>VWZN01003114.1:49824-96059 GCA_013396955.1 Regulus satrapa
AGCGCTCCCCCGCCGCCCCACCTGGAGCTCGGCTTCGCCGACTCGGCCTCAGCGCCCTGGAACATGGTGGCACTCGGGAGCGCCGCTCCAGCCGCGCGGCGGGGAGCCGGCCGCCCCGCCTGGGCTGGCCATTGGCCGGCTTGGCTGTCCATCATGAGGAGCAGCCTATGGAGCGCAGCCCTGCCGCTCGAGGTCCCGCCCACTCGGCCCGCCCCGCAGAGGGAGGGAAGCTTAAAACGGCGCTTTCGGCGCAGGCGTCGGCGCTCACCTTGGACGCCTCCCATTGGTTGCGCCGCCCGTTCGTCAGAGGAATCCGCACGGCCATTGGCTGGGACGGGAAGGGAAGGGCGGGGCGATCAGCAGGGGGCGTTTATAGGCACGGGGCGGGGCCGTGTGGGGGCTGTTGGAGCGGGGCCGGAGCCCCCCAGAGCCTCTCCCTTAGGGCGGGACCTTATGTACGGATTTCGCCTGGAAATGGCGATGCAAAGCACAAAACAGGAGGAAGATCGTGGTGTAGAATAACCTCAGGGTGGAACTTCGTAACCCGCTGCCCTGCACAGCGTTTCGGAGCCCGATCGTGTCGGAGCAGCCGGCTCCAGCCCCGCCCGCAGCCCGCAGCCCTCAGGCTCGGCCCGGGCAGAGCGGGAGATCCAAGCGGCTCCACGGACATGGAAGGGCGCTGCAGCGCAGGCATTTCTTGCTCATTTCTGGTCATTACACTCGCTGAGGGAACTCAAATATATGGTGCCCGCTCAGCAGGGAACTGAGTCCTCTAAACTCGGAAAAAAAAAACCCTAAACAAAAAGGTGGTGCTCAGAGGGAAGTCCCAAAAACAACCATGCAGAATCCCCATGTGGCCACTGCGGCTTCGGGCAGTAGCTGATGCTGAGCCTGTCAGCAGCAGATTGTACCGGTTGCATTAATATGACCTGCCCAGCCTGCTAGCACAGCTGCAAGAAAATCCAGAAAGACGGAGAAATACTAAAGAATCAGAGAGGGACACAGGCTGGTGGGACCATGCTCTGGTCTCCCTAACACACGAGAAGCCACTGGGGGCTTCTCTCTTGTGCCAACCAGTAGAACGAGAGGCAAAGGCAGCAACTGATGCCCAAGAAGTTCCACCTGTGAAAAACGAAGTTCACTTCTCTATTATAGTTTTAAAGTTTATTAATAAATAGATAATAAGGAGAACATAATAAAGTAAAAACGGCCGGCCGGGTGTCTCTTGGCATGTTACCAAAAGAGCACACCGAACGTAAGATTCTTTTCGTTATATGCATTGACTTGTTACATATTCATACACCTTCATGCATTATTCAACAACAGCCCCCCTTCCAAATGGCCCTGGCCTGTCCACTTCTTTGGTCATAAATCTTTCTCTCCAGACATCCTGTTTTTCTCTCCGGATAAGCTTTATCTCAAGGATGTGAGAGATTTATTATCTGTTTAAAAACCAGAATCCTGTGAGAAAGATGCTTACAACACTTCTAATTTACTAGTACAACTTAAACTACTAAATTATTTTCATTCTAATATTTGCAAAAAGCCAACTATCTAATAATTATCTATAACACACCCAAACATGAGGAAGAACTTGTCACGGTGCAGTGACTGAGCAGAGAACATCTCCCTGGAGATATTCCCGGACACAGCCGTACCATGTGCTCTGGATGGCCCTGCTTGAGCAGGCAGATGGCAGCAGATGGGTGCTCCGTCCCGCCCTGATCTGCTCTGTGTCCCCTGGCCGTGTCGGGGTGCCCAGGGTGGCAGTGCTGGCAGCCTGGCTGCTGGGATCCACCCTGCGCTCCTGGCAGGTGGCCACAGCTGGCTCACAGCTCCGCGGCCCAAGCGTGCGACGCTTGGTGAGAGCCACATGAAAGGCCTGGGCTGCCTGGAGAACCTGGCCAGCACCTGCATGGCCTTTCTAACCATTTTTATTTCACTGAAACATCACGAGCTAACCTTTTCAGCTGGAGGTTTCATTTCGCAGCTCTAGCTTTCCCTATGTCAAGAAGTAAACTTAGAGGCATAAATTTAGCAGCATATTGCTGCTTTTGAAGGACTAAAAAAAAGCAAATCAAATAAAGCTAACATAAAAGCATGAAAAATGTGTACTATCACTGTAGTACCTTGTTTTGCTAATCATTTCTCAGCACCATGCCTTCATTTTTTAGTCTTAAATTTCGATAATTAAGGGCAAAATTAGCTAATTTGTGAGAGAAGATTCAGTAGCAGCTTTGACAGAAGGTGGAAAACATTAAAAGGTCACAGCCAGTGGAGGGGAGAAACTGCACAGAAAGAGCTCAATTTTGGTCATAGCCAAATTTTCTCAGTAAACAGGTGGGAGAGACAAATATCCCCTTTTTGGATGGGAAGGAAGTATCAAAATATTACAAATAAAACTTATGTTGAGCTTTCTAGAACATTCTTCATTTCTTATTACTTACACACTTACACGTTCTCAGTGCAACATTAAAGCTACCTTTTTGTACGTCGTAGAGACCAAAATCCTAAAGGTGTAGAAAAAGGATTTACTGACCTAGATCACAGAACTTGGGGCCTCTAACTCAGCCAAAGCAGGGTGTGCTGGCTCAGCCCACCTTTCTGTGGGCTTCAGTCACTTTTATCTTGGAAAGCTCTGAAGACAGCCTATGCAAACCTATCTAGGGGGAAGCCTCAAGGGCTTCTTGAGCATCTTCTTGGGGTGAAAAGGTGTTTCTGGTGGTATAAAACAGGATGGCCTGAATACAACCTCCACAGCTGAGTTTCTGCTTATCTGAAGCTGTGAATGCAATTAAAAAAAAACCAAAAACAACCCCCCAAGACATACACTACAATTTTTACTGTACCTTCTTGTTCGTGATGGTTGGGAAATTTTTTTTTTTTTGTGGTTTTGTTGTTATTCTCTTTCTCCCCCTTGATTCTGGTGCCCATGGCCCCATACAGCCGTTCACAATACCCAGCCCTCTGGTTTGCCACATTTCTGAAACTCAATTGAATTGATGCACTGCTGAGAATGGAAGCAATGAAGCAAAACCAACCCTACCAAAATTTTCTCAGATCATGCTGAGACTCCTCCGAATTCTGGGCTGGGAGATGCCAAAGGGAGTTAAATAACTGATTTCACTGCAACCACATCACCTTGAAAGGCTCTGCCTCATGGACGAATTTTAACACCCACCCCACAAGGCCATGATAATGCAAATAAAGCTCCTATTAAAAAATCTGAGAGGACACGAACAGCAAGGAACACACGTGATGCAAGTTAGACCAAGTATTAGTATGTATTTATGCACAAGAATAAAAACAGCTTTACAAGTTGAATTGAAAATTTAAACAGAAGAAGTTTAACAGCTTTTGTATATTATATTAAATAACCAAAACACCTTTTTCCAAAATTGGTAAAGAATAAATAATATAATTTACAGTATGGTACAAAAAATAATCAGTAAGGACAGGCATTTTGCTTTATACATACACTGTATAGGTATATTTATAATCTATAAAACAAATTCACATCTCAAACAAGCCAGAAACCTCAGACGATATGGCTTAACTATTATTAAAAGAAACAGCATTAAATTTTGCTGCAAGAACCATAAGCTCTAAAGCAGTTATCATGTTTCAATAATTAATGATAACTTATTGCCATAGTGCTTGCCAAGGTTTCACTTAGTCAACATTTACAAATTGCTGTGAAATTAACAGATTCAAACATTTGAAAAGGTTAAAAAAAAGTGCAGTACTTTCCTTATAATATACATTTCCTTATAAATGCATCTGAAGTCTGAGTGTAGAAAACAAAATGCAACTGAATTTCCACTCTGGGATCTGCTGTCAGTAAATGAGATCTCTTTGTAGGTTAAATTGTAATCAAGCCATTAAATTCAATTTAGAAATATAGAGGGTGTTAAAGGCTTAACAATGACATATGAAAAACAATTTTACTACTCCTATGCTTAGTATATTTAGTGATAGAGGATAAAATGGATTGTGTGAGTGCTCAGGATGCGACACCCTGCACAGATCTCTGTCCGTGTGGGTGGATCCAGCCTTGGGCTGAGGAGACACCGACTCTTCTGCCATAAATTTACCTTTCAACCCCTCAGAACTGCCTTATGGCCACGGAGAGGGAAAAGCCCAGAGCAGCTAACCCTGGACCTGGAGGCTGTTAGTGTCCCTTAGCTCCCTGCAACACCTCACAGTGCCCCAGGAAGGTACTGACCTAATGAAGTCACTTCTTCCTCAGAAATGATGCTCAGAAATGAGAGTGTGCATTTCCCTGCCACTTGCTTGGATGTCTGCTTAACCTGGCATTATCCCTCATAGAGATTTTGTTACTGCTGTTTAGGAAGCTGAAATAACAAAAACTGAAGAAGTTGTGGCCATTACCACCCCACCAGCCCACCATGCACGTGGTGTGTGTGCTCACCACCCCCTTAGCAGCCTCAGGCACAAACTGATGGTGACTGCTCTACTGCTCAGCACATTCACCCGAATTCCAGAGCTGATCCGATCAGAGACCTGTTGAAATGGCCTTTAACACAGTAAGGGTAACAAATACTGCATCAATTCAGAATTACCACAATCATCTTAAGAATTAAGTTGTTCCCTTGTCCTCAAAAGGCTTTAGTCTCAAAAAGCAATTTGCAATCCATTCCATTTCTGAAATCAAATTTCGCTTCATAATGTCAACTTTTAAGGGGCTGATGCCAAACACATTCCTAACCCCAACATTCTGAGTGCTGAACTTATTTCTGTAATTTCTACCCTCTTATTTCTGGGTGGTTAAAGCCCACTTGCAAAGGTTCAGCCTATTGGAAGTTTTCTGATGTCATGGCATCATCAAAAATAGCCACCTGTTCTGTCTTCATCCTGCAGTTGTGTCCTTCCCCCGGGTGGGCTGAGGCAGGGCAGCTGCCAGCTCCTTTATTGCAGGCCAAAAAGCCTCCATGGATCAGGATGAAGTGCTCTGCTCTCCACTCCTGCAGCAGGTGCAGCAACACTGGCCTTTATTCCAGGCAACTCCAGAGCCAAATCCAGTGTCATATCCACTGCCTTACCAGCACCAGTAGCAAAGATGAAAAGTTTGTCAAATTAGAAATACACTGGAGACCCTCACATAATTCTTGCATTATTTAGAAGTCTAAGAATGAGAGTTCAGATTTCTTTTCAGCCAGTACTTGATTAGAAAGTAACACATTTTCTCCTGCACATTCTGTAATCCATAGCCATAGCAGGTGCCTTCTACTTTTGTCCTGCAAATCTGAAGGGTTTCTGGAGACATGGCATGTAGAATAATTGGTATTGGTAATGGAGGAACCCAAAACCAGGAGAGAACAATCTGGCAAAGTCCAAACCAAAATACAGCTAAATTCTAAGTGAAACTGAAAAGTTTTAGTGGGCGTGACTCTTGAGATTAACAGGAGTCCTCTCCACACCAAGGGAGAATGTCCAGAACAAAACAGGTCCCAGCATTCATTTCTGGGACACCCTTCAACTTTTCCTATTCCAGGTTTGTGTGATTTCCTGACAATTCTGTCAGAATTCTCAAACAAGGCTCTGTGTGCATCAGAAAACGTGCTCAATTCTCTCCTAATGACAGAAAACACAAGGCAAACTCCACAGAAGCTAAAAATCATCTGCCCAAAGCAGGGTGAAGGGACTGGGCAAAAAGCAAACAGAGTCAGTGCATTCTGAGCGAGTTACAAGAGACTCCAAATCAAAGAAATGCCTTGTACAAGTAGCTAAAGGCAGGCAGAGCTACATTCACCAAGTACAGCTGCTGCAAGCTGGGAAATGAACCCATGATAACAGCCCATGGGATGGAGAAGGCCCTTTATTTATTATTAACACAACCTTGAAGTGTTATAGGAGCAGCCCCCTGGAAAAGTTCAGAGCTACTCACACCAGCCAAGGGACATCCTCTGACTGGAAAAGCAGACGAGTGCTTACAAAAGGGGTACAACATGGGTATTCTTGCTCAGGACAGGAAAGAAGAAAGGGAATAAGAAAAGTCTCCTGAGTTATAAAGCTAGTTGAATTGATGGACAACCAGTTCCCCAGAAATTAACTATGGATTAACTATTAACTCCATATCCTCTTGAACCCACTGGAATCAGTATCTGAGTTTTTTCTACAGTAAAACACAACATTAAATGCACAAGGATTTCAGCGAGGGAGTGCCAGACCCACTCATGTCTGGGAGTGACTGTAATGAAGAATGATGCTGAAGTACTACAGAGCACCCAGAGCTCACAGAACAAAGAGGAAGTAGTGAAGGACTAAGGGATTAAGCTAGGACTTGACACTTCTCTTCATTACACAAAACCAATCTCAACTGCTTTAGCGTTAACCTAGTATTTCTTCCTACACATTACAATACTCTTTCCTATTTCCTCTCTCAGGTAAATCCTCAGTTTTTGTGAAGGTGACAATATTTACATCTTTCCAGCAAAGCCAAGAGTAATTATGACACAGCTTTTCTAGTGTAAGCTCTTTAGCCCTGCTTCCAGACCTAAAAAGCAACTGTTCTTCAGGGAGAGCAATAAAGCACTCTCCCACTCACAGGGTGAACCGTGCAATGTGCTGAAGAATCTCAAAGGTCAAGAACATGAGTGCAGTCAGGATGACGATGATGATGATGATGATGGTGACGTGATGGGGTTTAAAAGGAGGGGATCCAAGCAGCACAGGAGGATCAGAGCTCCCCTACCAGACAAGCAAGCAGGTGTGAGCCCCGCTGGAATGGTCCGAGAGCCAAAGGAACAGAGGGTCTGTAATAACAGCATCAAGGAGTGGCAGTGCCCTGGACAGAGTGCAAGAGCTTCAGTTTGACTGAATGGAAAGAAGACTGCCAACCAGCACGTGTCAGGATACACAGTGGCTCCCCTACCCACCCCTACCCTCATCCTGCACAGCATTCCCGCGGATCCCAAAGCGTGGCATTTCCATCGCTACGCAAACAACAACTCCTGCACAGGAGCTTGTGGCAATCCCGTCCCTGCTTCAGCTGCTTGCTTAGGCTATTCCAAAGTACAAGTCCAGGACTGTCCCACAAACCTGTAAGCCTACATCTCTGATGCAGGGACACGCTATCTCCTGCAATACTATTCCACGTTCCGTTGTTGCCAGCATATTGCACATTCCAGGACTTGCAAGTACTTCTTGAGACCCTTGAAACCAATGCTTCTCTGTTAGAAAGAAGCACACAGGACAGGGATAACTCAGCCTTAGCTGCTGCCCTGGCAAGTTCCAGCTCTGCAAGCTCCGACTTAGTTGAACAGTATGAATAAGCCTGCTGCTGATTCCCTTACTGTGACAGATCCCCATTTGGGGGACCACCAGCTCCTCCATCAAACAGGATCTCCCTGCGAGTGGGCTCAGGTATTGACAGCTCCTGGGCAAGGTCATTGAACCGAGATATGTAATCAATACTGTTCTCATTCATCATGCAAGCCAGCTGGGAATCCACCACCTGGAAGAGACAACGAGAGAAGAGATGAGCTTCGTGTCAGTGTCAGCTTCATGGAATAACTGAGGTTGGAAGGGACATCTTGAGAGCATTATAAAATGAATAACCAACCATCTCACTTGAGCAGGGTCAGCTAGAACAGGCTACCCTGGACCTTGTTGGGCAGGTGCTGAATTATCCCCATGCACAGACATTCCAAAACTCTCTGGGTACCCTGTGTCCATGCCTGATTACCTCAAAATAGATCTCTTGCCTTCAGGTGGAATTTAATGTGTTTCAAATTTTGCTTGCAGCCTCTTGCACTGAAAAGAGTCTGGCCCCCTCAGCTTCATTCCCAGCTTCCCCTCATATGAAAAAGACACTTTATCTCACTTGACCCGCGTCAGAGAACAGCTCATCCACAATTAACAGGAAGCTTCTAAAAAAACCTAACCACCTACAGTCTCAATGGGCCTTTACCTGCTCCAATTTAGCATTAAGGTACACAGGTAGATGGTCTAAAGATGTTACCTCTGCCACAAGAGCTGTTCTCCTGTGCATAACATGGAGGCTTACTCCACTTTCTTCTAAATGGAGTTGGTAATACTGAGGCTGCAATGTCACTTCAAATCCATGTAAATAAATTATCATCTATTTCTTTAATTAGAACACAGCTTGACAGCTTCTCACCACCAACCAAAGAGAATCTTTATATTTATGCCAGAAGTGGATCTGTGTTTCAGGTCTGAAGCTGCCAATGTCACACTAAATCAGCATAAGCTTGCTGCAGCTTCTGATTGCTTGATCTGTACAGAACCTCGTTATCCAAATCCAAAGGGCAATAGAGAAATGACACATTCCTTCCATAATGGCACGTCCACAAGAAATCGCAAGTTACGTGGTGTTGTACTGAGTTAATAACGAAACTGTGGGATAACAGCCTGGAAGGCACCTGAAGAGGTCTCCAGTTCAACCCCCTGCTCAAAGCAGGTTCACCTGTAAGGAGCTGCACTGATGTGAGCCCTGGAAAGCTCTGAAGGGAGCCACTGCATTACATCTCTGGGCAACCTGTTTGCCTGCTGACTATCCTCAACGTTAGGTTTTTCTACAGATGTAGCAGAACCTCTCTCAGTTCAGCTTTTGCCTGTTTCTCCCACCTCTCATCACCATTCCCTAAAGGGTTTGCTACATCTTCTCGATGACCCTGCTGCACACATGGGTAGGCAGCAGGGCTCCTCCCACCCTGAAGCCTTTTCTAGGCTGAACAAGCCTAGACATCATCCTTTCTTCACCACCTGATCCTCCTGGTAACCCTCAGGTCACTTTGCTCTGGTTAATCTCTATCTCCTATATATTGAGTGCTCAAAACTGGTGACAATATTCTAGACATGGTCTCACAGCAGGTAGATTCAACTACACTACAGAGTGCAGCACATTCATCATAATTTTGTTCAATATCCTGGCCGTGCTCCTGTTAAAAACAGCTCCTGACATTGCTGGTCACCTTTGGTGCTGCACCTTTGGATCTGCCCCGGATCATGCTCAGCTTGTGTCTGCTGGCATATCCAGGTACAGCAGAGCTGCTTCACAGCCAGCCAGTCCCTTGCTGATGCTGCTGTGGGGTTATTCCTTAATCCCTTCCTAGGGCAGGACTTTGCATTTTCCTTGCTAAACTGCATAATGTTCCTGCAGCTCATTCCTCCTGTCTTGTCCCTCTGAAAGGGAGCTCTGTCCTTAAGTGTGTCACAGCCTTAAAAGCTGCTGGGCTTCATTCTATCCCTTCAAAAGAGTTCAAAACAAAGGGATAGCTCTGCCAGCAGACAGTAATTCAGCAGCACAAAACCTTCTGCCATCCTCTCAGGTGACTTGATATTAGCCATGTCCTCCTCCTTCCTATTTGTTTTTCCTACCAGGCTTCCAACTGTGCTGTAGCTGTATCACCATTAATCTTTCTCTTATCTTTAGTCCTTTCAGAGCAAGAATTTTCAATTCTTGCTTTACAAAGCAGGACGCACACAACGGAACGATTGAATCTCTGTCAAAACAAAGGTATATCCAACAGGTGAATACGACCTCCTTCAGCAAAAAGAATTTGCTTTTTGACACACAGCCCTGGTGTCAGCTAATTACCCTCAGACAACTTTACATCTTTCTGTTATGACTGAGCTGAAGTGCAGGTGTCAAAGCACCTCTGCCTTTGAAGTATCCCAGGAGGGTCTGAGGGACAGTACCCAGTAATTGTAACTTCCAGTACTGCAGGGAGAAGCAGACTCTGAGCATCATTTGCTGACATACCTCTGCCACATCTGCCAAGGACCGTGACACAAAGGAGTCCCGTGAGTTTCCATCCAGCAGGCTGGGCCCCAGTAAGGAGGTGCCACTGGTGTTCCCCACTGGAGTTGGTAACATTTTTCGTCCCTTCTCTGGGGAGATGAAGCTTGCTGCAACGAAAAGGCACAAAAGAAAGTCACTGCACTGAGTGTTTCTAACAGGGAGAATAAAGAGAAAGACAAGGAAATTAGAAGTGGAGGACAGATATCCATTTCTTCCATCTTTTAAAAATCGTGTGTTACCAGCGTTGATACCATCACCACACTGCTAAGAGTAAGGAGACTCATTACACCGGCCCCATGAATTTAAAATAATTTAAAAATAAACTCTAAAACAAATAAATGCTTTTAAAATTATTTTTTTAAAAATAAATACAATTATTTTTTATTAATTAAAGAAAACTCTCAACAAGCAAACCTCAACCAAACCCAGTGAGTGACCTCATGTCTTTGAGATAGAGCTTATCAAGCACACAACAAAATCTGTTTTTCCACCAGCAGAGCCAAAGACACCTGCTCATTCTGACACAAATCCAAATGTCTCACCCTAACTGATGAGTCAGGCTCCAAACAGACTACAGGGAACTGCCAAGGAATTACTTGTCCCAAGCTACAGGCCCCAATCTAGCAACGGGATCTTTTTAGGAATAGACTTGTAAAGAGAGAGAAAATGTACTCAAGGCAACACTGTGGAAATGCAAGCAAGAAGTATTTGGAATATTTCTACCAACATCCTACTGGGTTTATAATTTTTCAAAGAATTTTGATAAACAATGTCATTTTGGGGTTTTTTTTTGTTAAAAGGAAAGCACTTTTTGGTTGCACTTCTCAGCACGTGGACACTTACAGAACAAGCTGCTGAGGGAGGAGTCTGTAGAGTCATTGGGGTACCACTGGGGATCGTGGGTGGGAGATGCAATCCAGTTCTGCTGAGGGCTGCTGGATGGGGACGGAAGACATTTGGAGCTGTCACTGCCATTCAGCTTTGCAGGAGAGAGAGAAACACCTTCACCTGTAAACCAATGTCGGGGACAACACATCCAGTCAATATGGGAAAGCTACAGAACACTGCACCAATTTTTGTTTAGAAAGGAAAAGAAACCTCAAACAACGACAATAACACACACACACACTCCCCCCCTCCATATTTGCTAGAAAATAAAGGCCAGGTTCAGAATTCAATTTCCAACAGATATTTAGAAACAAACAAACAAACAAAAATCCACAAAAACGTCATAACCCAAGAGCTGCCTCCTGGAAAAGTTTCTGCTGCTATGTAAGATGTCAGGGATTTTTTTAAAAGTTGATAGGCAGACTTCCACTAATCTTAGACTTACTGTATTGGCCAGAGCTGATGGCTATTTCAATGATGGAATCACTGATCTGAGTGGCAGGCTCCCCTTGGGAAAGCACATCTTCAGGTGGCCCAGGCAGGGAAATATCCAAGAGAGCAGAAACATTGGGAGGAGAGAGACGAGTACTGGAAGCTTCTGATGAGGGAAGTGGAGGCGTGGACAGACCATTCTGGAGAGAAGTCTTGGCCAGTTCTGGCAGAGAAAGGACTGATGTACCCTGTCACATTCAAGAAACAGAATTCATTGTTCATAAATGTATGAAGAACGCAGAAAACTAAAAAGCAACGTTTTAGCTCTTGAGTATCAGATTAAAACGAGACTTTTAAGGAAAAAAAAAAACAGTAGATAATATACCTGAATTAGAGGAATATACCATCTATATAATAAATCTGTATTATTTTAATGCAAAGAAGCTGTAAGCATAAAAAAATGTTTCAGCCCATATTCTGCCAAATCATCTGAAAAAATATGATTCCATAACATTCCAAAGAATATTTAAAACAGCTTACATAACAGAACAAGCACAATCTCAAAATTAAGATAATTTTGATAAATCTACAAGATAGTTCCAAACAGATATGTTTTATTTTGCCTTTGTATAAGCAAAAATCCTTTAACTGACAGAAGAGTATACAGATAATTTCAGCTGGTAATGCACATTTATTCACTTTTTACAGCCCGACTTCCTGACATTCAACTGCTCTTTAAGAAGTCTCATTACCAGTACCTCATCGTAGAACTGTAACATGTTTTTTTCTGATGTAGTGTATACACAGCTATCCTAAGAGCAAGAACCCACGGCCCCATTATCAGAATAAATGCTTCGTAGGTTCATGTCCTAACATCTATCCCATAAAAAAAAAAATCTTAATCTTCTTTATGCCCTCCAATCAAACTAATTTCATCTTTTTCACATGCAGGCGCCACAGGGAGCATTGAAAGTGCTTCCACTGAAGGAAAGAAGAGCCTGTATTCTGTGGCTTAAAAATCCAGCACCAGGTCCTGAATCCCACCAGAGAAAGAGTCTGGGGACAGGATGACAATACTCCTACAATCTAAGTGCCATCACAATTACTCTTCAGTGTCTGTCTTGCTGGATCCAGCACAATGAACAGGGAATCTCTGGAAAGGATGCTGACATTACAATCACACCTTTGGCGCCATGGATTGCAAACTGCTGAAACCTCTCCCTGTGATGTCCAAAATACACACAGGGACAGAGCAGAGCGATGATAAATTCCTCCACTCCATCAAGAGATACATAAAGCTTCACAGATCAGGGACTGTCAGCCTCACATTGATTTTAGGGAATGGCACACACACATATTTCAGCAGCTTTCCTAAATTTCTTCAAATTTC
Source organism: Regulus satrapa (assembly GCA_013396955.1). Classification (NCBI taxonomy): domain Eukaryota; kingdom Metazoa; phylum Chordata; class Aves; order Passeriformes; family Regulidae; genus Regulus; species Regulus satrapa. Next base: position 62,322 of record VWZN01003114.1, read on the forward strand.
TTCAGACGCTGAGGATTTAACTTCCACTAAACGGTACCGGCGGTACACAATTACCTGGGAGTAGAGAGTTTGAACTAGCAATAAATAACCAGTGGTGTTGTCCCAGAGCACTGCCCATTGCAGAGCACTGCTCCTCCCTTCAGCACACACCGTACCTGGAAGCCGTCCTGCTGGGGCCGGGCGGGCAGGCTGATGTACGGCACCCGGCACTCCGGGCTCGAGCCCTGCAACCAAACGGAAACCACGCCAGCCACCAGCCGGGGAGGGGAGAGATAAAGGCTTATCAGCATTTATCCATGCTCTTCATACACCTCATGCCTTTCAAAATTGTCCATCAACTCCCTGAGAACGTGACATGGACTGACATGGACTAACATCTATCTGGGTCTCAATGAAAGAAACAGCAAGGAGAAATTACAGTTTCCAGCCCAAGTACAATCCCAAAAAGTCCATGTTTTGCCCCAAAGCCCCACCTGAATTTCTGAAATGCCATCATTTCAAGCCAGGTTTCTGGATGGCCAAGTTCAGTGCTCTACCAGCTGCAAACCATTTTACAGGATGGAAATTCATTCGATGAGATGATGATTTGCTCCCTCAACCCCAAACATACACTACACAATGCAGACTGGGTCTGCCACGACAGCCGTGTCTAACAGCAAGCCCAGGAGAAAGCTCCCTGAGGAGTCATAATAATACAGCTCTTTTTATACTATGAAAGAGCAAGGCAATTAAGCACTTGAAAAAAGGTCATTTAAGAGCCTCTGACCTCCAAAGTGGTGATGGAACCTCCGTTCTGATGTGCTGCTGCTGGCTCCTGCCCTGTCACCACGGTAGGCACTGCATCTGGTGACAGTGGAGACACACCTGGCAAACCATCGGCATCCAAGACAGGCATGGGACTACCAGGAATAATACCAGCACTTTTAGCTGCCAAGTCAATAGCACCTGGGGTGAAATAAAAGCAAACAAAAAAAAATATTGCAAGCTTTTTCACTTTGTTATGATTTTTTAAAAGATGATTTTTTTAAAACTTACCCAGAGTCAAAACTCAACCCATGTGAAAAAGCAGAAATGGTAATGATTTGATCATCTGGGTCAGCTGCTTCTCTGCACCAAGGGTAACATTGCTTTTAGTTAAAATATTTAACTTTTCTGCCTGTTCCAACCTCTTACTAGGTATATAAAAATAGCTGAGAAACATCCTAGTTCCCCCCTCCAATCCTTTTCTTCAATTTTTTTTCTTTTCTGTCCTTCAATTTGGTAAGTATTTTATTATGCAATTTCCAGAAATTTCTTATGGGTTACCAGAAAAGCTCTAGAAACAATAGAGCCTTCTGTTATCTCACCTCTGGCAGCCCTGTAGACACAATGTAAAAATATAAGGGTCAACGTCACTCAGATCTTTTTAAATCTACTACAAACATCTGAATGTCTCCTTATTTCAAAAGAATCCTCTAGGTAAAATCTAGATGCAGTCACTGTTCTCACCTCATTAATTGTTTCACTTATGGAACCCACACTCTGCTGCCAGATAGTATCTGCCTGGAGGACACCAGCGTGGCTTTTATTATTGCAGAATTCAGAATTACTTACTAGACAGATGGTTGGTGGCCTGTGCTGGAAGAACTTTGGGCACAATTGGACGAGAAACAGCAGCTTTAGTCAGTGAGGACTGGATTGGCCGAAATGAACCTCTCCCTGGGGGGAAGTATTAATACCTTTCAGGCAAATGAAATCTAACACCTTTAAAGCAAAACACAACGCGGTCCAATAAAAGCAAACAGATTCCAAGCTGCAGGAATGCAAGGAGGGGAGAGGATGGAATAGAGCTAAAATAATGATGTGAGCTAAGCAGGGTCTTGCCACGGACAGGCAACAGCAAGAGCTGCTTTGCTGTCAGGGGAAACAACCCTTCAGGTCTCATGCTGGCTCTTATGGGGATCACCTGCACTGTCACTGTACTCAGGAGTGTACCAGCAGAAAAGGACATTGGGCATTTGGTGGATAAGCTGGATTGCTTATGCTGTATAAAATTTAGACAGTATCCCAGGTACTAGGGTAAGTCCAATATAAAATCTAGAAAACTATAACTCTACAGAACAAAAATTCCTATCTAAATATTTTATTCCAAATTATGTCTCCAGGTTGAGAGCTCCTTGCTCTTCTGTTATTTCAATCTTGGAAAACTGAAAACAAAATTTTTACCAAAAGCGGGACTTAGTTAACAATGATCCAGGAGAACAATCCCGGGATTGCTGGCGACAAGCTGGTGACACTGTCATTTCTAAAGAGTATTTTCTGTTTAGAAATTACTCCTTTATGCAGTTTTAAGGGACACTTCTCAGTTTATGGAAATGCTAGACTCACCTGTAATGGATGAGTTGGATAAGATAGAGAAGGAACAGACATGTTGGGATGGATTTCCAGATGGCCTGGGGAGCAGTGTTCTCTGTGTGAAAGAAACAATAAAGCAGAAGAGATTTAAACACAGACAGAGGCTAACACTCATTGTATAAATTGAAGGCGTTCACAAGACTTTCCAGAATAATCAGAGTATTTCCATGGCACTACTACCACGCACCAGACACAGCAATGGGATCAGTGTGCTCTTGAGAAATAAGCTACAGAGGGATGATGTGTTTTCTCTGTGAACTACTGAAAGAAAGTATTTCCACATGGAAAATTCTCAGGGAAATGCTGATTAGAACTATAATCCTCTTGGATTATATTTGTAGTGATTTTCAAATCTCTGTCAGGATTACAGCAGTGATCTTAAGCACAGGACCGAGTCTGCGTACAAACTGATCTGCCCTTAAAATCCAGCAAGTGTGGATGTGTCAGATAGCTGTGTGTATTTGGGAGCTCTGAAAACACATGGAATTGCCCAGATCTCAGGATCAAAAAGTCCTCCGGATCAAAAAATAGTCCAGGGATTTCAGGGGTAATTTCTGCATCCCCTACTCTTACACAAAACAGAAGAGAAACAAAATGGTATAATGATGCTGGGAAACTTTGTTTTCCCCAGTAGGTTACTATTATTTAGGTTTCAGACTTCTTTTTTCTCACCTGTCTCTGGTGTCCCAGCGACATGTGCCTTTTCCCAGGGTTATCAGAGCACTATGAAGGAGGGTAATGCCTGTCTGTCACCAAAGCACCACACCAACAGGCCACTCCTTCCATACATCTCTTCCCAAGCCTCATTTTTTCCCCAGGAATCATTGTTCTTTTAAAGTGTGCTATGGCTTATTTCATTACAGGGGCTTATAGCCACCACAGTTTAACATCCACTACAGAGCAAGAAGCAGGAAAAGGATATAAAGGAAGATTTTGTTGTTAAGAGAACTGCCAGCTCCAACACTGCCAGCACAGGACAGCACAGAGACACTGCCTATGCCTCAGTGCCAGAAGGCCCAGGTAGCAGAACCTGCTTCCAGGTTCCAGAAGCCTCTTCCAGCAGCCTTTTTATTTTTCCAAACTACCCCAGGCACTGGATTTCTGCTGCCGTTGATATTCTTCAGACAGGGAATGTAATATGGCTAATTACACTCGAGACTGAAGTGTTTGCTCCTTCGTCATTTCAGCTTCACGTTTCCAGTGGATGCACGAGAGAAATTCTATTTTTTATTTGCTATGTGCAAATCACAACAGCCTTACTGATACTCGGGGAGCAAAACAGGCATTCACACTTTGCTCTGACCTGTACTACCAGTGGCTTCCTCAAGTGCCTGTTCCGTAACTTCCTGGGCTTCGGAAGGAAGAAATCCGACTGCATCTGGACAACAACAGGAAATGGATTACAAATACTTTAAGCACCCAGACACAGAATAAATTAGATCTCCCAAATTATTATTTTCAATAAAGATGAATTAAGAGTTAACTAAAATACTGGTTTTGTTTCAGATAGCACAATATCCTTTCTGCTTTTTCACCAAGAATGCATTCTTTCTTCTTCTTTTTTTTATGGAGGTAAAGCTTTGTCCCAAAAAGCCATTTCATTACCAATTACTTCAACTTCCTACAAAATTCTTACTGAGGTTGTGTACATAAAAATGAGAATTTGAATTAAATACAGCAATGAGGCTGTGTTAAAATTAGCTACACATCGGAAGGGGATCAGTTTTTGCTAGATGTGGCACACGTATTTGCTGGAGCAATTTAATCAGACATCAAGTCAGTGTTATAGGGCTGTGTGATGGCATTTGGATTTGGGTTACCTGAATTACCTGAACAGGTAATGACAGTTCAAAGCCCAGCTACACAGTCAAAACCTGACTCGCCTCAGTTAATACAACGTTAAACTTGAGCATGATAAGAAGCACGGCTTCACAAGGCAGCCCCTACTTCCTGATGAATTCACAATCCCTGTGGCACCTCCCCGGAAGCTGGTTTGTGCACAGCATGCTGCATTTTCTGCTCTATCATCTCACTTTCACTCACACTGATGGTTTGTGCACAGCATGCTGCATTTTCTGCTCTGTCATCTCACACTGATGGTTTGTGCACAGCATGCTGCATTTTCTGCTCTGTCACCTCACACTGATGGTTTGTGCACAGCATGCTGCATTTCCTGCTCTGTCACCTCACTCACACTGATGGTTTGTGCACAGCATGCTGCATTTTCTGCTCTGTCACCTCACTTACACTGATGGTGTCCAGGTGCTGGCGGAAGGTCAGCTCTGCTTCCTTGCTGGGGAGGAACAGTTTCCCATGGCGGCTGTTGGGGGGCAGGGTTGTAGGGACTGCAAACAGGCCACTGTCAGCCTCAGTGCTCCCAGAACTTGAAGGACTAGCCACCAAGAGAGGTCTAGGGAGGTTTCTCAAACCTGAAAGATTTTAACAGCAATTTAAATGAAATGAAGAGAAAACAAAAAGGAAATAACTAGTAACTGAAGGGTCACAGAGAGCTGGGACTTAAGGATTCTTAATCTGGCACCAGCTGTTTCCAAAATCAGAAATGTCTCCATATTTTTCAGTTGTCCCACCTGCAAGCTGGCAGTATTTACCTGCTATGGATATCACTAATATCGACCTGCTTTGAAATTCTTGGAAGTAGGAGATTAAATCTAATTTTACACTACTTAAGAAGCTAGAACTGAAACAGTTTTCAGCCTCACATAGACCATGATAATCAGTTTATCTGTTCAGCTTGTAGGCATACCTGAGGGCCTATCTTAATAAACAAACTACATCCACCATTTCTTATGTAGAGAGAGATAATGCAAACACAGAGGAAGTGTTTATGATTTATTTACACCCCCCACTTACAAATAGTAATTCGAAGTGCAACCCCAATAAAATCAATCTGGTGATGGAGCACGGATCAAGTTACCAAAAGACCTTCCCAAAGATGGATTGTCTTGAAAACACATTTGGCACAATGAAATAATGGTAGTTTGTCTGAGTAAAACTTCCTCCTTTAAGTTTAAAAAGTATGCATTTCTCTCTGCATGCAGCCAGCTTGGATGAAAGCCCATACTGAAGCCTGTCACTCTGAGGTGCCCAGGATGTGTGCCTTCCTCCACAAGGTGCTTTACAGCACCACTTAACCTGCTCCAGGGTTCACTGCTTCTCAGAGCAGGCGTGTGAAAAGGACTGCCTAAGAATCACAACTGGTCCCAGTAACCACAGACTTTCCTGAAGTCATCAACATTTGGTGGCAAATAAAACTGGGCTGAAGCACAGAACCAAAATTCTTGGCCTGCATGGCTGGAGTTCACAGGTTACAGCAGCTATACCTCTTATTAAAGAAAAGGCAATTATCTTATAGAATCACGACTGGTTTGGGTTGGAAGGGACATTCAAGCTCATCTCATTCCACCCCCTGCCACGGAAAGGGACACCTTCACTATCTCAGGTTGCTCCAAGCCCCATCCAACCTGACTTTGAACACTTCCAGGGATCCAGGGGCAGACAGCTTCTCTGGACAACCTGTGCCAGGGCCTCACCACCATCACAGGGAAGAATTTCTTCCTAATATTCAATTTAAACCTATAAGCAGCAGGATGGCACAGAAAATTTTCAGTAATTATTTATCAACAGATTTTACACCAGGCATTTACTTGTCTGTTTTGTAAGCTGATAATCTCTTGAGATCTCACAATGCCAGTCAGCATGTACTGGTTCAGGCTGGGAAGAGGAACATTTTCTTTAGCAGCAGTTTAGGATTTGTGTTGCAAACAGTGCTCACAACTCAGGGATGCTTTAGGTACTCCTGAACAGCACTTACACTGGTCAAGGCCTTTGCTGCTCCTTGCCCTACACTACCAGGGAGGGGCCTGGGGATGCACAAGGAACTCGGAGGGGACACAGCCAGGACAGCTGATCCCAGCTGACCACAGTGATACCCAACACCAGCAGGGAGTCATGCTCACCCTAAGAAGCTGGGGGAAGAAGGAAGGGGTGGACATTCAGAGTGAGGGCATTTGCCTTCCCAAGGTATGTTACATATGATAGAGCCCTGCTGTCTTAGGGTTGGCTGAACACCTGCCCGCCCATGGGAAGCAGGGAACAATTAATTTCCTTATTCTGCTTTGTAAGCATAGCATTTGCTTTCCGTAATAAGCTGTTTTTATTTCAAACCATGAGTTCTCTCACTTTTACTCTTCCAGTTCTCCCCCATCTCACCAGAGGGGAGTGACTGAGCAGCTGCATGGGGCTGAGTTGCTGGCTAGGGTTAAGCCATGACAAAGCTCCCAAAAAAACCCAAGCATCTTCTCTAAGAGCAACTAAGAAGAATTCTTCTGGACTGTGAACTGCATCATTGATGTGCACCGTTATTCTAGAATCAAAGCAGCACTGGACTTAGGACAATTCTAAAGCAAATTAACACCAATGTTCTCAGACAGTGAAGTTCCTAGGAGTAAGAGGACTCCTCCTTCCAGTGTCCCATCACTGGGAAATTCTCATCATGGCGTGAGGTATTAACAAGTTGATTTTGTAAAGTGGATTTTTAGGAATACTCACCTGAGGAGCTTGAAGCAGCAGCAGGAGAAAAAGCCTTGTTGCGAAGGGCAGACTGACTCCGTGCACAGCCTGGACTCCTGGTGTTGATGGCCACCACCTTTCCCGGGGGAGTCAGGGACTGCTCCTCCTGAGCAGGCTTTATAGGTGACGTAGCTATGGAGGTCATCTCGGGCATCTGCAAATGCACATTCAATGAACATGGTGTGCCGGTACCACAAATGGATTGTGAAACTCGCTGCGCTTAGGAAGCCTTCAAATTAAAATCTGACATACTGCAATACCTTGAAGTACTCTAAGCAATCCCTCCTAGTGGGGGCGAGGGGCAGCTGCAATTACCTTCCTGCCCATTTAGCAGTGTTGGATGTCATCAATTCAATATATTAATTTGTCTTACAATTGGGTTAACACTCAAAAAGCTTCACAGGTTCAATGTGCTGGATAACCGTAAGACAGAAATAAGGAGGAAAAAAAAAAGGTTTTGGTTTTAATTCAGTGCAAAATGATTTTTCATAAACTTTATCCAGAGGGCTGCTGTGGTGAGAAATACATCTGGACAATAAAATTTTAAGTCTCTCTTAAGTAGAGTTTGAAATTTTTTCCCTTGTCTTCCACAGTGTAACCCAGTACTAGCAAGAGACACATGTGCTTCAATAATTTTACAGGCCTATCCAGTTGTTTCATTAAGTTGTTTAAACTGAGAAAACCTTCCCTTTTTAAGGAATCTATGTTAACAGGCTTAAAATTACACCCCCTGCTCAACTGCAGTGCCACTTCACAATTTGTTTTATGCTGATGATTTTCATTTAAGGAATGAACCACAGCACAGCTGGCTGCTTTGGCTGCTACAGATTATCTGGAGAAAACAGCAGGCATGCACACAATCAATCCTTCACCTTAAAATACCCTGTGGCAAAAAATATCATGGTTCCTGTCATTATTTAATGAAATGCAACTTCCAAGACGTCTACAGTCCCTTCTGTGACATCTACTCACAGATGTCTACTCCTTTTAGTGCGGCAGTAAATACCTTCCTGGACTTTGCAATATCAGTGCCACAATGTTCATGCTGCAAGGAGAGTATGTTTTTCTGAAAAACAGTGAGAATAAAGTGGTAATTGAAAAATGAAAGGTTGTGTTCCTTCTTTTTGCTGCAATGTATAAGATGGTACATATCCTTAAAGAGCTCCTTTATTTGCTCGGTAGTAGTGTGCCACTTTCAGACAGCCAAGAGTGTGAAAGTGACACGAAAGCAGGTGTAAATCCTCACTCCTGGTTTCTCCCCCTGTTCGATTCCCTCTCTCCCCAGGCCTCAGAGATGGCCTTCTTTATAGCTTGTGCTTGTTTCATCGTGTCATGCCTAGCTGTCACCTGTGTCACCAGAAGTAAAAGCAGATGCCAAAGGGGAGACGGCATCCCAGACCTGTGAGATGTCAGCCAAAAGCCTCAGCAGTTTAAACCAAGTCTATATCTGGATCTGCATCTGAACAAAGATGGGTTTAAATGTATAAATCCTTAATTCCACGTCTATAGAATCAGAATCAAAAGTAACTTTGAGGGGCACTAAATCACCAACAAACAGGGATCAAAGAACTCTTGTGTTTGGGAACACAGATACATTTGCATCCTGGGTGGAACAGAATCTTTAGCTCATTGTATCTACCACAGGCATTTGAGCAGATCTGCTGAACTCTGTGTGTCTTTTTAGAAGACGTTTAACTAAGTTTCATTTGGCTGCATTAGGTAGAATTGGCTGCCCAGGTATCACTGGGACAAATCTTAAATACAGGTTGCAAAGCACAAGAAGGAAAGCAAGTTCATTCCCTAAGGTCTGCCTGGGAAGGAAGGTACTTTTTTGGGACTGTTAAGCAGATACCCTGGAGTCTGGAAACTTTTATACAGATCAACTGTGGCAGGCACAGTTCTATCAACTCTGCTATTCTGAAGATACACATTCTTTTCCCTCTCACACTGTGCAATTTGAATTACATAAACATTGAAAAATCAATGCAGTTTTCATGTGGAATATTAATCTCATCCAGGCTCCATTTCCCACAAAAGGCTGGGTTAGATCATCTTCCAAGGCCCCTTCCAACCTGGGCTGTTCTAAGGTTCCATGAATCTGAGAGAGAACAGAAGGCACCTCACGTCACAACTGGTGTTTTAAAGTAGTCACATTAAATGTTCACTTGAAACACCAATGAGACTCACAGCAAACCAGAAGCTAAAAAGCAGTGTGAAAAGCATATTGAAGCCAAGTCAACTTAATAACCAGCTGTCTGTGCTGTGGTTTTTGTATAATTTAAGCAAAGGAATCTCCAAAGTTCTTGACATGGCTAGTTACTTATTTGTTGTGAATGCACAACTGGGCAATTATTCCCCAAATGAAACTAGAGTTTAGCATCTGGAGCATGAACAAGAGCTACTTACTGGTTTGGGATTGACTTCAGTAGAGATGAGCTTCAAAAGGCAATTCAAGAGTCTCTGCTTGTGAAAGGTAGGACACGCAGGGACAGCACTTGACTCAGATGTTTGCTCTCTAGCATCCTGCGTTTCTGGCTCCAAGACAGCCAACCAGTCATATTCCAGCTGCAGCTTGTTCGGTTTGCCCATCATGAGGTAGACTTCAGCCAGTGTAAGGCTCTCAGAGGTTCGCAGACTCCATCCTTCTTCTCTAACTTGTTGGGCGAGCCGACTCGGGTCATCCTTGAGAGTCTTTGTACTGGAATGTCCCTGAGGTGGAGGTGGAAACAAGGAGCCCAGCTTCTCTTGAGAATCCTCCATTACTGCATCCGTGATATCCTTAGTGCAAGCACCAAGCTGCTGGCCCTGGCTGTGGGCAGCCTGAGTTTCACATCTGCCACTGCCAGGGGAAGCCACACTATTTCTCATGAGCTGGGAATAGGAGTCAGAGGTCTCTGCACTACTCCTGCTTGGAAAAGCCACTGGAGAAGCATTACCAGCTCCTGAAGCGGAGTCTTTCCCATGCAGTTTGTCTGTGCAGGAACATTTCTCTGGGACGATTAGGTCCTGGCAGGACTTCATGTACCGTGGGAATGGATCGAGTAGAGAGAGTTCCTCCACATCAGGGATTTTGCTGCAAGCACACGCCGTGCTACACGAGGGTAGTACAGCTGCATGGTCACCAGCCAGAGCCTCCCTGCCCTCCACGCAGGGAGCCCCTGAACTCAACTTTTCCTGGTGCCCTCCTGGATCCTGAAGTCCAGAAGGTGGTTTCTGGAGGGAATTAGTGATGCCAAGATTTGAGGCTGCTCCTTCCATCAGGACAGGCTCTGGACCACCATCTTCAGTGCTTGCAGAAACTTCAGCTGTAGGCTGTAAGGTTCTGCTGGGCTCTGTAGTGCTCTCTGCCTTTCCAACACCCTTACCTTCCATTCCCCGCAGGTATTTCAGCTGTCCCCTTGCTGTCCCCTGGCCGCTCTGTATGCCGAGGATTTGGGCGGGAGGGAGTAAGTGAGAGTCTTTTGTGCTCTGTTTGCATTTGCCCGTTTCCTGCCAATGCACAGTACAGAAGGCCTTGGAGTGGACCACTCTGGCTACCCCAGGCAGTGGAGTGAGGGTACAATTCTCCCCTGGAAAGAGATGGAGCATCACTTTCTCCTCTGAGAAGCTGCCTCTTGTTTCTGAGTCTCTGGAGTCTTGAAGTTGCTGTTCTTCAAGTGTTCTACGCTAAAAAAGATTTGTCAAAGAATGTAACAGTCATCTGCCCCTTCCAAAAAAGCACCTGGGAGCCTAATTTGTAAGTTAAAAAAAAAAAAAAAAGTAAAAGAAAACTTAGCTGCTGAAGAACATGTTCTCTATTCAGCACAGACACTATCATCAGAAATTATGATGTGGTGATAAAAGACTGCAGCAAAGACCTGCTACAAGCCCCAAATACATATCCATTCCAAACAAAATTACTTCTCTCTCTTTCACACACCACTATAATTGTAAAAGAAACCAAAAAAACCCAAGCAACAAACCCCAACAAAACTAAGCAAAACCTCCAACACCGCACAGAAAAGCAGCCTCTCATGAGTGCAGCAATCTCCACTTTACATGCTCTCACATCCTTCAGAGTTTCAAGTACTATGCTGCTACTTCTTCCAGGCTGACAAATTAAACAGAAAAGCCTGAATGAACGGCCCAAGATGACAATAAAACCTACAAGACAGAAAGCCTAGGTTCAGAACAGAATAGCTGTTAACACACAAATCCTATTGCATGGATCAAAGTTCAGAGGCAGGGACACTGGGAACACTGTGTGGCTCAGACAGTGCAGAGATACACTGCAGGTAGCAGCAGCTACCTTGACAAGAAGCTTAAGCCTTCACTGGTGAAACTGCACTAAGTGCAAAGATCTGTCCTTAATCTCCCCAATGAAACTGGAAACAGAATTGTCAGTTATTATCCAGGATCTTTGGAGGCCACTCACTGATAATGAACCAGACTAGGATCACTGTTTGAGGAAATGAAATAAAGGCAGGTATGTAATTTTTTCTTAACTAGTTTTAATGGGATCCTAACAGAGAAGAGCTGAGATAAAAGCAGAACAGTATGGGATCTCCCACAAAAGCTTCCATCAGCGATGCTGGGACTTGATCTTTACTAGGCAGGGTCAGGTACATTCATGAAGTAGATTCACTTTCCCGATGCAAAACTGAACTTCAAATAGCAAGAGAGTTGCTCCCAGGACACAGCACATGAACAGACTGAGTAGGAAAAGGATACAACCCGCACTTCATGGAGAGCCCACTTCTGCTTCAGGAATTCAAGGAGGCTGGAGACCTTCCGATGCAACTCCACGATCATCCTGTGCGCAAGAGAAGCAAAGCAAGGCAACAGAGAAAACTATCAGCAGGAGCTCCAAACCCTAAGCTTGGTGCTAGAAGGGGAATTAAGGAATAAACTGACATTCTCTAATGCCAGCACAAAGAACACTCCTAAGTGCTAAGGGAAAAAAAACAAAAAACAANTACTAACTCATATTCCTGTTGTTGCCTTTTCATTGACCACAAAACCACAACAAAACAAAAAACATGTTATCCCACAACTTGAAAATCTGGGTTAACTCACAACTGTGACAACTCACACACTCTAAAAGCCTGTCATATAAACCTGACCGCTGTGACTAAAGAAACTATTTTTTTCCAGATGGAAGAAGAGAGGAAAAGATGGCAGGACCTAGCTGAACTGAAAAAGTGCAGGAAAGGCACCAAGTTACTACATAAAGCATAAAAAGAAAGAGAAAAAGAGGCACAAAAGACTCCTAAACATTTATTTCTAGAAAGCCTTTTAATAAATAAATCTAATGCAGAGAAGAGAAGGAATATTTTTATTATGATCTTTGGTCACCACACTGAGGTGCTGCGTTTGAAACAACATTCAACATCACAGAGGTCTCATATTTGCTGCCCCAAGTTCTTGACTAGATGCAAGTACCAGGATGAACAGCCACTGATGACACTGAACAGCTGCACCAACAATGTTTAGCAAGGGAGAGGCTAAAACACCTTTCATGCTGCTTTAATTGCTGGGTGCAGGTACCTCTGACTACTGTGTTATGCTCCCTTGTCTCTATGTTACATTCAATATAAATTTTAGTAGAACCAAGGCTATTATCTCCATTGTACTTGCCCTCTGCTCTGACATTAAGTGACACAAACTATACTCATCTCCAAAGCTAGTAGTGCCTTCACTGCTCAAATTAAAAGATATAAAGAACAATGGTAATTCTAATTTTCTGACATGATAACTCATATTTACAAACCATGCACTCAGGTTGGACAAAGGCTTCAGACTAAGTACACTCAGGCCAACTGCATTATCGAAGATGAACTGCCCAACTAACCCGAAAAAAGAGGAAGGGGTTAGGATGCTCCTTATCTATTCCCCTATTCAGAGCACCACAATCAGTTCTCCATTACCTAAGCCGTGGGTTCTGGGCAAGACTTTGTACTCGAGCCCATGCGTGGTTATTCCGTGGCTGCAACTCCACAGGGACCTTGAGAGGAAGTCGTACTGGCTTTTGGTCTTCTTCATCACTCACACCTGAATGGAGATGAAGCACAAAGGGTCAAAGCAAGGACAACTCAAGTCACAACACTGTATGCTCAGTTACATGATACAAAAGAGCACACACCCCTAGAGACAACTCGGGCACCTCAGCTTCACCAGTGGAGCCTGCTTCCTTAATTACCTTTTGTTCCAATATGTTCTTATCCTTGGACACTGCAGTGGTACTGGGGAATTCCAGTTGAGCAAGCAGTGTCAAAAATCAGAGGTCTGGAAACTTCAAGCAAGTACAGTATTTCAGACCTTTGAACAGCCTGATTCTACTTACTTGGGCATGAGGAAGAAAACAAAAAGTCCAAAATGAAATCACACAGCTGAATAGGAGAGAGTAAAAAATGTGAAAGTGTTCAGTGCTAAACATTATACTGCTGATGATTCACTGGCACCTTCTCATACAATGAAAGCACCATGTGTGAACTGGTCTGGTGTGGGTATTTCCTTTTCATCTTAGCTGGTAAGAAAACTGGGTGAGTGCTGGAGTTACTGGGGTTACACGAGCAAACAGGTAAGACAGAATGCTGTGCCCAGGACAAACATGCAACAAGCCCAAATTGCCCTGCCAGTGAACAAGCCTGCTCACTTTTTATGCCTCCAGCTATCTTCTAGAACACCCTCATGTTCCAGCATCTTTTACTCACCATCTGGATCACAGAGCTTCTTCAAAGCCCTGCACATGGGAGCTTTGATTCGCAGGTTTCTGCCCTTGTAACGAACAGTTGTAGCCCTGGATTTATGGAAAGAGAAGTACTTAGAGGAATCAGTAACAACAGTGTGTGAATACAGACCTATCCATATTAGGCCCTGTTCTCTTCATCATCTTAATATATGACTTGGACAAAGGACTGGAAGGGATAGCAATCAAGTCTGCAGATGATACAAAACTGGGAAAAGCTGTGGACTCCCTTGAAGGCAGGGAGGCCCTGCAGAGAGATCTCAACAAATGAGAGGACTGGGAAACCACCAACAATGTGAAGATCAATAAAAGAAAGTGCCAGACTCTACACCTGGGACAGGGCAACCTTAGATGGACAGACTGGGGAATGAGAGTGGAGAGCAGAAAGGACCTGGGCGTCCTGGTTGAGGGCCAGCTGGAACAGAGTTTTTGCAGTCTTGCATTTGGAAATATGATCACTATATCTGGTGCAGACATGAGGTCTAAGAGCTTGTGCAGAAACCTGAACAAAATAACATTTTACAATACGATTTCACTGGTTTAGCTTCAGTATCACCTGAGCAGTTTCAAAGATCCTTGAAAATCAGAGATAGTTTTTTTCCCACCATGAAACTACTGGATTCCTTCACTCCATCAGTCCCGTTTTCTTTTTAGAGACTTAAAAGGCAGGCATTGGGCCAAATCAAATTACCAATGGCAGTATTACTACCTAATACTTTAAGCATTAAGAATCAGCTGGCATAGAAGCAGCAGGATTGAACACAAGTCCGTGCAGTAAAATTAAATAAACTACAGAGAATATTTCTGTGCTGTAAGTAAAAACAACATCATGCAGGAAGAGCAGTTGTCTACAGTGCTAAGAAGAAAATCTGAAAAAGGGCAGCAGAAGTGAAGGCAGACCTGAGAAGATGTAGATGATGGGGTGAGCAACTCAAAAGTTTCAGTTGCTGAACTCTGAACTTCTATAGATTTGGAATATCCCTGGGCTGGAAGGGCAGATTGCCATTCAACTTAATTCTTGAAAACAGTAATTGTTTGAAGACAGTTGGTCTCACCAATTCCAACAGTGTAAAGACTCTTAGGAACACAGAAAACCTTGTGTATATCTAATCAATATGNTTTAATTCTTGAAAACAATTGTTTGAAGACAGTTGGTCCCACCAACTCCAACAGTGTAAAAGGCTCTGTCAGTGTCTTCCAGTGTAAAGACTCTTAGAGAGGAACACAGAAACCCTTGTGTATATCTAATCAATATGTTAAAATAAGGATGAAAAGTAAAACCTTCTCCCAGGCACCTCAGCCTTAGCATGAGACTCCATATCCTCTTGTATTTATCTGTATATTAAAGTATAGACAGGATTTTATCAGAAAATCAGCATTTTGTACAACGATCCTCTTCCCTATTTGTCATCTATTTTAATACAGTAAATTTTTTTGACAAGCTGAGACTTGTCTCCTTGATTTTAGCTAACGCAGTTCTTTATTATATTACTTGTTATGCTTTAGTTTGTTTGGATGATCCAGTGTAAGAAAGGCACTCTAGCATAGCAGAGAATGACTAAACCAATCAGACAGATGATTGATCATACAGACATCAATGCTGATATTCTGAACTATGGAGATATTCAGGAAACTGCACATGAAAGCTCATCCCAGGCTCACTTTAACTGGGAACTCCAATTTAAAGAAGTAATTTGCTTTAAGAATAATGCTGTTAAACATACCGTTCACATTTTCCTAATTGTACAAAACTCAAACCAAATGGGAACTTCTCTTCTTGTTTAAAACCTTGTAGCCAAACAGAAGAATGAACAAGTGATTCAGGCATCACACTGAAGACCACCAACACAAGCTCGCTGTACTAACAGCATCTCCAAGGAGGGGAACGGCTGTCCAGCTCCTAAGAAACTGATCTGGGAACTACATTTGAGAACACGAGAAAGGTACAACACCAAGCATCCACATTATGCAAGGCAAAGTCAAAAGGCTGCAGCTGCTGAGGGGGCAAACTCCTGCTCCTGTCTACAGTCAAGTTTACTTCATTAATAACTTGTCTGCTATGGTGAATACTCTAAAAGCAAGAATGCAAAAGGTAAAAATGGACCTGTAACAGACAGAAAATAATAATTTTTCAAATAACTTTTTAAAGATGTGATTAAGGACACAGCAATGCCTCATAAGTAATCAATCTCTTTGAAAGAGATTCCACTTTAAAACACATCAATTCTAAAAGCCAAACTACTTTGGAAAAATGTATGCACAAATACATCAGGTATGCCCTCATTTCTAATAATATGCAACTTCTAACCCTTTCTGTATTCCAGGAGTACATCAGCTGTACCCCCAAATCCCACGATACTCTCTAGAAGTGAAAGAGAACATTCATTCTTAATATCAAGGAGATGCAAAGGTCACTGGAAGGCTGAGGATCATTTTAGGTCTAAAAGTCAGAACTCCTGAGCCCTGCTGAGGCAGAATGGAGATGAACTGTCACTGCAAGAGGACCTGAAGGGGCTGAAGTGTGTGCAGAGATGGGGATGGAGCTGGGGAAGGCTCTGGAGCACAAGTCTGATGAGGGGCAGCTGGGGGAGGCTCAGCTTGGAGAAAAGAAGGCTCATGGGGACCTTCTGGCTCTGCACAACTCCTGACAGCAAGGGGCAGCCAGGGGGGCTGGGCTCTGCTCCCAGGGAACGGGACAGGACAAGAGGAAACGGCCTCAAGTTCTGCCACGGGAGGTTTATATGGAATAATGGGAAAATTTGTGCACTGAAAGTGTGGTAAGGCAGTGGAACAGGCTGCCAAGAGCACTGGTGGAGTCACCATCCTTGAAGAGATTTAAGAGATGTGTGGATGTGGCACTTGGGGACAGGAGTTAGTCGTGACAGGGCTGAGGTAATGGTTGGAGACTTGATAAATAACTCCATAATTTCCCTGAGTGAATCCACATGGTTAAGTGCTGTAGCTTCTGTAAAAAAATTCTCATTTAACTATTTTATTAAACTTAACCCATCATTTCTTATCATTAAGAATTAATGGCTCCATAGAAAAGGGCAGAACTATCCTAATACAAAACAAAGAATGGAAAACATCAAACTTCAGCTCTTGAAAATTAAGAAATCCCCCAAACTTTGGATGATCAGTACAGCAGTCAAGTTGCTGAACAATGCAGTTCCAGGAGTTTCAGGAGTTCTTACTTACCCAGCTTGAATGAGCTCATTGAGTTTAGCTGCGTTCTTGTCATCCATACCTTTTCAGTAAATGAGATAACACAGTGAATTAGGATTCACACTGTTAAACCCATGGCCTTCTCTGTGTCCTGCTGGGTTTTCAAAACTACTACGTTTTATTCTCACATAGGATTAACTTGCAGAAGTATGCTGTAACATAGCTCTTCTGGAAAGTTTGTATTTTCCTAACATGCAAATTTTACGTGATCCTTACCACAAAAATTACTTTTTACATACTGATTAAATGACCCTAGTTTAGGTGCTAACACCATCTTTGAATACTGGGCTTTAATCTGACACTGGGTTACTAAAAAACCAAAGTTTCTTTCTGCTCAATCTCTGTTGCTAAGGCATCAAGGCAGAATGAAACAGCATCCTAGTGCTTAACACAACAAAAAAGTAAATAAAAATAACATGCACATGCAACCCTCACTTTTTTGTATGCATTATAGAGGTTGCTTTTAAACAGACATTTTGATAACTTGATTTCTATGACAGTTAGGCCCAGATCTATTTACTGAACAATTAACCTCCCTCTGGCAATGTTAGAAGTACTTCTGGAGTGCTATTGTGTCTCAATAGCTCTCAGTAACTCTTCTCCATTTCTGTGACTGTGAACACCACAAGAGGGGGGGAAAAAAAAAAGGGATGGGGGAAGAAGAAACAGCTTTCCACAGCTGCAGAGTAAATAAAATGGGTGCAGAGTCTTGCATCTTGAGTACATTTGGTCTTTGAGACAAGAATTTTCCCAGTGACAGTGAGTAAAGTACGTAACCAAGCCCTAAAGTTCTAAAACAACAGAAGCAAGGAGCCTGCAAGCATTGCCATGGTGAGGGTGTGAAATCCTACTCCCAGGCATAGCAAGAAGGCTCCGCTTGTAAGACAAGAGGTGGGTACAGGAAAGTAACAGTGATTTGTGCTGACAGTGCAGTGTGCCTTGCTTCTGCACCTGCTTTGTCATCAAACTGTTCAAAATTGTTTCTCCCAGCTGAGCATTGCTTCTCCAGTTAACACACTGGAGGTCTTTAAAGAAACAGAATAAAGTCAGTATGAATATTCACAACAGTCTCATTCATTATCTGTTTTGACAGCAATCCCAGGCAAGGGAATAACATAGCAAAAAACCCTTCCCAATATCCCACAGTCCTTTTAGGAATTGTACATGTTCACTCGTGAACACTTTCATGTCCCCTTCACCTCACAAGTAGTTTGACTTCACAAAGAAGTGAAGGTATTTTGATGGTTTTGCATGTCTCACAAATGAAACAAAGCAGGTAGAAGATGCACTGTGATATATCACTGACTGTACCAAAAGTCTGGGGACAAATGAAAAATACACGGATAAAAAGGTGTGGACAGCAGGGTAAGGTAGGGATTCTCTACTCAGGTGAGACTCCACCTGCAGCTCTGGGTACCAGCACATGAAGTACTTAAGGCTTAAAACCAAGACAAACTTTTCAGCAGGGCCTGGAGGGACAGGACAAGGGTTGACGGTTTTAAACCACAGCAAAGGAGATTTTTATATATATATATATATATTTACATATCATTAAAACAATTTTTATTACAAGTGTGGGGAGGCCTCGGCACAGGTGGCCCAAAGAAGCTGTGGCTGCCCCATCCCTGGAAATGTTCAAGACCAGGCAGGATGGGGGTTGGAAGAACCTGGTCTAGTGGAAAGTGTCCCTGCCCAGGCAGGGGGTTGGGACAAGATGGTCTTTAAGGTCCCTTCCAACCCAACCCATTCTGTACTTCTGTGATCCCAAGCTCAGGTATGCTGCTAATGCAATTAATCAACTGCCAGCAAACAGTGGAGCATTGTCATGGCACATAACTCTTCCATCTCCATTCATTGATGGACAAAACTGGACTCTAGGACTGACATGGTCAGAATCTGTCTTGCTTAGCCAGTTAAGTTATTTCCAATTATGGTTTGTGTGTTTTCAGCTTCAGGGTACAGTAAGCAAACATTTAGAGAAAAACTTAGAAAAATATACCATCCCAGATTTTGAATGCATAGGCACAAATAATTCTGGGTGTAAATGGTATAATTTACACACTTAATTGCTTAGGTTTCAACAGAAACAGAATGGACCATCTAAGCTTGGTGTATGCTTTTCTACTGCCTGTGGGCAATACGTGCACTGCACTTCTGCAGCCACATAAAACCAAAGGCATCTATTACAGTGGACTAATGCAACAGACTAAGAAGGCCTGTAAAAATAAAAATACTTTTAATTGAAGAAGCAACACCACAGATTACAGAAAGACTCAAGAACTCCAAAGTGGAACTGAACTAGACAGGCGAACCTCAAGGGTAGTAACTTCTGATTCTATGGTGTAAGAATAACCTGAAGTCACTCATACTCACATCCCCCGATCTTTTTCCTCAGCTCCCCATAGCAGATTAAGCCATACAGCTCCAGGGAAGATTTTTTCAGCCCTTGAGAAAACACTGGAAAGCAGAAAAGATGTCAGTGAGATGCAGGTTGCATATACACACAGCTACATTGCAGATATTTATTTCAACACTAAAAAGAAGAGGGTTTGTGTTTTCAGTGAGGAGACAAATCAGATCAAAGGCAAAATTAAGTTCTGGTTCAAGAAATACTATAATGGGATTGGTTCACCAACTTCTTTTTCATGGCATTTTTTAGATTACAGGAAATCACAGCAGCTTCCACAGAATTTGAACAAATATGCAACTGCTCAGTATGCAAAATAAAGCTAATTCATAATAAAGCTAGATCTAGTATAAACTGTTTATAAATTCGAAAGGAAATGTCCAGATGCCCCCAAGCAAATGCATATAGAACTCTTTCACATGAAAATTCAAAGGTAGGTCTGGAATTTCCAGAAGACAGAGAATATTTTTGTGCACACAAACAGCAGAAAAGATTTGATGCAAATTCTAGATTCTAAGTTTTTACACAAAAAATTGCCAACATTTTATTTAACTTTGTGAGGGCTTTTTTTGTCCTTTTTCTTCAACACACAAGATGTGGATATTACTGCTAATAGATCTAAAGATTTTTGACAGTAAGGACAGTCTTGTGGTTCAAGTGAAAATATTTATTTTTGTCTATTCATCAAAACTTTCGTTCTCTTTGATCTCAAAATCCAACCACACGTATTTTTACCAACACTAAATCTAATCAAACTACTGCAGTGATTCTTCAGACAATGCAATTCTAGACCCCACATATATAGATACATAGTCTTTTGTTACCCAAGACACATCAACTTCTGTGACATCTCTTTATTTAAAAAATCCTTTCACACTGCGTTCACTGCAACACTGGCTTTTATATAAGACCCTAATGGCTTCATCTTAAAGCACTGATTTGTTTTGAAAAAAGGAACTCACAAATACACTTTGTGCCAGGTAGTTTAGATGCTCAAGTCCTCCTTTAGGTAACCTAAGTTCAGGAACACAAAAGTTCGTAAAGAAATTACATACTCACAGTATGTATTATCTCGTATGTATTATTATGCATTGCACACTATTGCATTCCTTCAGCTTCTTTCTAGCCATATCCATTTCTCCTTAACGAGTCACTTTTAATAACTCACTCTTTTTAATTTTTAGTGAGGTTTAACCAGACCAAGTGCTGGGTCCTGCACTTGGGTCCAAACTCCCTGCAGCACTACGGGCTGGGGACAAAGTGGCCCAACAGTGGCCAGGCAGAAAGGGATCTGAGGGTGCTGATGGACAGCCCACTGAACATGAGCCAGCAGCGTGCCCAGCTGGCCAAGAAGGCCAACAGCACCCTGGCCTGCATCAGGAATGCTGTGGCCAGCAGGAGCAGGGCAGAGATTCTTCTTGCACTCAGCGCTGGTTGGGGCCACACCTTGAGTGCTGTGTTCAGTTCTGGGCCCCCAGTTTAGGAAGAATGCTGATATGGTAAATGTGTTCAGAGGAAGGCAATGAGGCAAGTGAAGGGTCTGGAACACAAATTCTGTGAGGAGTACCTGAGGAAGCTGGTGTTGTTTAGGCCAAGAAAAGGAGACTCGGGGGAGATCTCATCACTCCCTGCAACACCCTGAAAGGAGGGTGTAGGCAGGTGGGAGTCAAATCTCTTCCCTTAGGCAGCGAGTCCCAGAATGAGAAGACACAGCCTTAAGCTGTGTCAGGGGAGATCTAGGGTGGACATGAGGAGGAAGGGCTTCACAGACAGAGTGACTGAGCATTGGAATGGCCTGCCCAGGGAGGGGATGGAGTGCTTGTCTCTGCAGGTGTTTAGGAAAACACTGGATGTGGCACTTGCTGCCATGGTCTACTTGACAAGATGGTCATAGGTTGGACTTGATTATCTCAAAGGTCTTTTCCATCCTAGTTGGTTCTGAAATAAAAAGATTGTACTGTACACTAGCTTTGCATTCCTTTAACTTCTTTACACATCCGTTGCTCCCTGATGAGTTATTTTTAACTTGAGAGGCTCTGGCCACAAACTGTAGATGAATTCACTATCCAACCTTTTTCTGATATTTAGGAGTTTTCAAAGACTAAGAAATTCAACCACCAGAAACTGCCATGATTTGAGCATCTTAGAATACACCATCAGAAGGACCAGGAAACTCTGGAGACTATTACAGAATCAACAATGGGAGACATTTTTGACACCTTAAAGTCAAAAGAACTGAATCTTAGTAAAATCTGGTCCTGAAATACATTTCTTGAGCCTGTTATGCAGATTAGGCCACCACAGACAAACTTGAATTCTCTCTGCCCATTCCTAAGTAGTATGGATTTGATAAAAATTCATTCTCAATGATCATGTTACTATTACTATTATAAAACACCAGCAGCAGTTTATCCGACTTCCCAATTTCATTTTCATTAAACCAGTTGCAGAAGGAGGGAAAAGAAAGGGAAAAGTGCTGGAATACAGCACTGGGAATCCTAAATTATTGCACCCATGGTACAAATTTGAACTTCTTTAAAGTGGGAGCAAATATGTTACCATTTACACTTGTATGGACTGTTATTTGTTTCTACCTTCCCCCAAGAATTGCAAAGTAGTGCTGGATCAGTTTGCTTGATGGAGCTATGCCTGATTAACCTTTAGGCAGCTCTTTGAAGGTGTGTTCCTGAGAATACAAAAACATTTCCTTGAACCCATTTCTTCCCCAGTATTAACAGCAGGATCTGCATTTTCTATGGTGTGGTGAATTCACAGAACAGGAGTGATAAAAAAACAGGTTTTGCAAAGTATTTTTCACAAAACATGAACCTTGGTAGGGCCATGCTAAGAAAAATAAGTGAGACACTGTGGAATCCCCACTCCTGAAGGCCTCCATGGCCAGGCTGGAGGGGACATGGAGCACCATGGTCTAGTGGAAGGTGTCCTTGCCCATGGCAGGGGATGGAACAGGACGGTCTTTGAGGTTCCCTGTAACCACAATCCTCCTGTGGTTCTACGACTCTATGCTCAGTATTTATTTCCTCCTCAATATTTATTTCCTCACCTCTAAAAGGCAGGACTCAAGCCACTGCCCCATTTGGCCATTAGCTCATTTTGGCATACTAACCATTGTCAAAGTCAATGTACTTGGAGATCTTGTGCCACGTGCGGTAGTAGAAGTGTCGGACCTGCTCCTTGTTCTTCACCATGCTTGCTGGCTTGCCTTTCTTTTTGTATTTCAGGGCAATGTTGTTCTGGATAGCTTCAAAGTCCTTCCCATGCTGAGGAAAGAAGAAATCGAATTGAAATACTCAAATCCAAGTTTGGATCTTGTCGTAAGTCAAGTCAAAGAATGTGAGGGACTTTGGGGTTGCTTGTGGGGAATTGGATTTCAATGGCCATAAACAAAATTTTTGGGGATCAGAACTCAACAGTGAAAGGATGACAGTGGCTTCCTTTGTTTTATATGAAATGCAACATTGATGCCGAATTAATTACTTTTCAATTTCTTTAACTGTTTCAAAATAAAAACAGTAAGTTGCTAGCAAATTTTAAAAATCACACAACTTCACTTACAAATGTGTTAAGCAGCAGGACTGAAAACATTCTTTACTTTCATCTGCATTCCCCCCCCCACCATTTCTGACTAGAGTAAATGGAAAAAATACTATATTTACCAGCTGCACTTTCATTTACAGTACATTTCACGTTACTGTTACTAGGAGTAAAAAATTTGAGTCTCAAAAGGTTTAACTTTATACACATTAACTTCTGCTAATCACAATATTTTTGCATTCAGAAAAAGTTGGAACTGATTTAAATACAAAGTATGAAAACCTCTCCTTTAAGGCAGTGCCACAAAATGAATGGTGGGAGGGGCTGAACAAACTGAGTCTCAGATCCACCTTAAAACAAATTTTAAAAAGTTTTCCTCACTATCCAAAAAAAGTCAGTGAAGTGGCTTAAAAAAATGCTTGATTCCCAGGAATATTATTGCAGTTCAGAGGAGTTAAAAAAAAGAAAACACTGTTTAAGTGTTCGTTTTGGCCACAAAATATATATATATGTGATACCATGCTTATGATGAAAAACAAAATCAAAAAGATGCACATGTGCAAAGAAAACTCCCCACCACTGCTTTTGTTTTTACCTCTGGCATGGGTTTTCAAAACAGATATGCTGTTGAAATAACTACAGCAAAAAGACAAGCAGGAATCCATCATATACATCGTAAGAGACAGAAGATAAGATGATGCAACCTTTTCCTGTCTCTCTTCTCTGGCTCTAGCCTCTTCTAGACCTAAACAGAGTTCTCTTTAGAACAGAGCAGCTTTTCTTGTTTGGTATTATTACAGAGCAAGTGTGTTGCTTTTGAAGGTTCAGATGTGGACTTTAATTATTTTTCATTTGAAAATGAACCATAATCCAATAATAAGCAAAATTATTATTAACATTCATTAATGAAACTCAGAAATCTTTCCTGTGTATTTATAGAAAAAACACCAAGAAATGACACTTGTGACACGTGGCTTTGACTGACAGCTGTTTTACAGGCCCCTGTATGGCCCCACAAACGCTCATCTATGAGTGGTCTTTTGCTCCTGCCAATCTCACCCTCATCAACCTTCTTTAGGAATACCCAGACTCTAACCAAAGCCTTCCAAGTCTGTTATTTTCTTCTACATATACCTCATACAGTCCCTCAAAGAAAGTATTCTTGTCCTCTGTGCTCCACGACTCCCACTGGCGCCGGACTTTCTTCCCTTCTTCCTTTTCTCCTGCCGAGGAGCCCAGGTTCCTTGCCACTGACTTGGAATTCCCAGCAGGATTGCTGGGAGGAATTCCTGATGTGCCACCAGGTGCAGTCCCTCCATTATCTGCTGCTGCAAAAAACCATGACCAGCGTGAATATTAAACCAACAGGAGGGTTCATGGGTAGAGGTAAGGGAGTAACTCAGCATTTTCTCCTTTTTCACAGGGAAAAATACAATGGACAAATAAGGAATTATTAATAATAATTATAAAATAAATAATAATTGTTTTAAAAATAATTATAATAATAATTGTTTTATAGGAATAAAATCTCAAAGCACAAAAAACAAGGGAGAAGGGTTCAATGGCTTCATTTTGTATTTCCAGAAGTAACACAGAAAAGCGGGAATGCACCACAGCAGCCTCTCTCTATCACATAACCCTCTCTGATGCTCAGATGTTGGTGGGCTCTGCAGACACTGCCCTGCAGCCAGGGAGAACTGAGCAGGGAGCAGAGCAATGGAGCCAAGTGATGTCTGTGAGGAAAACGGGCAGAATGGCACATCCTTGCCTTTGGGCTTGATCCTACTGCCTCCAGAAGGACTGTGGAAAGGGAAGGACTGAGAGATGTCCACAGTGTATGGGATCCTCAGAGCACCACCTCTGACACCACTACCCAGGAGAACTCCAGCTATCCCAAGGATGGCGAGTCTCAACCCATTCTCCTTCCCCAAACTGTGCTGGGGCTTTCAGAAAAAGGCACAGAAGTGTAATCTTGGTTGTGCCTTTGTCAGTTATCAGTATCCAAAGAGATATGAAGACTGGAAATACTAAAATGAGAATAATGCCAGATAAAACTGAGAGAATTTGTTGTTTACTCAAGTAGGGAACCGGAAAGAAAACGGGATGGGAAATCTACAAACAAAACATCATGCCTGGTTTGACACTGTATTTCAGAATGCTAATCCAGAAATCAAGGTCAACTCTCCAAAATACACTCATTTTTTTTCTGTAAAAATATAAGCATTCCAATAACATATACTTCCAAAATAAACTATCTTGAATTTTATTTTTAAAAAATTATTTAGGATTTGGCTGCCCTTATTGATGCAGACATGTACTTAATAAAACAGAAGTTATTTAACAGTAAATGTTCATTGCTTGTTATAAAGAATGCCCATTACACTCTCCTTTTCTCTACTTACTGGTCTTTATGTTTTGTGTTTTACCTCATTATGTATTGGATTGCTTTAGTTTATTTGCTTATACACCAGCTTGTACAAGAGAGCAGTCCCAACCTGGTTCCCTAATTTTTGTATTTATCAGCATAATTCTCTATTTCATACTTAGGCTTTAAAAGTTCAGTTATCTTTTCAAATTCAACTTCATAAAGCAGGCCTTTTGACCTGACAAAGCCAGTGTTTTATACATATACATAGATATATATCTATTCAAGAACCCAGAGATTCCACTTTGACAATCCCAACAGCATTTTTTTTTTAAGTATCAGAAGAATCAGCTGTTACAGGACCACGATGCTTTAGAGATTGTATGTAAATCTTAAAGTCAGTTGCAATTTGAAAGGAATTCATTTGGGCAACAAAATCATATTTCTCCAAATCCTAGAGATGGTGGTTTGTTCAAGTAATGGAGAATATTTGAAATCAAGCTTAGAAAAGAGCAAGATGTATGAAAGAACATTTTTCTCTTGCATACAATAAATATTTAGTTGATAGATATGATATGATAAAATATTATATTGTTACCATTTGAGTTAATGTTTCTTTTACTTCTAGGAATGACTATTTGATTCTTTGGAAGAAAATTACTGTAACCACAGGGAAGCATGTAAGGCAAGACATGAGAAACCATTAGACATCTAGAAGAAAATGCTCTTATAAACAACTTCCCAAATCAACAGCTTCTTCACTTCCAAAAGTCTTCATCAGCCAATGATAAAATAATTGAAACTTAAGCCGTTTAATTCTGTGACTGTGCAGTCCTTAAACCATTTAAAAAAAAAGGAAACCATAAGAAAAAACCTGAGCACTTTAACAAATGGCTGAGAAGAAATCCAGCACGGACACAGAACTGATGCTTCTTCATTCTACAAATGTGGAACTGGACTGGCACAATTTGCACAGTCATGAAATACAGATCTTGGATTAAGAAGGGGAAAATCAAACACATCAGTCCCGAAACTCAATCTCCTGTTGCTACCAGCTCCCAACAGAAAACAAGTCCTTTATCAAAAGACAGGTACAGGATTTCAATCCAGAGCCACTATTCTGATCACAGATTCCTAACTTCTGAGAAATCCTTCAGAGGAACAACAAATTTAGGATTTGGGGGTTCCATTGGTGTGCTGGGTGGCTGGTTTGCATTTGGGGCTTCTGGGGCATTTTTCCTTTTTTTAGTACTTACTCAAGTAAGTAAAACCTTAAGTGAGCTGCCTGAAGATCAGCTCTTACCAAGGATTTTCTAAAGACTGTTCAGTACACTTAGTACACATGAAGTTTTAATTATTAAAGAGCATTAGAAGCTAAACTGTCAGTGAAGACTTTATGGTTTTATTAGAATTTAAAGTTCAGTTCATTTTCATTTACGTTTTATTTGCAGGTAAAAGATGGACTAAAGAGTTCTATTGGACATGCTGAGGACTATAGATTCAACTTCTACACAGGACATGTAGCCTATAATTGATCTTCTGTTCTTTAATGCACACTTACTATTCCACAAGACAAATTGTAGTCCTGGGAAATTTTTTTAACCTTTTTTGTTTTAAAAGGTTAAAATTTACTTTTAACCTTTTATAAATTACCATCCAGACAATTGTTCAGAGTACTGTAAATGAAGATCTAAAAATCTGAATATCCTGTCACCTCTACAGAGCTCTTACTTGCCATTCAATTCTTCCAGGAACAAAGGGGTTTGCTCTATTATTCCTCTGCATAAACTTTCTTACTGCTGTGCATAGTAATATTTATCGTTGGGTTATCCCAATCCAACTTACATATACTGAACCTTGGCATGGCAATGGAATGTACAGTATTCTAAAACAAAGAACTAGACCAGCTCAGGATAAAAGGCAAAACCAAAACCAGCCATACATCAATACATTACCTCAATCCTGCTGTACGTAATTCTTGTTACATGCACAACACCTGTTCATCTCTTCACTAATGATTGACAATTCTATTATCAATTCCCAATAACAGGTGATTTAAAACTTCATCAATGCATTAAAACAAGAAGCTTCCCTGAGTAGTACACCATTACTACTGCAGAATGCTGGCGAGGAGGGGGCTCACTCTAACAAACTGCTCAGGTGTTTGCTCAAAGTAAAATCATTTTTAGAAAAGAAAAGACAGAGACAAGCTGAACATTCTCCCACTGTCTACTCATCTTGCATCATCTAGCCAGTGACCTGGACATCCCCACCATTACAGCTACAGCGACTGCTTCCCTTCACTCCAGGTGTGCCAGAGCACCTGTGTACAAAGTACAAGGCAGTCATTTCGATAGCCAAGTTCCTGGCATTTTCCCTCAGCCTTCAAGACACAATTTGCAAAGACTTCAGGTTTTCATCCTCAGTATTTGAACTGTAACCCCGAACAAAGTCATGGGTCAAAACACCAGTGTTCCAGAGAAATGTGCTCGTTCCTTTTGTCCAGCGTTCTCTATCCATCTCTACGTTCCATTATTAAGATTTTATTTATCTGTGACTGGCATAATATCATCTCAAACTACATTCCCATGGAAAAAGCTGTCTCTGTAGTTCTAAACAGAACATAAACACTTGCAAAAATTATATAAAGAGATTTAAAGACTGCAGCTTCAGAATCTGATATGAAAATGACAAAGAATGGAACACACAGGTTTAAAATAACAAAGACACTGACGGTATCGGAATCTCATTGTGGTTACCACCAGAAGTTCTTCCTTCTGGGTAGCATCTTAGCAGCTGCCTTTCAGTCTTCCACTGATAGCTCCTACAGGCCAGCTGAACCATATCTTCTGTGACAGATATGGCACAGAAGCTGGAATCCCCAGAGTAAATTCTCACTACACCCTTGTATCCCCACACACGGGATGGGTTACAGGCTTTGCTCACATCTCAACTTCTTCAGGAGTCACCAGACACTCCAGGTGGAACATTCATTTGGGAATACCTCTACACCCAAGAGGGTGCATTCGCACTCTTGCCTGCCAGGGTTCAAATGCTGAATGTTAGGACGAACTCCCCGAAGTGCAGGATACAAATGCCAACTTGTAACAGACAAGTTTCCCGCAAACCAACACTTCAATTTGCTGACTTTGTAACTGGAAAGGAAGTTTCTACCCTGCCTCCACAGGACAGCACGGATTCCTGTGAAGGGCGAGTCTAGAACAGCTTATGTGTTATTGCATGGCTCATGGTTACGCCGTACAGTGCTGCTGTTGGGAATTAACATCCAAAACTCGAAACACAGACCCACTGAATATTCTGAGTTGGAAGGGACCCACGAGGACCGACCATGGAGTCCCACTCTGACACGAATGGCCCAGCACGAAGGAAGGGAAGCTGTGATCTTGGCACTCTTAACACCATGCCCTGACCAACTCAGCTCATCTCCGGCTCACCTGGTAACTGTCCTCCTCGGACAACAGCAGCCTGTCTTCTCCTGATTACTACCAATTACAAAATTAGAGGTAGTTGAAAGGTAATTGTGTTTAAAGCAGTGTCAATTATCAACCAGAGCCTTCTAACTAACCTATACTGAAGGCTTGTTTCCCTATGGCAGGATATGTTTAGTGTACAATGTATCAAGGGCAGAACGATCTGAGCTAACCAAGAAGAGCTTCAAAAATCCCCCCGAGTTCATTACACGTTTTGTCACTCCCCCATCTCCCCAATTCGCTATTCTCTTGCTCTTCTCAAAGAAAACACTGATAAAGCTCAGCATGAAGTACCACATAACCCCGCAGCCTTGCAGGAAAAGGAGAAAATCTTCCCCTGGAGGTATGAATGAGATACTGTGGAGTCCTGGTCTTGAGCCACTTCCAAAGGGAGGGAGGAATTCCTGGGGTAAACTGGATGGCAAAGAACGAATGAAAGCATGTCGAGGGAGGATGGAAGGAGAGGTATCAAGCGCAAGCGAGATGGAGAGGATTAAGGAGAATGTCAGAACAAGAGACTGTGCCAGGTAGTTTTTAAACAGTTGTTCATGCCCTAGAGAAATAATGCTGGAGGGAAAACATCCCAAATGACAGTTGCAATATATTCTGCAACATAGGAACTCAGGAAGAGACAATAAAACACACGTAAGTACATACATGGGGTTTTTTGGTATCTACATCCTCTCCACAGAAGACAGTAGTTGATTTAACCCACATGCTACTGAACCTGAAACTCTGGCAAGCTGAAACAAACTCTTAACAAACTAACTAAATTGCTTTTTAGCAAGTTCCTTGCCATGCCAAAAGATGGAACACTTCAATTCAACTCAGCTTTCAGCTGAATAAGTCCTTTTTCAAAAAGAACTGCTTATTACCTCAAAACAACCCCAAATACCTGTTCGAGCGATTTTACATATTTTAGGAATAAATCCAACAAACAGCATGAAAGACATCTTCAAGCTTTAGCTTGCCACCATTAGACTAGTCCTCCTGACTTCATTGTGCATTCAGAAAAGTGATAAAACCACAGAAATGGCTGTACTCTACTCCACTCTAGCTCAAGCTACATCTACAGCACGCGATGGCCGCGTATTCCACAATCTGCCTTTTACCCACATGGTCCCCACACACACACACACACATTCCACCCACTCAACAAAGCCCCAAAACACAACACCTGTGATCAGCAGCCACGTGGCTGTTGAGAGGCAAACACTATCTTGGTGTTTGAGAAGCAAACTCTCAGAAATCCCTCTTTTCCCAGCAACCTTAACATGGTCTGCATCTCCTCCCTCAACAACTCGCTCAAGGGAGTTCCCTGCATTGGAACTCCCACAAGAAACTGTCTCAACACCACTCGTCCTTCAAGTTCCTGCTATGGTTGCATTCAAGTTACTTGAAGACTTCCTTTCAAGCCTTCATGCTTCAGAAGTCATGCATCAGTTGAGGTGTAGACCTGTGGCGTTGAAAATACAATTAAAAGGTAACGAACAGTTGAAAAGAATATGAAAATGATTCTAAAAAAAAAAAAAAAAAGCAGAGATTTAGATATTTGTGCTGGAAATTTGATATTCCACAATTCCAAATTATTAGCTACTGAAGTGAAACAGCTTCCAAACTTTATTTGACTGTACTACTTCCTATGCAATTTTTGCCCTAAACTCAAAAGTGCACCTCAGTACACAAAAGGCAAGAGGCAGGATTCCAAGGTGCAATTAAAGAGTACATCAGGGCAATCTGACTATTAGCAACATGTTTACACACTCACAGGGCAGAACTTGGGAATTATCATGACCAAGCTTCCCTGAACCACAGTAAGATAAAGTTGAAAAGTCAGCAGCTGATGAATAGGCACACTCTTTTTACAGTTTACAGCCAAGTTTATCAATAATTTGTCTGCCACAATTAAGGACTGTAAAAGCATGAATGCCAAAAGTAAAAAGGAATTTGCAACGCACAGACAAAAAGAACACAATTTTCAAAACTTTTCTGAAGACAAATCAATGCCTACTGAGCAACTACAATTTGAAAGAAAGTGCATTGGTGACACTCCTTAAAAACTGGCAAGTGAAAGTTTTCCCTTCAGAATAGAAAAGTTCTAGAAGTAGAATCACTTCCAAAAAAAAATGTTAAGAGTTAAACAGCATTACTGGATGCCTATGACAAAAACAAGTTTCTGGTTTCACTGGACCAAGCACAGGCATGGTCTGGTCACTTCAGCTGGCCGCTGTCGGAGTTACTTGTCCAGCCATCACCTTGACTTTGACATAAAGAATCCAAAAGCCTCCAGGTTCAGAGCTGATGCACTCCAGCTTTTCATCATTTTTATAGTTACAGAGCAAGGAGAAAGTTAAGGGGACAGCTAATGAAGAGACTTAAGTCAAATGTAGTCATCCCCACCTTCCATTCATTCCCTATCAGAAGTTGGTTCTGTGGGACACAGGAACACTGATCACAAGGCATTCCACTAGGGAGAATTTAGGCAAGCCTGGAAAACATCTCATTATGCACCTCTGAATATAAAGAACTCCAATTAAAAAGGATCCTGCTCCATGGCTCTGTTCTCCAAAATCTGACAAGTATAATCTCAACCATATCAGAGAATTCACTCAATTGGACAAATTGCAGAGCTGCTTAAAACTGAAAAAGTGAAAGCACAGCCATAATTCCACCACTGCCTCTCCTGATGAATTTAAGAAGTTCTGCCAATCCTGACATATCCATGACTGGCGACAGAGATAATATTTTCTGTTCTGTATGTACTTTTCTTACGTTTGTTTTGGAATCTGAATTGTAAAAGTGAATGAAATTTCTTTTCCTATGGTGTTGATATTCCTACTTAAAATTCATTCTGCTGCTCTAGAACCGTTCATAGATGTTCACGTACAAACATGAATATACACTGCACAAACACATTTGTCCACACATGTATGAACTTCAAAATCAATGGAATCATTTCAAATCTACATATTCAACTTGTGAATCGTGGACAATACATATTTCAAAGAAACACCCCCTTGCATCTAAGAGTATTTACAATCCTGGAATTGTTATACATAGCTAAACACTCCTGGGTATTCCATTTGGTTTTTTTTATTTGGTTTCACGCAACTGGAAGAAAAATTATGCAGGCCTTTCTGTTCTCTGCTTTACCACCACACAGAGCTTTCATTTAACATGCAAGAGATTAAAGAGGACTTACTAAGGTATTTAAAAATACTTTAGTCAATTATACCAATTGTCAAGCAACTCAATAATATTTTCTGATGTCAGTAACATTTTTCTGATATAGAAATAACTGAAATATCCCAATTTGCACTGCTTTATTATTGCAAAATAAAACTATCATAACTGTAATGCTTACTTAATGCCCAGCACGTGCACACCCCTGAGATGGACAAGAGATAACCTCCCAGACACATTTATGCTGCATGAAATTATACTGCAATTTAGCAAACAAGTGTAAATTTCATTATTTTAAATGCTGATGCAATCTTTGAGTGCTGCTTTTCTCAAAAATTAACAGAAAATAACGCTTGAGAACTTTAGCATGATACCCAAAATTAGGCTCAAGCATAGCTCAACTGCAGTGTTGTCATCTAGTCACTCCTGAGAACTCACAATATCACCAAAATATTCAAATATCCCTGCTGCCTTCCAGCTATTCAAGTTAGAAACAACTAAAAAAAAATATCAAATTCTTTTCTCCAAGGCTAAGTGAAAAAGCAGGTGTGTGAGTGTCTGTACCTACAGATGTATACAAACCAACCTTAATAAAAACTCAAATCACATAGATGCTCAAACTGTTCTGAAACAGGACTCCAAACACCTTAGAAACATATATGTCAATATGCCTATTTCATTGCTGTTTCTAAAATAATTATTTGGATAATAGAAGTAACTGGGGGAAATCACAAATGTCTCGTGGGTGGGTTTTTTTTCCTATGCTAACTGGCACCCAGTGAATATTTTGTTAGTATCCAAGAAGAGAATTCAAAGTGTAGTCACCTGATTATGCAGCTAGCTAGAGTCTGATTTCCTAATCAAAATACAGGAATTTCCCAAAACTTGAGAGAGATGAAATAAAGGCATTAAAGATTTGCTTCAATAATGTCGAATTTTTTTTTTTCCTCCACATAAAATATCCAGACTCCCCATTTCTGGAAGTGCAGAGAGAAGAGTGGGTAGCAGAGAAGCTGAAGCCTTGGGACACAAAGAAGATTTCAGCCATGAGTAACAAGCCCCAAAACATCTTCCCAAAACCAAACAAAAGATGGTATCTACAGAAAGAGAGTGACAACCCACAGCCCCACAGGTGCCTCCCCTCTTTGCCATCCCCCTTCTCTGCATGTTTTTAGGGTGTCAAAACACAGTACCTTTGCCTTTCCCGGCAGCGCTGCTGCCAACTGAGGAGGATGCCTGGGAATCCTTCTTGAATCTCTTGCTCTGAGGTCTGACGCTGGACCTGAGAAAATGATGCTGGTCCTGGCTCTGGGAGGGCTGGAGAGAGGCAGAGGCCGGAGACAAGTTGGGGTTTGGTGGGGGGCTGCTGGTAGTGTTGCTGTTAATGATCTTCTCTTCTTTCTTTGTGCTGCTGCTGCCTGGAGCTGCCTCTCCTCCTCCTGCCCCTTCTTCTTCCAGGGACTCCTCATCTCCTGCTCTCTTGCCCAGCTTTTTCACCCCTTCCTCCCCACTGCTCTCTCCCAGTTTCACTGTCATCCTGCGGGCGAGGAGAGGGAGAAAAGAGGGGGGCACACGGTCAGGCTGGGGAGCCCCCCGGGGAGGCAAAGAAACCCCTGGGCTGAGAGGGGAGAAGTTTAGCTGCAGAAATTCCTCTCAACATGGCCGCCGTTGTTTGTTACTAAATCCCCTTTCGTTTGCTGTCCCGACCTAACAACCTGTGCCGAGGGCGGGAGGGGGAAAGCCCCGCCACAACCACCCCCAAACCGGCCCAAACGACAACCGGGGCCCCCCGGTAGCCCCC
>VWZN01003114.1:109664-132423 GCA_013396955.1 Regulus satrapa
AGAAGAAGCCACAGTCCCAGGAAAAACTTCTTGCCTAATGAAAAGATGCTAGCTAAAAGCAAAACAATTTAACTCTCCTCCTGAGAAAGACCTGGGGGAATATATGTGTTTGAACACAAACTGCTGAAAGAATTCCCCAGGCTTCCCCTGATTCCTTAAGTTTTAGCTTCTNAAGCCGCAGTTGTGGTGGTGCAGAGCCCATCTGAGGAGCTGTGCCCGTTCCTTCCCCTTCAAAGCACCTTCAGAGGTGCTGTTGTGGTGGTGCAGAGCCCATCTGAGGAGCTGTGCCCGTTCCTTCCCCTCCCAAGCCGCTGTTACCGTGGTGCAGAGCCCCATCTAGGGACAGGCGCTGTGTCCTGCGTGTGCTGTCCTTGCCTGGGGCCTCTGTCTGGATTTGAGACAAGTGAGGAGGAAATGTCCTGAGAGGGGTGTCTGAAAAAAGAGCAGGTTTGTGGTACACCCTCCCCCCATCAAACGAAAGGGATTTCTTGGAAGAAAGTGAAAAAACCCTGTTTAATTAACACACAGAGTGCACACAGGCGCAGGAACGAGAATGAATAATGTTAGATGCTAAAACCTTCTCACTGCAGAGAAAGCTGGTGGGTTTGAGTTCTGCTTGGCTCCTCCCGAAGTCCGGAGCTGGGATGCAGAGTCCCTACAGCTTCCCTCTGCTGGACTGCAGCGTGCAGCTCCTGGTGATGATCTTTGTTTTTTGGACTGGAGCAAAGCTGGACAGCTCCAGAAGAAGAAGCCACAGTCCCAGGAAAAACTTCTTGCCTCGGCGAATGAAAAGATGCTAGCTAAAAGCAAAACAATTTAACTCTCCTCCTGAGAAAGACCTGGGGGAATATATGTGTTTGAACACAAACTGCTGAAAGAATTCCCCAGGCTTCCCCTGATTCCTTAAGTTTTAGCTTCTATATTTTTCAGACTCAGTGTTGTTTAGTGTAGTTCTGGGTTTCATACTGGGGGGGTGGTAAGCTTTATTCACAGAGTGGACAGACAAAACAATTCCTTCCCTCTCCTGGCACCAGGGACCACCCATGCAGATTTCAGGCCAAAGAAGTATAAACAGTGGTGAAGTTAAGAGAAAAACAAGGTGGAACCTGAAGCTTCAATTGGACATTTAGCTCAAATATGCTAATGGACCAGAACTTATAAAAATGTGAGACCTCGTGACCAGTTGTCCATTTGGGGGACCATTTTGGGCGCATCTTGGGTGCAGCCCTACCTGGGCTCTTGCATTGCCCAAGGTGNAGAGAAAGCTGGTGGGTTTGAGTTCTGCTTGGCTCCTCCCGAAGTCCGGAGCTGGGATGCAGAGTCCCTACAGCTTCCCTCTGCTGGACTGCAGCGTGCAGCTCCTGGTGATGGTCTTTGTTTTTTGGACTGGAGCAAAGCTGGACAGCTCCAGAAGAAGAAGCCACAGTCCCAGGAAAAACTTCTTGCCTCGGCGAATGAAAAGATGCTAGCTAAAAGCAAAACAACTCTCCTCCTGAGAAAGACCTGGGGGAATATATGTGTTTGAACACAAACTGCTGAAAGAATTCCCCAGGCTTCCCCTGATTCCTTAAGTTTTAGCTTCTATATTTTTCAGACTCAGTGTTGTTTAGTGTAGTTCTGGGTTTCATACTGGGGGGGTGGTAAGCTTTATTCACAGAGTGGACAGACAAAACAATTCCTTCCCTCTCCTGGCACCAGGGACCACCCATGCAGATTTCAGGCCAAAGAAGTATAAACAATGGTGAAGTTAAGAGAAAAACAAGGTGGAACCTGAAGCTTCAATTGGACATTTAGCTCAAATATGCTAATGGACCAGAACTTATAAAAATGTGAGACCTCGTGACCAGTTGTCCATTTGGGGGACCATTTTGGGCGCATCTTGGGTGCAGCCCTACCTGGGCTCTTGCATTGCCCAAGGTGTATCCACTGAGACCTTTTAATAAATACCTGTTTTATCCCTTAACTCTGTCTAGGTCAGCTCTGTCTCTGTTCCAGGTCAGCCTTCCAAGGCTGGCCCCCCCACTCTGCCTGGACCTAACTTAAAGTTACAGGACCTATCTATGATTTATAGAGGAGTACAACTTAATGACATTATAAACTGGCTTTTAAACTGTTGATAGGTGCATTCTTTGCTGTTGTCAGTGTTTTTAGAAGAACAGTCCCATTTTCCAGTCAAATTACGGATTAAAGCTGAATCTGTTCAGTGTGGTGCAGTGTTTCCTAAACAGTAAAGAATTTCAGGTCCAGTTTTTTGTTATCAAAACTCTGCTGTAAATTGAACCATTTCTTAGCTGCCATTCTGCTTTCACAGATTTTTTTCTAAGACCAAAGAGTTCAGAAGCTATCATTCATACAGAAAGTTTACTCGCAGTTTAAAATTATATAAAATATTCCCCTTTGGATTTTCTAAATGGGGAAAAGTATGCTTTGGTTTATTGTTTTGGTCAACTCTTGTAGTCTCTATCCTGAGACAAACGAGAAAATAAAAGAATTGCTGTTATTTTTACCTTTTCAGCCCTTGAGGATTTTTTTTTTTTTAAGATAGAAAGTATCCACTTTGGCTTTTGTTAGCTAAAAGCTGTTGACTAAAATCTGCACCTTGTTTATTTGTGTCACAGGTTCTGTGCACTATGTGAATGAGAAAGGGAAGACAAGGCAGTTATTGTCCATGGACAGTGTGGTCCGAAAGCTCCTGTTGCTAGAGGGAAGAGATGTTTTACTTGTAATAACAGAGAATCTGCAGTTGTCCTTATATGCAGTTTCTCCTGAGGCAGAGGCAGAAGAGCTCATGAAGGTAAGAGTCATACTACAGGGTAAAGTTGCACTATTTATTCTTTATAACTTTGTTTGTTTTTTGATTATCACTATTTTGTTTTCAAATTAATCAATCTTATATTTGTTTCTCAGATAATATGTTGATGAATAAGAAAAAAATAGCTCATCTAAAAGTGGAATAGAATGATGTGTTACTGAACTTGGAAAGATGGTTTCCATCTTGTCTTCCTGTTTTTTTCATAGTTTTTTTTTCATTTTGACCCTATCTTAATTTTTTTACACTTACTTTCAGTTTCTTAGTTATTTAGAGAAAGATTGAAAGTTCCAATTGTCCTGGTTGCAGAGGTGGCAGTGCTCAGCACCACGTAGGTGCAGCTAAGTTATTCTATACTGCCTATATCACCACTGGTTCTGGGGAGAAAACACACACAGCCCAGAAGTGGGTACCAGTCTGCCTTGCTCTCTCTTGTGGGAAGGTTGTTGGCATCATCCCTGCAGAGTCTGTCTTCTCTGCCCCTGCCTTCCACCCTCTGTGTTCTCTGAGATGCAGCTGTGGGCCATGGTGCTGGAAGGAAAGCAGTGGAACACAGAACTGACGTGTGCGGAATGGCAGCGGCCGTGGGGAAGGGAGACAGCATGATAGGTAGTCAGCCAGAGGGAGCCCAGCCAAGCCCATTCCAGCTGAGCCAAGAGAAAAAGAAGTGTGGCAGAATTGCAGGGAAGTGGCAGCCATCTGTTAGGGGGGCAGAGTGATAGATGTGATGGTGCAGGGACTTGTGTGGGGCTGAGCCCAGCGGGGCTGCAGTGAGACCCGCCTTGGAGGAGCCAGCTCTGGGGGGTCTGTTTGCCATTGCTTTTCATGTCTTGGCCTGGGGAGCAGGAAGCCTCTTGCCATCCTGCCTTTGTTCGTGATGGCAGCGGGAACCTGGGGAAGTCATGTGGACACAAGCTCTAGGGAACATCTACCATTTTGGTTTTGGTCTCAGCAGCCACATAAAACTAATTTTTTTGTGGCTAAAGCCATTCAAACTGCTGCTTCACAAGAGCAACCTGTGCTAAGAGCAGTTGCCTGTAGTCAGAAGAAGAAATCCAAAGCCAAATCAATTCATGTAGTGAGTGATGAAGAGGAAGCAGGGCCAGAGATGATCTGAACCCTATTCCTGAGCGAGCTGCAAGACATGCAGAAAGATTTCAGACTCCAGTCAGGTGAGCTCCGATGACCTGGGTGCTCTGATGCTGGGCTGTTGTGGCCCACGATATGAAATCAGATGGTATTGACACTTTGCAGCTGGGATCCTTGTCCTGGCATGCAAGTATTGACCAGGGGATCAGGAAAACACCAGAAACTCAGCCTCTGGACAGAACTCCTGTCAAATGTGAGGGAAAGGTTTCCTTGGGAAGACGATCTTTAAGTGCACTGAGACAAGTGGTGCACTATGGAGCAAGGTGTCTGCTACCTGAGAGAATTAGCTGTGCTGGAGACATTGCCAAATAACAGCCAATTCCCTGCTAATCCAGACAACATCCAGTGTATGCAAAACATATGGCAGAAATTCCTGCAAAGTGTACCAGTGTCATATGGCAGCTCATTGGCAGTGATGTCATGGAAGGAAGGAGAACAAAACGTGGACTATTTGGTTGCCAAACCCCAGATATATGATATATATGATATCATCAGATACATGAAGAAACTATCTCCACCTTGTTGTGCAAAGAGTGACTGAGGAGCTCCACAAATTAAAAGAGGAAATCTCTTATAGCCTGCCCTATGCTGTTACAAAATGCTGCTCGTGGGTAGACCCCAAATCTTCATTTTCCTAAGATGTTTTTCCTCTTTTTTATCCAAGACAGAAAAAGACTGGACACTAATTTATTACAGGAATGTCCACTTCTTATTGATCATTACTTGTGTTTGGCTAGAAGTAAGATCTGGAATTTCACATTTTAAAGGAATCTTTATTAAATTCTAGGAAAAGTTCTAGTGCAAAAGTAAAATACTGCTCCTTATCTACTTAATTCACCCTCTACAAGGTTTCTTTTATTAAGTTTATACATTTCAGCCTTGATGCATTTTCTGGTGGCCATTGTCAGAATCGTCTGAATTCACTGTCTGAATATGACTGTGTAAATTGACAGATAGGTCTAGTTATTTTCATATTTTTACTTTTTAGCCGAGCTGTGCAGTCCAGATGCTTAGTGTCTGTCACTGTGCTCCTCCTACCCCCTGTAAATGTATTTATTTGGTTATGGTTAACAGGTGAAGCTGAGTGGGAAGACTGGCCGTTCTGCAGACATCATTTTAATAGACCACAGCGTGGTTGTTACAGCACTGGGTGAGACAGTCATCAGGTAAGAATGAAAGTTGTTCTGGCTACCCCTGAGAAGGGCTGGCTAAAAGTTACAGTCTGCTATGATCTGAATATTTTGCTGAAATGTTGGTTGGGGTTTTTTTACCAACAGTGAAAAACTCCCAACATTTCCTAATTTTGTTTGTCAAAGTAACTAGAGAAATAAAATGGGGTTGTTTTTTTTTTCAAGGACAGAAACTAATTTAATATGGCTTGCTTTCTCTCTGGGTACTTTATTTTGTCAGGCAGTGCTACCTCCTCTGTTCCTTCCTTGAATGCTGTTATTGGTTTCTTCTGAAAATGAATCCAGTTGGGTGTTTTGCATGAAAATACAGCCCCTTTGCTGTTCTTGCCAATGTTACTGTCTGATCCTTAGGATACTCATAGCATCAGCAACCAGAAAAATGTTCTTATATTTCAGGACGTTTCTTTTACTGTAATATAAGACAAGTATTTAAATTACTTCTGTCCCTAATCCTTTAAAGTATGTTGCTTTGCCATGCTGTTATGTTACTGTGTTTCGTAGTTTTACCTTTTTTTGCAATCTTTTCTTCCTTGTCTTTACAATGACCTGCTCAACCTGTTCCTCTAACATTTTGGGAGGGTGGGAGTGTTCCATTAATATCAGTATTTCCCTTTATTGAGCATCTGGCTGCTACTATCAGACAGAATCTTCTGTTAATTTTGTGAGGATGCAATAAAGACCAAGTATCAAGATGGAATAGTTTCAAGGCAATATTTAGTTCTAGAAAATAAATCTGGAATCCAAAGGACTACTGGGCTAACCCATGAATGTTCTTAAAATAAAGGAGGAAGCATAATTAGGGAGGAAGAAAATTGCAACTAGCCCGTACTTTTTTCTTTTTTTTTAAAACTGCTCTTGCTTCTGACTTCTTTTTTCATAGGCAACTATCCCTAAACATCCTGCAGATTAGAAAGTCAAAGGAAAAGGAAGGAGATTGCTAAGAAATTCACACTCCAGAGGCAGCTGCTGACAATTTAATTTTAAAAATTAAATTATTTGGCTATTGTGGAAATAGTAAATGAGTGCCTTGTATAGTATCCTATTGACTGTGTTTGGAAAACACCTGGAAAGAAAAGCATTGTTAACACTCTTGTTTTGTGTGCCTCAGGTTCTGGGATTTGGATCGAGATGAGAATTATGTGCTCTCCCTAGATGTGCAATTTGGCTTTGAGGGGGAAGAATGTATTAACTGTGTGTCTTACTGCAGTGCTAAAGGTGAGAAATAGCATGGCAGCTGTGAGCTCTGGTCCTAAACCTTGTCAAACCTCAGGCTTGCATGCCCTGTAATAATTTCAGCATGTTTGTCTTGTGACTGAGGATCTCAGCGGTGGTATGTGGTTTTAAAGACTTCAGTTTGGATTGGAGATGTGCCTTTAAAGGTGTAGGGAAATCATTCTATAGTCAGCTACGCTTGGACTCTCTGTGGAGTTGTCTCGTGGCACATGAGCTGGATTCCCTTTGACACAAGCACCCCTGCAGTACACCTAATGCACTCCAACGTATTTTGGGCATTCAGTTTACAAACCTGCACTACAGCTAATGCAAAATACAGCTCAGTGCATGTATTGTGTGTATGCCAGGGCCTTACAACAGATCCTTTCTCCAGGGCTGCTCCTGACACCCCCTTGTTTGCTAGCAGAGGCACAGCTGATGTCTGCTACAATGGTTTTCACTGGTTGGTTTTCCAACGTGACACAAAACTATTTAAAAATAAAAGCAAGCCTGAGGTCACTTGGTTTGTTCATCTTGGAGGAGACTGAGGGGAGCATCCATGGGGCAGCTTCTCCACGAGGGGCAGATCCAACCTCTGGTTTTGTGGACAGTGACGGGACCCAGGGGAGCAGCCATAGCTGTGTCCAGCCAGGGGAGGGTTAGACTGGGTATGAGGAGAAGTTTCTCCCCCAGAGGGTGGCTGGGCACTGAACAGGCTCCCCAGGGAAGCGGGATGACCCCAAGGCTGCCAGCAGTAAAGGAGTGTTTGGACAGCACTCTCAGGCACGTGTTGGGATTCCTGGGACTGTCCTGTGCAGGACCAGGAGCTGGACTGGATGACCCTTGGGGTCTCTTACAGCTCAGGATATTCAGTAGTTCTGTATTCTAAGAAAAAGTTAAAATGAAGTAATTGTCTGATGCATTTGGAAAATCACTTCATCTGGTAGCTTTGAAGATGCCACCTTGCCATGTGGAATTTCTCCCATTGTTTCTTCAGAAAAGTTCTCCAGTATAGGACCAGAATGTTGGTTTGCAGTGAGGTGAGAAATGCTGCTGCTCACAAGTGGCTTCTCAGTCCCTGAGAACCAGAGTTGGATGCTGTTACACTGTGTGATGTGGGCT
Organism: Regulus satrapa; assembly: GCA_013396955.1. Classification (NCBI taxonomy): domain Eukaryota; kingdom Metazoa; phylum Chordata; class Aves; order Passeriformes; family Regulidae; genus Regulus; species Regulus satrapa. The sequence goes on from VWZN01003114.1 coordinate 117,147, forward strand.
TGTTTTTCTGAACATGAAACGCCTGGAATGTTTGTGAATGGCAGGTATCTTAGCAGCTGGAACTAGCAAGGGGAGAGTAGCCATGTGGAAGAAAGCAGCAGGATCTGATCAGAGCACATGGGCTTCAGAGGGCAAGGAGAAGTGGAAGTTCCAGGCATCTACAGAGCTTGAAGGAAATGTCACTCAGATAAAGGTAAGAAAGGAAAGAGCTCCTTCAATGTTAGTGGGATTCGTAAACCTTAGATTAATAGACCATCTTTGTGAAACAAATGAACATGATCTCTGTCATATGGATATGTGTTCCAGCAGAGACTGGTCCTCCTTCAGAAGTAGGAGGAAAACCCATGAGAATCAAGTAACTTTTAAAATTGAAATGGGGCAGAAATACTCCCTGTTTGTAGCTAGTCTCTCCATCGTACAGCTCACTGGCAAAACCTTTGGATTCAGCTCCCTGAAATTATTTTCTGGAAAAAAAGATTATCAAGAATGTCAATTTTACATAAATTTATTAAAAAATCAATGAATCTAACAAAAGACAGGATTTTATTAATTAATACTTTTTTCTATTTGTAACTTTCTCAATGTAAAGTTTAATCACACTGGTCGTTGTAAAAATAAAAATATATATTTACAATCAAATATTCTTTTGTGAGATGTGCCGTGTAGAAAGCAATGCTATATATTTTAACGTATTGTCTGTTAATCCTCAGGATGCAGCATATTTATTTATTTATTTGGAATATTTTAATTTGTCACAATGAGGTTAAACACTGTCATTCTATGCTTAGTAGTGTTTTGGTATACACAGAAGAGAAATGCTGAATGTAAGAATCATAAATTTATATTTAAAAAGTTTTATATTAATGAACAGCTTTTTTTTGCCACCAGCGTTCTGCTAAAAGGCAAAGCTTGTGCTTTAGGTTCTCCAGTATCTTTGGTTGTTGGGTTTTATAGTATATTATTAAGTTTTTTCCATTTCTCAATGTTTCTTTTATACTTTCCATCATTCTGTTGCTGTGTTTCATATGTGAGAACAATCCCCATTTTTTCCATAAGGAAAGAAAATCAAATTTTTCTGGTGACTTTCAAGAGAGAGTAACTTTATATTAGCTATTATTCTGTTTGAATCTGTAATTTTTCCCAATGATTTCCTATAATTTTTATTCAGATGGTCGGACTTTGTGTATGTATAAAAATAATTATCCTGTCTTCCCCTGTCTTATTTCTCTTGGGACATCGCTCTCAAGACCAGAGATGAAATGCTGTGTTTTTTCTTTTCCCCTTATGTCCAGTGGGGGTCCCGAAAAAACCTTCTGGCAGTGAACAGCACCAGCTCTGTGGTGATCCTCAGCGAGCAGTCCACGTTGGCACATTTCCACCAGCACGTGGCCGTGGTGCAGGTGTCCCCCAACCTCTTCAATGTGACAGTCCTGAGCACAGGAACCACCCACAGCCTTCGTGTTGATATGAATGCTAGTGGAGTCTTTGCTACTAAGGTTAATGCATTTGCTTTTTTACTTTTAGTTTATTTTCCTAATCAATTGCCTGGTTAGGTTTGTAGAGACCAAACTTCTTAAGTCTTAAAGATGAGCCTTTTTTTTAATATTTTAATATTCAACGTAGTGTATTACGAAGCAATGGTGCTGCTGTGGAGCTGGTTTTTTTTTAAGATAGAACATGGACTCAGGAATTCTCTAGGGTGCTCACCAGAACCCAGAGAACCTCTGGGATGCTAAAAGCCTTCAAAACCAGAGGAACTAATAACTGGTGGCAATTGTAGGGGAGTTCTTGCTGTATTATTGCATGAATTCCTGCATGTTTCCAAAAGGAACTAAGTATTCCTTTTTATATTTTTATACATTTATTTGGTGTTTTGTTTGTTAATAAATATTTATTTGGTGTTTTGTTTGTTCTAGGATGCTGTAGTATTTTGGAATGGGAAGCAAGTAGCTGTCTTTGAGTGGTCAGGAGATACCTTCAGAAGTGCAGGTAGGACTTAAAACGTTGGCCAGGTTCAGAATGCTTCTTTTCTTCCAAAATTATGTGTTAATTCATGGTAACTGATGCACTGTAATCACAGAATCGCAGAACAGTTTGGGTTGGAAGGGACTTTAAAGTGCATCTTGTTCCAGCCCCCCTGCCATGGGCAGGGATGCCTTCTTCTAGACTGGAAAAACCCCTCAGGGCTGAGGCTCTGAGAAAGCTTTTATCTGATGCAGCTGAATTACGTTATACAGGGCCCTGCACAAAACATTGTATGAGGCTAGAACTCCTCCTTTTGATATTTTTTTAAGTACACCATTGATGCTGATCAAGAAGAGGAACTTTTTCCTGCTTTTGTAACTGTGGCTCCTGTTAGCTTTACAGAGAAAACGTGGCAATGACAACTGAATGCTTTTCCACTTTGCTTGAGGGAAGTGTAACCAAGGTTGCATAGCCCTCACGTAGGAACTGGGAAGGAGGCTTTTTGTCCCAGCTCTCAGGAGAAGTTGGCCCATAAATTGCTGTATATAGTGCCAAGTAGAATAAATTAGCTTTTTAAATTATGAATTCTCCCTATATATTTCTGCCTGGAGAAATAAGTGATGTAGAATTTCATCAGTTCCATCCTAAATCTTGGGATTTGTCTTTTAAGTATCATTAAGTGTTTTCTGCTTTAGTCTATATTTACTGATATAACTTTTCCATGCTGAATCATTGCTTTATTACCACTAAGGTCCTAACAATCTGCACCCCTTCTTAAATTATTGCAGAGCCACTGTTCTGACAGATTCTGTTATCCCTCTTCAGTAGCAGTTCACTTAAAGGAAAAAGTGAATTCTCTTACCAGAACCTCACACTGCACTTTTTTTTTCTTTCTTTCTCTCACTCCCCATATCAGCTCTTTGCCCTTCCTCTCTCACTTATGAACAGAGTGTACCAACACCTGCTTACAATGGGAGCCCCAGCTTTTAAATGTAGTGGCAGTATGGAAGAAGGCTAAAACACTAAGGAGTTGGGATTCAATAGTGACTGACAGACTGAAAAGGGGATTTGGTGCAAGATAGTGGAAATTGTGTGCTATAAGTTACATTTTTTTTACTTTTTGCAGAACATATTTACTTTAATGATGGCTTTGATGTGATTGTTGCAGGCTCTTTCCTTTGTGATTCTCCAGTTCTGTCTGTTCATGGAGAAAGTCTGTATACAGTGGAGCCATTTCGGATCCAGGTCCGCACCTGGCAGGTAAGGACTGAAAATACCATGGAGGTACAAATAGGCCTTGTTGTTTTCAAGGGTTTGTGTTAGTGCTTAAAAGTAAACTGCATGATCTTTCTAAAGCTATTAACTCTACCTTGTCATAATACAATACTCAAAATAAAAAATACTTTGAGTATTTCAGCAGAAAGATCTTTGACACTTTATGTTCTTTAAAAAGTCTCTCACTCTGAACACAACTGCAGAGTGACTAATAAATATTTACAGACTTTAAAACACTCTAAATTGTATGCAGGTTGAAATACATATACTACTTTCAGGAAAGTGATCATATTGAATATTCTTACAAGATAATGAAAAATACCACTTGCATATTTTGTGTGGCAGCCTTTGCAGCCCTCTGCTAGTCTGTGAGAACCAAAAAGAGAAATCTGATTATCAGAGTTCTATGATACATAGTTTTATTTAGGAAGTAAATATTATATTTTAGAATGTGTGTGATTAATCACATAAATATAATGTATTTGTTTTTACAGTGATATATTTAAGGACCTTCAGGGACTTGATATTTCTGTGTCTTTCACTTGGGTAAAGGTTGTGTCACTAAAGAGAAAATTATTGTAGAAGGATGCCTTTAAATTTAGATGTTTTTTGAGGTTATATACATACCTGAAACCCAGATTGCATGCATTTGTCCATGTATGTTTCTCCAATTTGCTGGAAGTGATTAATCTAACACAAGTTCAGCAATTTGTAACTCAGTTTGGTGACAAAATAAGTCCCTTCTAGTGAGGCTGTGACCACACAAACCTGGTGTTACACATTTCTTCCCAGGGCACAGTTAAGCAGCTGCTGGTGTTTTCTGAAACAGAGGGGAATCCGTGCCTGCTGGATGTCTGTGGGAATTTCCTGGCTGTGGGCACTGATCTGGCTCACTTTAAAATCTTTGATCTCTCACGCAGGTATTAATAAGGCTTTTAAAATAATCTGTTCATAGTTATCCATTTATTTTGTGGGGAATCTTTACCTGGTTTTGATTTGATGAAAAGCTTGAGACAATACATGGAGCTATGTGAACTGATGGCATATTTCCAAAGCAAGGGAGGAACTGTGGAATAAATAGGCAAGTCATGGATTGATGGTGATAATAATCATTATTTTAAAAAGAGGATACCATGAGGGATATTTGAGTGCATTGAAAATTGTGTGGAGAATTTATGGAAGATCAAGCTAGGGGTGTTCTATGTTTCTTTTGATAACTTGAACAAGACTTGAATCTCAAAAGCTGAAATAAAACCAGGTGTTGTATCTCCTCATAAATCAGCAAACTTGTCTCAGTGAATCTATGGAGAAAGTGAACTTAGAACTGTGGAGACTCTGTTTTTCCTCCTGTTTAGGTTAAGAAGTTTACCTGACTTCTTTCAAGGTTGCTGTACTCTCATATTGACAAACATGAAAAAGATACTGACATGACATTCATTTTGGAAATTTAGCCACTGATGAGAAGTGTAATTTTGAAAAGCTGACAAACCTGAAGGGTGAAATGGATTCTGTTCCTCTTTGCATGCTGTCACCAGAGGAATGCTGAAGTCTAGTTAGCTGCCCTTTGGAAACTACTTGGATTGGGATCACACACATTCTGCCTGGGACAATTTGAAGGTTATTGGATATGGGCACGTTGTAAATAGTATAAATGCTGGATTATGATGTTTGATAGTGAGAAAAAATAGCTTCACTCATGCATGCTATGACAAATTTTTGTGTTTGGTACTAAAAATACCCCTTCTCAAATTATGACACTTGAATTTCAGGGCACCATAGCTGACTTAGAACAAATGTCATTTTTTTTTAGAATCAAAGGGGTTTTTTTCATGATGTTGTATTATAGCTCTAAATTGCTGTCACTTCCAATTACTGTCACTTCTTTTTGCTGCATTCTTTTGTTTAACGAGATTTGTCCTCGTTGCTGACTGATTACTGGGTTTGTATCTGTACCAGCAATAAGAATCTTTTGGGAAAATAAAATACATGAATGTGCTCCACTAATGACATTTCTTTATTCTTGATCCACCAGAACTTTTATGTGAAGGGCTCTATTCAACATTCATGGTACTGTTGAACTTATCCCTGTAGGAAAAGCAGGCTTCTGAATTCTGGAGAGATGTTCTTGCTGCACAAAGTTTTATGTTCTTGCTGCATAGCCATGTTCTACAGCAGCATGTAGAAGCACTAACATTTATTCTTGCTGATTCATTGAGGAAAGAGTGTCTGTTAACTTATTCCTGAAAGAAAGGCAGTAGCAGCAATTCTCTGGATAGGAAGCAGGAGTCTGGGGCAGTTGTATCATACAGTCAAAATAGTTTGCTTTTAAAAGTCTTACCCATAATTTGATAAATGTTTTTGCTGATGCATATTGCCAGTTGCTTTCCACCATATAACTGAAGTTTATTCCTTCCCACAGAGAGGCAAAAGTGCACTGCAACAGCAAGAGTTTATCCAAGCTGCTTCCCGGCTGTGGAGACATTGTGTCTGTGAAGTGCAATGCTAATGGCAGCAAAGTCAGCATCCTTGTCAGCAGGGTGAGGCATGGCTCTTCTTCACTCACCATCTGGGACTTGTCCATTGGTTTCTAGACTGGTGTGGGTCAAGATTACTGAGGACTCAAGAATCACTTCTCAGAAATAAACCTACCTTGTCCAGGCAGTGTGTTGGGTCATGTAATGAAGTGTCGTGTCCCAGCATTAATTAAGGTCTCTTAAGGCTTTGTACTGTGCTGGGAACAATCCAGAAAAGGAATTTTTTTAGTTATAAAAGCTGCTTTGTAGCATTTCAAAGAAATCTAAGGCTGACTTGTTGGAATAGAAAAACAGCCAGGAATTTTCTGGTATTTCTTAGTAAGTGTGACTTTATGTGATTACCAGCAAAGAAGGCTGAGAGCATGAAGCAGATGGGATAAACTAACCTGTTCTTCTTTTTGACTGCATGCTCCAGCAACCTCTGTCTTCCTTTCTTGTAGGCAGATGGGAAGATTGATTCCAAGATCTGTTTCTATGATGTTGAAATGGACCAAGTTACACTCTTTGATTTCAAGGCTGAACAGGGAGATAGTAGAGAGAACCTTTCTGCTGGACGAGGCCTTGGCAAGTAAGGAGCTTTACTTCAAGGAGGATTAATGGTGGATTTAAGATGGAAATCTGTCCTGTGGAGACAAGCACACCTCTGACATTCCTCTGTCTTGGGAAGGAGCTTGTATTAATTTAATTATTTATTTATAAGAAACTAATTAACACTGGTGAATTGTGCATCCATCAAGCTGCATCCCTGTCTATTCCAATAATGCAAGCTAGGGAGTGTCAAATGAAGGTCCCAGTGCTGTGGTTTGACATTGGCCAAGTGCTAGGCACCCACAAGAGTCATTCACTTACCCTCATCTTTACAGTTGGGCAGAGAGGAGGAAAGAAAACAAAAAGGAATTAATGAAGGGTTCATGAGTTGAGATAAGGACTGGGAGAAAAACTCTCTTAAGGGCAAAACGGGTTTACATTTACAGATATAAAGTATATTTATTATCAACAGAGTCAGAGGGTAATGAGAAGTAAATAAGCCCTAAAACATTTACTCTCCTACCAGCCCTTCCCTCCTTCCTACTGACAGTGCAGGGAGATAGGGCATGGGGGTTTTGGTCAGTTTGTCACTCAAGATCTTCTGTTTGCTCGGGGAGAGGAGTCTTTGCTGTGCCATGGGGTCCCTCCCACAGGCAAACAGTCTTCCTCACACTGCTGTGGCGTGGTTCGTTCGCCCATGGGGTATAGTCCTTGAAGGATAGGCTGCTCTAGTCTGGAACAAGGGCTCTCTCTCTATATTCAGGTCTTCTACTAGACCTTCTACTAGGTCACAGCTTTCTCTAGCATCCACCCACTCTAGCAGAAGCATTTTTCTCATGGGCTGCGAGTGGATTTCTGCATCCCTGTGGACTTCCTGCATTCCAGGGGGACAGTTTGTTTCACCATGGTCCTCACTGTGACCTGCAGAGGAATCTCAGCTCCTTGAAGCATCTCTTCCCCCTCTTTCTTTTCCACTTGGTGTTGCCATGTTGTTCTTCCTCACGTGTCCTCGCTTTGTCCTTCTGACCAGAAAAAACCTGCTGCTTGTAGATACCATTGCCAACAAGTTCCTCTAATTCAAAGAGTCCTGCAGGATCCCACAGTGCCGAGAAGTTGATCTGTCTAGGTGGCACGCTGGGGTATTGCTCACCCTGCTGTCCCAGCTGGCCAGGGCAGTGCTATTTAATGCCTCCCCTCATGTGGGGCACCAGGAGGGGGAAGCCACCCCTGCCCTTCTTCCTGCAGTGGGGCTGGCTAGGGGTGGCCAGGCAGGCAAGGCTTGCCACGGGCTGTGCCAGCATGGCAGCAATGTGTAAAATGTTAGAAGTCAGGAAAATGCATCTAATACTGAGTATAAAGAACTGAGAGCGATCTGTTGGCCAGAGCTTTATTTACAGTCATGCACTGAATGGTCTGGAGTTACTTTTTCTCCCTTTCTACATTCTTGTCTCTTGTTAGGTTTGTAGTCGAGTATCCAGAGTTGCACAGTTACATTCCTGCTTGCCATTTCTGGGACCAGAGTGAACCAAGACTTTTTGTATGTGAAGCAATTCCTGAAACAGGCCTCCAACCTGCAGACCAAAAGAAAAACCAGGCTGAGGACACAGTATGGTCTTTTTTATTTGTTTTGTCTTGTTTTACATGGAGTCCTCCCTGTCGAAGTAATAAATCATTTGTGCTTCGCTGAGGATGTAGGAGGGGGTAGTACACATTACAACATGCAAGAATGAGTCTTGAGCCCTGAGTTTGGTGTCTGTGCTTCAGGCAGTCCCCCTATGGCAGCTCTCAATTTTTTTTATTTGTGCCTTGTTTTAGCTAGATATCATAATATTAGATATAGAAAGCTCTTTATGTCTTTTGTTGGTTAAAATGACCTTAGAAGAACCATGAGAAGATCAAAGTAAGAAAGAAAAATGGGATAGGGATGTCTCAATAGACATGGATAAGGTCTTCTAGCAAAGGGAAGAACAATTTAACCTAACATTCCTCATGTAAAAAACTTGAAAATGCTGGCTTCTAAATGAAGTTGAAAATAAAAAGATATAAAAGGAATGCAACTTACTTTTTGTCCCTTATTCAACAGAACTTTTTCCTGTCTGCTTATGCTTTAGTAAATGAGAAGTCTACTTAACTACTGCTGGAAATAAATACTATTTTAACTTGAGTCAGGCCAATACTTAAACTGTCAGAGGAACTATTTTTGAATGGATGATATATTTCCTGGGAACTCAAAGCAGTCAGTGAGCTGATGAATTTAAAATGGGAATTATATCATGTTTTTAGAAAAAAAAAAACTTGAAAATAGTTGTGGCTACTCCATCCCTGGAAGCGTTCAAGGCCAGGTTGGCCAGGGCTTGGAGTAATCTGGTCTAGTGGAAGGGGTCCCTGCCCTGGCAGGGAATCAGAACTACATCGTTTTTAAGGCCCTTTCCAGCCCAAACCATTCTGTGATCCTCTTACTCTGTCATTCTGTCTCTTTGCCCTGAGGCAGATCTCAGAGGGAGATGCCTGAAGCATTCATCTACGCCAGGCCCTTCTCTCTGTGGTGGGCCAGGCTGATTGCTGAGGCTGAGCTGGAGGCCCCTGTGCAGGAGGACCAGTCTGGAGTGCAGAGTGAGGTGCTGGCTGCTCGCTCTAGGGAGGAAGTGTGCAGCTCTGCCCTCCCAGCAGCTGCGTGTCTGAATCTATAGATAGCATTGACAACATACTGTTGTCAAGAGAAGCTTCTGCCAAGTGAATATGGAAAATAAAAACAAAAAGAGTGAGGGATATTGGAGCATAAAAACAAAACGGTGCTTCACTTCCTTTTCCAGATGGATGTTTGGATTATATCATTCTTCAGCACTGAGGAGCATGGCCTTTTGCTGCAGGACAGCTTTCCATTGCCTGCATCCTACCAGGTTCTTCTGGGCATAGAGGTGCCACATTATTACTTTGCAAAAAAGGTGAGCTAATCTCTAAGAATCCCTTGCCTTGCCTCGGCCTAAGAATGCCTCCCCTCCCCTTTTCTCCCCCTGTACAGGGGTCAGATTTAACCACACTGAGTCTGAGATAGGTAGAGCAACTCCAATGGCAAGGGGTTGCAACACATGTAGGAATGACATAAAGATAATTCTGATGCAGATGAACTTGGCAGAATTGTGGAATTCTGAATGAGGTGGCTTTATATGGGTATTGTAAACTGAATGTGATGTACAAGTGTAGGAGAAACAGGAATTAGCAGGTAATGCAATTGAAAAAGGTATGTGAAAAAACTCTGCTTTATCTAGCCACTGTGCCTATTGCAAGTACAAGAGGGGTGTGTGTGTGTGTGAGATTTATGTAGGCCATAAGACAGGACATTTCATACTGGCTTTGCCAGAAGCATCCCACTTTCCTTGCTGGAATGAAGCTTGATTTCCAAGAATACCTAAGAGAGCAAGAATAGTCATCTTGCACCATCAACAAGTGAATACAGGTTCTGACTTCTAAAACTTGAATTTCAATCCAAAGTTGTTAGCATTTCAGGCAAATAATACCCTAATAATTCCATGTATACTGGGCGAGCTGCAGCCTTTCACCTACAAATTGGTTTCTGGTGAAGTTCTGACCTGAGTTTCCTGGTGCTTCTTAGGATGATGATTTGCTCTGGTCCTGTCTTGGAGGGAGAGTATAACAGAGCCCATTTACTATACTAATGTATTTAGTTTTGTAAAATCTACAGGAAATTATTCTTAATGAGACTTCTAATTCTCATGTAGTTGGGAAGCACTATTAGACAGGGAGAATGTATCATTATATTCAGATTCAGAGCAGCACTTTGCAACTCATCCCCTTCAAAGCACTGCCTGTTGTTGGCCTTCCTGTGCAGACTGAGGTTTTAGAGTTGTACTGTCTTTACTTTTCTTTTTCCCTTAAATTGAAAGTTCAAATGTGATAAGCTGCATTTTCCAATCTTTCTTTTTAACACTTCTCCATAATTTCTCATGCTATTTTACTTTGATATTATGTTTTTCTTTTTTTATTTTCGTTTGTTTTTTTTGTGATTATTGCTGCCATTAGTTGTGTTTTCGGAGGGGATGTGTCTATAAACCTGTAAGTATCTGCATTGCTTTGCTCCTCTTCCTTCATCCTTTGCTCCTCTCTCTTGTTTCTATTTTCTTGGTAGGTGGTTGTCTCTTTATGACAAAGTCACTTTTTACATCACTTGTATTCATTTGGGAAACCTAATTTAGTATAAGAGCAGAGTCTGCTTTAAATACAGCAAATCAAGTTGATGCAACAAGCCTTGTTGACCAAGTTGCATTCCAGAGTTTCTCCTTATTCACTATAATGTCTTTACTGTCCTGATTCCAGAAATTCCTCAAGTTCTAGTCAAACAGATTTGTGCTTTTGATTTCTGTCTTCTACTGTACCCAGGAATTCCACTGTATTATAATATAATACAATTTTTATTGGCTTCTATATACCTTAAAATTTAGTTATCTTATGTACCTATCCAATGGGGATGGAGTGTACATGGACTTAGGCATCCTTCAGGACTCAGATGATCTTCCTCTCTGCCCGACTTGGGAAAGTTTCCTTGTTACACTGCAGACAGATCATTTGACATTGTGGATTCAGACTTTATTGGTTTTCTGCATAATGGTTTAATTGCTTTGAGTTGCCTTTCAGTCAGTGGTGAAAGTACCCCTGAAGCTTTAGAACTGCAGGTTGTAAGGGAAGGGTTGGAACCTGAGCTTTAGTATTCATAAGATTTACATGAGGGCAAGGATAAAAGAGTTTCTTCTGTATACGTTAACTTTCAGAGCAGTAGACAAATATTTGAGAAGATACTAAACTTGGAGAGATGCTTGTCTGAAATCTTCAGAAATCTGGGAACTGAACAGTTGCTATTATAATAGTAGTACTATTAATATACATATATATAAAAAATACTAATGATTGTAATAAAATAAGGTTACTTTTCTGTGGTATATTACCAATCTCCAGTGATCACTGACATGCTGTGATTGTTCACTGCAATATGGGAATCTCTTCTATGACATTACATATTTTGTGGCATTTTCTAGGAAGTTCTGAAACTTTGCCACTGTTGTTGCTATTGATTGTGGTCCTGCAGGTAATAAAATCTTGGACTGTGGTGGGAATAATGAAATTAATTACATGTACAAAGGAGTAAGTTTCAACCTGCTTGATACCTATATGACAATTTTCTCCTTTTAGTTGGGAGAAGCTGAGAAGGGAGCATCTGGTTCAGGAACAGTCTCTCAGATGGTTGCAAGAAGACCCATGAGAGATTTCCTTGGACTGGGAGACTGTGATAAGGCCACCCAGGATGCCATGCTGAACTTCAGCTACTATCTGACTGCTGGAGACATGGATGAAGCCTTCAAATCCATCAAGCTGATAAAAAGGTATCAGAACTATTTTTTATGTATTGCTTCATGGGTGCAGTTTATTTTTGCTCAAAGTTTGTGTGAAGTGTAGATTGTCCTAGATCCACCTTACCCTTCCCCTCTCTGATTTCATTCTCCCTTTCATTTTTAACCAGATGAAACATCTTTATCTCACAGACATTATTTTAATGCATTCTCAACTCATTCTTTGTCTATAATGCATTGTGAATTCTTTTTTACTAAAAGAGAATTACTGATAACCTATAATCTTATCCTGTGTTTAAATGGCAAAAATTTCATCACTAGAAGAAAATAAACATTCACAATTTTATTTATACTCTAAATAATCACAGCAATACCGAGTGTTACAGATTTACCGACCACATAGCTGATTTTTAAATTCACATGTACATTATCATAATATGGATATTGCAATATCAGAAGAAATAATATAATGTCTCTTAAATACTCTAGTATTTTATTTTAAAAACCGCTGCATTTAATCATAACATATTATTTCTGGAATTATTTTTTGTCCAGAAAATTAATGCAGGTGGATGAATACTAATCTTTGTTGGTTTTTACAAACCTACTGCTAGAAGAAACTCTTTGCCAGCTTTATGGTATATCCCCTGACAGTCTAGAGCAGTGCAGTTGTTCTAGAGCATTCAGTCTGTGTGGAATGTTGCTCATCTGGAACTGGTGCAAAGCAGCAGTCAGGGTTGAGTTTCTTATCACATCCAAACTGAGTGCAGAGCAGAACTCAAGAGCCAGCTTGATGATCACATTTTTTACAAGGTGTGGAAATAGTGATACAGAAGCCAAGCACTGTACTCAGCTGGGAGCAACACAACAGTCCTAAGGAATTTGTAACATTCACAGCTCGTGGTCCTTCAAACCTGTTGTGCTCAGAGGAGCCTTCTGAGAGCGCTTTCACACCTGTCATTGCCTCTGGTTCCGTATCCCTCCTACTCTTGCATAATAGTTTTTGGTGTGTTGTTTTTCTTTCTGAAAATTGTACGCCTGTGGCTTTTGTGAGGGCATGCACTTCTCATGGTAAGGCTTATAAACATTACACCTAATTCTACAGGCATTTTTTTTTCACTTCATTATCATATTAAGTTATCAAGTAGGTTGGTTTTAAATCTCAAAATCCCAAAGTCTTGTATATTTGTCTTATTGTCAGTCTGGGTGCGTGAGTGGCAGCTCTGTTCTCCAATATTCCTTGGTTTATGTGGCTGTGAGCATTGCTGAGCAGAGCTGGTGTCCTGCCATAGCAGCTGAATGTCCCAGCAAATTTTATAACTAGCTAGGAGAGAAAAGAAACCAATTTGGTTTGGAATATTTATTTCTTATAATACTTCCCAACAATGTAATTTAATCCTATATCTGATTATTAGGGAGTTCTGGTTGCCTCCTGTGGACATTTGCCCTCAGTGTAACATTGAAATATGTTTTCAGCAGCATGTGTGGCCTGTTCTAGCTGTGTACCCTTCTCATCTTTAATGTCTGTTTACACATAGGACATTAGCAAACCTGTGTCTCAGGATACAAAAGAAATGTCTGAAAAAATGCAACTTAATTCTTCTTCAATCCCTCTCTTTACATAAGAATAGTTAGAATTGCTTTTGCTTTTTTTGCTCTGGTCTGTTCTGAGGCTGGAAGCATGTGCTGCATAATGAGAATTGTTCCTTGTAGAGAGGTGAATAGAAGGACTAGAAAGTAATGACATTTAGACAGCTTTTAAACCCATCACTTAATCTAAAGTGTGTTTTCTGCTTTCTCAGATCACCTGTTAACTCCCACATTACTGTCACTGGTCTCCTTTTGTTTTTATACTTTTATTTTTAGGGAGCAGGAGAACTTGATGCAGGCAGAGAAAATGTTTGGTTCTATTTTTCCTGTGTTCTCATTGCACACACTTGTATCCTCTCCATCTGACCCTGCTGCCATGCAGCCAACCCAACAATTCTGTGCTGTACAGCAGAAGGAAAGGGCAAAATATATATATATATATAAATATAAATATATATATATATATACTATGTGTTTTATACATATGTATATAGATGGAGCCCATCTGAATACTAATCGAAGGCCTCTGCCCACACAAGTGAACGTTGTGACATCTTTCAACCCTTAAATTATCGCACGTTTATAAGAAATAACTTCAATGCAGATCTCTCGGGAGACCTCTCCCCTTTCAGGTGTGCTCCCTCAGCATGGTGACTCGACGTAGTCGTTTTCCAAGCCGCGGCGGAAGCGGGCGCTCAAGGTGCGGCTGATGACGATGACGCGGGGGGCCATGCAGTCCTCCCGCCGGTGGAGGATGTTCCAGATTAGAATGGCAGCTGCCAGCGTGGCCAGCAGGCAGGCTCCAATGTTCAGGTAGCAGGACCACGAGAGGTTGGTGTACGGGCCGATTCGATAGAAGGTCACTAGCCCGATGACCAGCACAAAACCTGCAAACACAATGGCAGAGATTTTTACTGAGCTCTCCTCTGGAATTTCTGTAGTGGCAAAATGCCGTATCTCAACACTTACAGACTCGCTGTTCATAAGTCTGTAGAGCCTTTCCATCCCTATTATGATATGCTGGATGTATTTTTGAAGGTATATTTGGGCCTTATGATACATGCAAAGAAAGTGCTTTAAACAGAAGCTCAGTATTAAATTTAAATCTGATTTAAATTTCTTACACCCACTGAGCTGTATTTAATACATTTAAATCACTTACAGAGATGTCTTTTTTCTTCCTCCCATTGCCAAAAGAAAAAAGAGCCGTATTAATGATGACATTAATAATTTACTAAATAATTAAAATAATCAATAATTAAAAATAACTTCTATTCACAGTATGCATACTTACTATGAAATTTTAAAATGTCTATTAAGGCAGGCCACTATGTAAACTGCAAAGATGATGAATAGCTAAATATCTTACAGAAATAATAAAAAGCAATGTACAGAAACTTAAAAAAAAAAAAAGGGAAGTTGAGATAAATGGAACTTTGTGGTTTTACTTTTTCTTACTGGAAAAAGTGTTATAAAACAGAAGTAATGTCATGCCTCCAGAAGCTACTAAAGGTAAAGTTTCTATTATCCTTGTAACCTTAAGTTCCCTAAAAGTAGAGTAATAACAATGCACTTGTCTAGCATTACCATTAAGGTGTCACAACATGATTTGCAAAAAAACTGAAAAAAAAAAATTTCTCAATCTCTTTGGTGGTTACATTACTGATGAATAACTGAATGTTATTTCAAAAATGAGGTGAGGTGACTGCTCTGGTCATGCAGGAGACCCATAGTAGCTCAAAGGGCAATCTGTATCCCTTTGCAACTCCTTTTTTTTGTTACTGACACCTGCCCACTCCCTGAAGAATGCATTGATAACCACATGATTACTTTTCTGCCCTCTGTTGATTGTATTAGCAGAGGACCATACAATCCCAGGATGGTTTGGGTTGGAAGGAGCCTTAAAAAGCTCATTGCATTTGACCCCCTGCCCTGGGCAGGGACACCTTCCCCTGTCCCAGGCTGCTCCAAACCCCGTCCAGCCTGGCCTTGGCACTGCCAGGGATCCAGGGGCAGCCCCAG
>VWZN01003114.1:132467-179696 GCA_013396955.1 Regulus satrapa
TGGGAGCCATTCCCTGTGTCCTGTCCCTCCAGCCCTTGTCCCAAGACCCTCTGCAGTTCTCCTGGAGCCCCTTTAGGCACTGGAAAGGGCTCTGAAGTCTCCCTGGAGCCTTCTCCTCTCCAGAATGAACATCCCCAGCTCTCTCAGCCTGGCTCCAGAGCAGAGGGGCTCCAGCAGTAGTCTCTCTTCCTGCACCTATTGTCAAACAAAACTACTTTTCACCTCTTTAAAATAAATTCATGGATGTAATTAGCACAAGAGGCAAAAATGCCTCACTAACCAAAAAAGATTTTCTCCTAGTCATCCTACACACTTCCTTAACCACCACTGTAACAAAGGATCATCATTGCCAAAACGACCCCTTCTTGAAGGAAGACTGGAATAAATAAATATCCACAAACTGCCAGAACATATCTGCACACCAGCTCTATGTTCATGAGCAAGGAGAAGTCAGGAGCAAGTCCCAGTTGCTGCACAATGTTTTCTCAGCTAGGCACAGTTCATTCCTGTGCCTGCAAACACTGTCCCTGTGGATACATGCAGTGGTGATGCCCTGTCCCTGATCCTTGATTTTCCATGCAAGAGCACATCCTGAGCATTGTATCAAGTTTTTTTCTTTCTTAAAAGAGTACTAGTAATGCAGTAGGGATGTAAAAGACACAAGTTGCATACAGATTAAAAAACACAGAGGAGGGAAATGGCATACAAGTAGGAGGAAAAAAAAAATCAGTCATTATTTAAAGGTGTGATACTTGTACTATTCTGAGAGTCAGTAAAATGAAGGCTGGATCCCCCTCCTCCTAATATAAATTCTGGGTGAATACTCCTTCGGGAGATGTCTGGCATCCTTGACTCTCCTGTGTCTGCCTCGAAGGTGCTTTGCAACAGCTGCTTGCTGCACCTTCTCCTCCTGAGGCAGCACAGTCTCACAGCTGGCATGTGCAGGGAGGGTTTGGAATAAAGCATTTCTCTGTCTGAGCACAAACAAGGAGGAAACAGCTTCTTATGGGAGGAGTAACTCTTTACTGCTCTTTCCCCACTCTGATGGTAAAAATCCCCATATATACTCTGGATGGGTTTTAGGTTGTTGACACAGTTGTAAGGACAGTAACACCTTGGTTTTTTCAGTAAATCTGGTTGTTATTTTATGGTTCAGCTTCGTTATAAATAAACAAGTTTTATTTGGAGAGAATGTGGCCCTGTGGAGCACATTGAGTTGTAGAAATAACCGATTCATACCAAGATGTTAAAGTCCAAACCAAATTATGGTTTGTTGGTGCAAATAGAATATTTTCCCTTCATTTCCAGTACCAAGTCCAAGTTCAGTTTGTTGTGAGGCACACGCAGAGAAGAGAGGGGGAGATTAGATTCTGTTTTGTGAGAGACTCCAGGTTCTTTAAACTTTCCTCTTGAGATAGCTCAGTTCCCCATCTGTGGAACCAGGATGATAAAATTTCCTGTGTTTATTTTGTATTTCAGAGCATTGGGAGCAGAGAATGCTAGTTGTGATATGGTTACAAAGAATTTGGATGTCTATGTCTTCATTTAGGTCTTATAAGGATGATACACACTGATACTGCTTTGCAGTCCACTGCTCAAAGGATGATAAATAGCCATTTTCTTAGGAAAATAGGAAATCCAGAGGAATGGAGCTGCTTGTGCGTCCTGCACCTGAGTTGGTTTGCTTTGTCTCTTTGGGGTTTAAAACTGGCAGGAAGGAGGGTATTGATATAAATCAGGAGACCCATCTTTCTTACTCTGAGAAGGCTATGTATATGAGAAGGCTTTGTATAGTCTGTTTTCATTTTTCCTTTCAGAACTCATTTTCAATTCATACACACTTTCACAGAGAATCCATAAAATGTTTTTGTATTTTGTTTTGTTTTTGGTTTGGTTTGGGTTTTTTTGTTTGTTTTGGGTTTTTTTGCTTTTTTTTTAAATGTGTGAAGAAAATCATAAAACCTTAAGCAGGAGGAATTTTGAGTCAGAGCTGTTTGGACCACTGATCACTCACAGGTACCTTTTAAGGGACAGTTATAAATATTAACAACAGTCTACTTCCCACTGTCTTGCAGTATATTTTTTATTTGTTCCTCTCTTGGCAGAGGGACATGGGTTCAGGAATACCAATTACACAGAGTAACCCCAATGCTATGTTATGTCTTGCAGCTTTATTCCCACTGTAGGAATATTTTCAATATTTAAAAGCTTTTTCCAAACACTCAGCTTTTAATGAACCTACTAAGATTTGTCTTTCTTGCTTTTTTATTGCTTATGGTCAGTTACTATCCTAAATGGCTTAACATCTCCATGTTCTATCTGATGAAGCAATTATCCACCAGGGAAAATCAGTAAGGCTTCCTTGCAGGTCCCCAGAGAAAGCTGGTTTTGCTAGGACTATTTTCCTTCACCAGCCCTTTGCCTGAACCCAGCTCAGATGAGCAGCCAGTCATGCAAGAGGCTTTATCTCCTTTCCCAGTTCTGTCCAGCGGCTGAGTGGGGTAGAGGGACTGGGTTTGGGAGCTCCCCAGAAGGACAGGGGGCAGGAGCCAGTTGCTAGAGCTCTGGAGTGAAAAGCTGCATTCTGTTTAGGATCCTTTGCTGCCGTTTCGAGAGGAACTGACCTTAAGAACAAACACACGACGGAGGCAGCAGAGGTTGGAAGCACGTTACTGTAGAGTTTATACAACTAGTTTTACAGTTCTGCACGAGTCAGAGAATTCCAGAATAGAAATGTCGCTGAGGAAGTTATTTTCCAGCATTTTAATTCCATATTAGCAAGGCTTGATATGGGAATTATAAATGTAGGGATTCCAGAGCAAAGGGTGGAGAAATTATAATGATCCAAAAAAGACTAAGTTTGCATAGGATGGTGAGTTTTAAATTTTGATGAATGCTGGTTTTGTGAAGATGATGGTATGTGAAAACCCCAAAGTTTGCTTGGATAGATTTTGTCTGTGGCACCTTAATTAAGCTTGGACTTCTTGAAGCAAAGTGTTCCAATGTGTTACATATGTTTTCCTTGCCTTTAGAGGATCTTGTTGTACACTGGGATGGAACATTTAGTCTATTCTCTACATGACTGTGCAAAACCATGCAGTTCACATATAATAGTTAGAAGTATAGCTATAAAAATTGACCTTGTTGTAAGAGCAGTCTCCAGAGATGACTGTGGTGACTTTTCCCGTTTTAGACAGATATTTGTAACAATGTCTGAATTCGGTTTCTGTATTCCAATAAAATGGAAGGCATTTGGCTTCCCAGACTATTTCCCATAAACAACTCTACTAATAATAATAACCAGAAAATTGCTTTCTTTGCCATCAGGATTCTTGAGCTCACAGTATACAATAGAGGTTGACACGGACTGTAGAAGGGACATATTTCTTTAAATTTATTTATGAAAATATTGAACATTTTCATCTGATTTAGTTTCTTTTCTGTTTTGTAGTGATGACAAGACTTTGAGATGCATGGCTCAATTTCCCTGAACTAATTTAATTAAGTACATCAATCAATTTCAGATAATTTTTTTTCGTATATTGTCTCAAGACTGCACAGAGGCCAAAACTTCCCTAAAAATCCTGATGAGATTACTTTAAGTGTTTTTTTTTTTTTTTTCCCACAGAACTGCTGTTTATCTCTAGTTGTTTCCCATCTGCAGCAAAACAAGCTGGGAGGGGGGTGGCTTTTCCGCTGGGGAAGGAAACAGATAACGAAGTCACTCAGAAGACTTTTGGTTGGAGCAGTATTGACAGTGGTAGTGGGGGTGGGTTGGGAGAACATTACTTTTTGAACTTACATTGCAGATCTGTATACTGGATTTCCTGTTTGACTGAGACTGGCTGCAAGCCAACTACAGAATTTTAGCATTTTAAAGAACTCTAATAGTCACTTTTTTATTTCTGTGATAGTTTGTTAGTTTTTTTCAGACACTACTGGATTTTCCTTCTTCCTTTTTATTAGTGTAATGATGGTGCATTTGAAGAAATCCACATTGTGTTTTCTAGTTTATCAGAAAGTCTATATATGATCCTCCTCTTTGCAGCTTGTCCTGTAGGATGACTTTTGCTGTCAAGAAAAGGGAGAAGAAGGAAAATAGAGCAGCCAGAGTGTTGAGAATACAGCACCCATGCTTGTGCAGAACTGCAAACAGGGGAGGGAAATATTTCACTCTTGCTTTGTGTACCCCACCAAGTCTCACAGGGAATGCTTTAGCTCTGATGAGTTATATGCCTGAATGGCTGTTCTGCCCAGAACCTTTTCTTCTCCAGGCTGAACACCTCCAGTTCTCCCAGCCTGTCTCCATAGCAGAGGTGCTCCAACCCTTGGAACATATGTATGGCCTCCTCTGGACCCACTCTGATAGTCTTTGTCTGTCTTGTGCTGCAGATCCCACAGCTGGCTGCAGTACTGCAGGTGGGGTCAGCCTGAGCCAAAATACCCTGTGCAGAGAGA
Organism: Regulus satrapa; assembly: GCA_013396955.1. Classification (NCBI taxonomy): domain Eukaryota; kingdom Metazoa; phylum Chordata; class Aves; order Passeriformes; family Regulidae; genus Regulus; species Regulus satrapa. Next base: position 136,926 of record VWZN01003114.1, read on the forward strand.
AGCAGTCATTAACAGGTTATCTTCCTGGACATTTCAGTGTCATCTTCTGCTTTTATTGTTCAAGTGCTCAGTTCATCTCTGGAAACATCAGAGGGCAAGGCAGCTGGGTTTGAAACAGTTATAGGAGACATCTCCATGTATTATTTATAAAATGTCCATGTTCATAAGCGATAAAGTATTTGAGTTTAGATACTTTCTGTCTCACACACTCTGCTCTGCATTACATGCCCCTTATGCTTGCACATCCAAATTATATTTATCTGTTAATAGATTTTTTTACTGTATTTCTGATCAAAATATGTGCCCTTGACATTGAGATGCTACAACAACCTGCCTGGTGCTCTTATCAGAGTTTAAAGAATAAAGGCAGATCTTCTTCCTGCTGCAGCTATACCAGATGAGGAGTTCACCACACTTCTTGTGAGCTACCATCCTTCCCAGTTTGCTTTCAGCTGCTCCTGGGAACCATTTACAACAAAATAAATGAGATAGACATCCAGATTTTAGGATCTCTGCAAATGTGCTCTCTTTTGCAGATGTCTGAAAACAAAATCACTTTACTGTGACATTTGTGGTCCGCATAAAGAACGGGGAGCTTTGGCACTGAGTGTGAAATAAAACTGACAAATAACGAAAACATTAAGCACAAATCAAGCAGTCAGTTTCTCTATTTTTGCTATTATTTTTAGGTTACTTAGAGCATCTCTTTTACCTGCTTCCTTTGTAGGAAGTTTTAGGTTTACAGTTCCACAGACTTAATCTTAGAACACAACCAGCTTGAAGGTGTTACAAAGCAAAAAGGTGGAAGGAAGTAATACAGAACTCAGGATCTCATTGCTGTCAGGAATATCTTCAGTCATGTTTTCCAATGGCTGCTGAGCTGTTCTTTTCTACATAGAGCTTTTCTACATATCAACTGATCTGAAGTGGTCGGAAAAGATGATTCAAAAATCGTCTGATTTTGTTTTAAGAGTACAGAAATTGGAGTATGCATGAGTTCAGCTTTTCTGTAATGCATTAGGGGTCTGGAGTGAAGCACTTCCATCAGAAAAACATGTTGGGCAAAGCTGGAATGCAGTGCTTGAAATTTAAGAAATATGAGACTAGTTTATTTGGCTGTAAATGACAGGCTCAGTAGGAGCATGAAACTTTTCAATATTCAGGATGTTATGTATTAAAGTTATTTAAAGCTGAAAGCAGACTGGATATTAATCATGATTCAGGGTTTTTGCAGTCTTGGACATTCAGAAACTGGGATCTAATGTAAAGGATATTCTATCCCAGATTTTTTCTATTAAGTTTCTAATATTTCTCTCTAAAATTGTGATAACCATCACTGAACAAGATCAAGACTTGGCAGGAGCCTCTCAAGGCCTGATCTTGTCTAGCAGGTTAATGTTTGTAGTAGTTCAATAGCTGAAGTGCTCTGTCTTCTCTGTTAGTATTTATTTCCCTTTCCAACAGCTCTCCTGTCAGCTGTTATCTATCCTATATTCAGCACATGAAGTTTGTAACAGGTCCTTGGAAAAAACCCAGAAACCCCAGAACCCTCTAGAGGGATATTTGAGTGTTGACACAAAATTCCATGTACAACACTGCTTCCATCATTAGGAGCCCTTTCCAAAGCAAACAGCTCACTTTCCTGTTAATGGGGAGGTGTGAGGCTGTGGAGCTTTGGAGCTGTGTGAATTCCATTGCTGTCCCAAACAGCATTGCTGTTTCCTCTCTTCTTTGCTTCCTCTTTGCTTCCTGGGGCTTGATTTTCTGTCAGAGATCCATCCTTTTTGAATGGCTGTCAATGCTTGTGCAGGTGGCAGACTGAGCAAGCACCAGTGGATCTAAGATCATTGATTAGGGATTGTGAGAGACCTTGGAGATAATACTTAGCACACTTAGTTTTCTAGGCCAGCAATGACTTTTGTTCAGGCTGTGGGAAACTGTACTGAAATCCTCACAGTTTTGGTTGGGTAAAAACAAGAAAATCGTTGGTTGAGACTTCCCCCATAATACAAGACTTCAGTTTACCAATGACCACTGTGGTTCTCTTCAGCACCTGTTGGCATATTCCAGGATGAAAAGTAGAGATCAAGGAGAAGATAGAATTAGAGTGAATAGGATTCAAGATAATTTCTCAAATTACTGAAAGGGTGAGGAATTGGAGAACAATTCTTCAGATCATTTGGATTTTGAAAAGGAGAAAACAGAAGGTTGGTGCTGGTGTCCTTCCATTTGAAAGTGTAATAAACAGAAATTAGCCAGCCAGTACTTCAGAAATGTTTAATAAGATCTAAGTTGGTTCATTCTTAAACATTACCTGCCCTTCTCACACAAATGATCTGTCTGACCTAGAGTACCTTGGCTTTAATTCTTCAAATGAAGTAGGAGAGAGCCTTGCAGGTGTTTCTCTTGGATTGTTTGCATGGGACAAATACTTTTAAATACATGTGTCATATTCACTGTTCTGTTTTTGCTCCATATTGCCTCTTTTTTTTTGACAATAATTGAGAGGTTCCTTTCTCAGAGTGGAGACTCGGAGACTGAGTATCACCTGTGGCTCATAGGACAGGTGTGGTAGCTACTGTCTTCCCCTCAAAATAGAATTCTGTCTGCAGATGCAGCAGCAGCCCTTCAGTGCAGTGGAAATGCTGGGCTTTCTTGCTGCACGGGGATTTTGTCTGATACCAAAGACATTTTATCCATAGTGTCTAAAATGCTGTCACCTGAGCCCAGTCCAGGGAGTTTAGCGAGTGCACAGACCAAGGAATCAGCAGTTAATATACCACTTTTCTGAGAAACTAAGGAGGTCTCCAATAAGCCTTATTTTATATTGGGTTAATGCAGATATAATGACTTTTTCCTACTTTTTCCAAAAGCATGCATTCTAGAAGACCTCAGGTGATGGTGCTGGATATCAGGAAGGATCTTGTTTAAACATAAAGTTATATTAAGATAATGAGATGTTAAATTAATATCATGACTTCAGGGCAGAAAACCATCTGCTGATGGTAAAGGAGAGTGTGGCATAGCTGCCAAGGGGGATTGGGATCAGGACAGGGATAATCACAGAGTTATTTCTGCAGATTCACACAGCACAATGTCTGCCTTTATATCGTCACAGGCTGCCAGATCCATCCCTTCACACCTTTTGAACATAGGCAGGCAGATGGACATAGGCTTCTTGATCCAAAAGCTTCTTCAGCCATTCTCATTAGTGGTTTTTTAGTCATTATGACTGTGGCTTTTGTCCCATGTTCCCTCCCAGCACTGGGGATTTCAAGGTTCAGCTTGCATAACAGGTAATAGCAGGCATTTCCTCCTCCTGCGTCGGGATATCCTGGCGCCTTTCAGTCTCTCTCTTACTGTGTTTAAAACAAACTCCAACACAGGAAAAAAAAAAAGGAAAAAAAAAAAAAAAGCCCAGTCTAAAATTAGCAGCCGTGGTAGAAAAAAGGCCCATTGCTGTCCCCTGTGCTGTTTGTCAATGAAACAACAAATCCAAACAGGGCCAGAATGCATTTCCGCTCTGGAAAAACAGACAGGTCGAGTTTGGAGAGGATGGGAGAGTACAGCAGGCATCATGCTGATAGTCAGGGAGAATGATCCAGAAGGTATCCACAGTCACAGACACAAAGGGGCTGTAGGGAAGGCTTTTATGGCAAGGCTGGTTTTTGGAAGCACTGTCTGGTGCTTGAGGCTCTCGCTGCACCTGGAAGCTGGATCAGGTGCTTTGAGGGTTACAGAACCAGTGCAGTCTCCTCCTCTCATCTGCATTTCAGGTTCCTCCTTAGTGGCCTTAAAAAACCCTAACCATTTTATTGGTGTCAGACTGTAAGACCTGGGCCAGATTCTGATCTTGCATAGGTGGAAACCTGAGGTCTCAGTAGTTTTATGCCGTTCTTAATATTCTGAGTTGTTAAAGTCAAAATTAAAACTTTAAATAAAATGGTGTTGCTTTATTCTNAAGAGTTGTATTTTTAATCTGATCTTGTAAGCAGCTTGAATGTTACTTCATTAATGACAGTTTCCTGCATGGATATAGTATTAGGATGGGATTCTTACTGTAATGAATACTGAAGTGACTTTATGCAATAATTAAAGGTATTATTGCAGAATGTTTACACTTTGTTGCCACTGCTGTCAAAATGGAATTGTTATAAACCCATTTCCTCTTCTCCTCAAGCAGTTCTGTATACAGTCCATGAGAATTGCTTCTGGGAATTTTATTTATAGCAGTCAGTGGTATGAATTGACTTCAGCTTTCTTTGCTGGACTGCAGTTGTATCTGTTTGTCAAAATCCAGCTGATGGTCAATGAATAAAATTCAGTTAGCTAAAATAAAATAATCATGTTTCAACAAGGCTTCAAAAATTTGCTCAGTCCTTCTGCTCTTCTCACAGTTCCTTGAGAAAATTTTGCCCTTCTAAATTGTGGGACTACTATGTATCCAGTTTATTTCGTTTATGTTTGCCTTCCTGGTTTCATTGGAAATAATATAGTCTTGGGTTTGGTTTTTTTTGGTTGGCAGAAGCCTCATTATGATACAACCCAGATAAAAGCTTCTGTTCATGTACTGCAAAATCTCATGGGGAGAGCTTGCTGGAGACAATGAACTTGCCTTCAAATATAAGCCTTTTTGCTATTCTTTGTCACTTGAAAGATTTATAAAGTAAGAAACACTTTTCCACCTGGATTTAATAGAGACTGAGCACTTTCCCATCAGTAGAAAGAAATGGACTTACTAGCAAGTTGGAACACAGCAGCTATGGCCTCCTCCCACCACTGAGTATCCTGGGAGATGATGGGAAGCTCCATCAGCCCCAGCACAAAGAGGAGCTGGCCGGCAGTCAGAGCCACCGTGGCAATGAGGTTGCAGGCACGCATCATGTCAAACTGCACTAGGGAAACAGAAGCAGCACAAAGTTACAATAGTATAAAAGTGGGAAAAAGGAAATCCTGACTGAGCAGGAATATAAATTAATCTTAGTCCACAGAAGACAATCCTCAGACAGCAGCCCCCTCTCCCAGCAGTCCCTTCTTCTAACTGCCTTCCCTGCAGTCTGATAAAGAAAGGCTTTTCTTCAGCATAAATATTGATTCTTTCCTTTAGTTGCACAGCATCCCATAAGTATTGCTGCACTGCAAGAAGCAGCCAGCTGATTTCTGAAAAATGGCCCACAGGAGATTCTGGAATTCTCTTCACTGAAGATTCCACCTGTAATGCATAGCCGAAATTGTCTGGGGCAGGATTGTTGTTTGCTTTCTATTTGTGTGGCACAAAGTGAAAGGGAACCATAAATAGTTTTTCAAGGCCCTAAAATAATAATAATAATTGCTAAGACAAACCAATAATACCCTGAATTTATTTTTCCCCTAGTTCATCTGTATTGTCCTAAAAAAACAGCCTGTAGATGTTAATGCTCAGGTCTTAGTGGTTTACAGAAGCTTTGTATAGAGGGTTCTTAAATTTTTCTTATTTTACTATTTATTAATCTTTGTTATACACTGCAAAGACCCTTACATTTCCATCTGTGTAATGAAGGAAATGGTTGTAATGAGCATCTCAAAGCTTGGCAGTTCTGAACGAGGTGTTAGGGCATAATCTGCATGTGCAGGTAAAAAGCTACCTTTAAAAAATTATATATATAAAAGTTCATATGTATCTAATAGTGAAGTTGTGGAGTCTACTACTGAGGACCTGGCCAGGACAATGATACTGATGAAAATATAGCACAAGGAATTAAAGGATATCTCTAGATTAGCTCCCCTGGGCCTTAAGGGTGATTTTAAGCTTCAGGCATCAATTGGGAATATCATACAACAGACACAAACAGATCCAGGAAATTGCTGAAGCATGTTGAACATAACTTCTCATGCAGGGACTGAAGAACTAGAAAAGGTGCCCTATGAGATGTGTGATTTGTGAAGAGAGACTTGTGGGCAAAGTGGTGACCTCTTAATAGCACAGGAGTCAGCAAATCTAAAGCACGGGGAATCATGCAAAGAGGGAGGAAGGAGGGCCTGGCTGAGCAAGGATCTTCTTGAACTGAAAAGGAAAGTGCATAGGCCAGAGTCCATACTGGAACACCACGACAGGGAGGATGGCAAACTCAAAACCTGCACTGAATGACGGCAGTATGCCAGGGGCAGGGTGACTAGGATGAAGAAAGGCCTTGAGAATAATTCATGCAAAGAGTGGCTGAGATCTTTTGGCCAGTTCAGCCAGGAGAAGGGAAGGCTGAGGGGTGACCCTGTGGTATTCTGCACCTTCCTCACAGGGAGGAGGTGCTGATCTCTGCTGTCTGGTTCCAGGACCTGAGGGAATGGCTGGAGCGATGTCAGGGGAGGGTTATGTTGGTTATTAGGAAAAGGTTCTTCCCCCAGAGGGTGGTCGGGCTCTGGATAAGCTCCCCAGGGCAGTGGTCATGGCACCAAGGCTGCCGGAGCTGTGGGTTGTGTCGGATGCTTCTAGTGATATGTTATAGTTTAAGGTAGTCCTGCAAGCAACAGGAAGCTGAACACAATGATCTTTGTAGGTCCCTTCCAACCTAAGATAATCTGTGATTCTCTATTAAAGCACAAATGCAGCAATGGTTACAAACATGGACATCTGCAGTCTTGGCTAGAAACCGGATTAAAATGTGTCTCCCACCTGGCTACTGAATGGCATATATGAACTGCAAAGCTGGGTATTTTAGTCCTTTTTTCTGCTTTTCCTGTTAATCTTATGGATGTCCTGTTTTTATCCTTTTCCTTCTTCTCTAGCAAAAGGTGGGAGTTACAAATGTCATTGTTCCATATGGCTTGCTAAGGTGTCGTTGCTATTCTGAAATAGAAGTACTGCCATGTTGGCATATACTAGAAAAAGACAGACTCTGGAGCAGATTTTTTACAAGTGTTTTATCTGGCTTTAAGTTTGGTGCATGCGCCAAGCACCAGTTTGGTTCCTGATCTTCCAGGGAGACTGCTAGGAAGTGCAGAAAACAAAATTCTATATAAACAAGAGTAAATTTAATTGTGTTTATCATGAAGACTGACCTACTTTTGTGTTTACCCTTTATTTTCCCCTCACAGGCTGTCTTCAGCTTCCTGTGTTCTAAGTAGCAACTCATAATTTAATTACAATTTAATAAAATATAGTATTGTACCTGAAGCGTTAGTTAAGAACCACAGTCCATTAAACTTCTCCATTGTGTAAAATGTTAAGGAGATAGCATACTAAGTATTTTTGGCATCCCCTAGTGAGTTAATTCCTGACCAGTTACTCAAAAAATTTGTTCAAAGATTCTGTGTTTAACTTCTCAAGTTGCTCTTTTAGCCTTGGCAGCATTTCCATGTGAATGCACATTGGAGTCACAGTCAGGTGTCTGAGCTTTGTGCACACCAGTAAACTCTGAACGTTCAGAGTGTTCTGTTTTTCCATCAGATGGATTTCTGTAATGCTCTGAGCACCAGTGCTTGCTGAAGAGATAGTAACGACTTTGGAAGGAGAAATGTCCCAAGTGAGAGCAGGCTTGCAGCCGTTATTAGTACTTTCATTTGGTGACAGAACTATCTGTAGAATCAAATTTAAAAATCGTTGCTATAATGGATTCTCTTGCCTTGTCTGTATGTAGTATGCATGAGCTAAAAAAAACCCCAAAAAACGCCTCCATCTGTACCTTTATTCACCTCTCTTAAGATGCAACTTGGCTGTTGAGAGCTGGAAAGGGTTGGAGCTGAATGGCTCCAAAAGCTCTGCTCCTAAGTACCTGCTGTTCATCAGCATACACTGCTAGTCTCTGCCTTTTTCCTTCTGGAAGCTCATTGTGGGCCCCATTTTCTCAGAGAAGGAGTTAATTCCTGGCTTAATCAATACTGCTTTGTTTAAAACAGGGATCAATCAAGAGTCAAACCCCAAACTCTAAGGATGAGACCAAGTCAGAGTCCTTGTTTTGCTCACTTCCTAAACCATCTGGATCCATCTAGATTAGAGATGGTAATTAGATTCTCTTGTTTACAAGCAGAAATTGTGTTGCTTTAATCCATGATAGCCCCAGAACTGTTGGTGTTATGTTCCAGGATAGCCCCAGGACTGTTTGCAGAAGTAGGTTAGTCATACTGGAGAGTAATTTGCAGTGTTTTGGGATAATGAGAAAGGACAATCTCACTAAAAAATCACATTATGTTAATTGCTTAAAATATCAGTGTTTCTTTCCCTTTTCTGTCTGCATAGAGGGAAAAGAAAAAAACAAACAAAAAAAACCAAACCAAAAACCAAACCAAACAAACAAAAACCAAAATAACCCCCCAAAAAACCCCAAAATAAAACCAAACTAGTTAAGTGGGAATTCAGGCTTTTTAATGATTAGACAAAATGGCTCAAGGTATTTTCATAGTAGTCCAAAACTCCCCCTGGGAAAGACACCCCCCCTTGATAAACAAAAATTTGAGTGCAAACTTTAATCCATCTTTGTGAGTAAATTATTAAGTATCCATCCCTGGGAAGAATCTAGTGAGCACACATTTATTCAGTGCATGGGGACATTGCTGACTACAGCCCAGATGCCACTCTGGAGTGTGCTGTCATCCCTGTCCACTGTGCAACACTAAGTCTGTTACATCTCAGAATTGGTACTTAAATTCTTCGTTAGGTTTTAAACTCTTAATAAGACAGGATGGGTTATGATGGTTGGGACCTTAGCTTGCTGTGAAGCTGATTGCATCTATCCATCCTTTAAATTTCCTGAGGGCTATTGCTTCTTGGTTTTGTAATGAAAGGAATTTTTAAAAATACTCTGCTGGTGCTGTTTCCTATAGTTCTTGGGTTTATTTATTAATCACTTGGTGAATTATTGACATGTGTTCTGACATGTAGCTGATTGTCCTTTTAAGTGCTTCATGTTCATACATGACTTTTTCTGGAAAGGAGAATAAATGGAGAGATTTCTAATTGATTATATATGAAACTGGTAATACTCCTTACACTTAAGTTGCTGCACTTACTTTCATTATAACCCATTTTCAATTTCTTCTAACTGTGCTAGACTTCATCTTCTTGGGCTAAATGTCTGCAGGCTGAGATCATAATCTTCTGAGATAAAAATCTAACTAGAAAAGTTCATGACATGACAATTAGGGACAATGAATAGAGCCACTGTAATTATCAGCCTCATGCTATGCCTCCCAAACCTGTGATCTGTGTATGTTATTTTCAGGTCTTACTGACTTTGTCCTAAAAAGGGAAGTCTCTCCTGCTCTTTTAGAAAATTCTTTGTAAGTAGCCATTGAGCTTTCAGCAGCAATAGTCCTCAGCACGTTCTGTTGCTAGATGAATATCTTAAAAATTAATGCATGGTTATCTCAAAAATTATTTTGTTTTTTTCGCCTTCTGGGAAGCTTTCTGAAGTATGCAATTTATGCTTTTTTTTGCTCAAAATAGTAATTTAAGGAAGAGGAAGGGAGCAGGGAAAACTCAATCTGTTTTGGCATAATTACAATAATGTTCTGATGTGACAAACTGATGGAATCTTCCAACCCTTTAGGTATTTTGGAATTTAATCATTCAGCTCATCTAAGTGTGAAACTTCACATTTGAATATTTATTTTGAAAGGCAGACAGGTCTTGTTGGGGAAAGGAGAGCGTGGTTGATGCTGTGCCTTGCAGAAATAGTTCACATTGCAACACCTAATTTCCCTGTATTTTTCATATAATTTACTCCCGTCCCTGGATTTCTTTTTGGGTTTTTGGACATTTTTAGGAAGAAATCCTTCCCGGTGAGGTTGGGCAGGCCCTCACACAGGATGCCTGGAGCAGCTGTGGCTGCCCCTGGATCCGTGGAAGTGTCAAAGGCCAGGCTGGATGGAGCTTGGAGCAACCTGGGACAGTGGAAGGTGTCCCTGCCCATAGCAGGGATTGGGATGCAATGGGATTGGAGGTTATTTCCAGCTAAAGCCATTTCATGATTCTTTGATCTCAATGGGAGGAAAGAGTAGGCAGAGAAGGTCAGTGAAAAGCAGGTTCTAAGAATGTACTTCTCTCTGCCAGGTAGGAAGCCACCTTACAGCAGCACCTATAGTTGGCTGTTAGTTACACAGTGCATGTACAGAAGTCTTCACTACATGGAAAACCAAATTCCCAAGGAGTTTACAGTTGTTCTGTTGAACTGCCAGATAAATAGGTTTCAAATATGCCTTATAAATAGCCTTTCCAATATGTATGTCTGTATTGTGAATAAACACATTGTTTTATATGAGCCAGATTGTGGCCTCTTTCACACTGCTGTTGGCAGAACAGCTTTTCTATATTGCTCTACAAATGGCATCCAAAATACTTTGTGAGAACTCAGTATTGAGGAAGGCATTTTTTCCCTTCATAAAGTTATTTTTAGATGTATGTATGCATATGCATACACGCACACCCCCTGTGTGTCTGTGATTTATCTACAACTGACAGATGAGGATTGCCATAGGTGTTACTGAAATAAGATGTGATTTCTTATTAGAGAAATTCTTTAGGATGAAAAATCCATGGATGCAAAATCAGGCTCATACTGACCATGTGTACATCCATGGAAACAAAATTGTCTTAAAAATAAATGCCACATTTGTGTTTCCTACTGAGTTTGTCATGACACAACTGCAGAGGAGGGGTTTTCCTTTAAATGCTTTATCAAGATGCAGAATTGCCCTTTGCTTATTATTTCCTTCCAGATTAAATAAGGAATGGATGCTTTACTTCTATACAGATCAAGTCCCTGGGCTTGAAAAGCCTCCTTTAAATTAGGACTTTTAACAGTGGTTGTCAGGTAAGTCCTCTTTCTGAGCGCTTGATCAAGCTATAATTATTACTTGGGATTTTCAAATTTTCTGTCACATCCTGTCTGTCCTATTTGACATCAGAAACTGCTGCCCAGATGGTTGTAATACCTCTCATCTTTAGGTACCACACACCTCCTGGCCTGCACACAGCAAGAAATACAGGCTTGTGTGCTAAAAATGCTGCAGGAGCCAAATTTACTGTGCAGGAGCTCACTGCAGTGTTGAGTACATAACTTGTACGTTTGCTATTTGTGAATGGCACACACGTGCTTCAAGTCAGAATATGGTTTATCACTATTAATTGGGAAGTGATTCCAGAGATGAAGCTGCAAAAACACACAAGGAACTTCTTCCACATTCTAATCCTTTTTATAACCATTTATTATTACAAAAGTTCTATCAGTTAAAAAAAAGTATTGAAAGGGTAAGGACTTTAAAACATCTGAGAAATTTTCTCTTTGTGATTTACGTAGGCTCAGTATTAGTAAATGTGCAAAATATGTTTCTGCATAATTTTGTTGGAAAATATGGTCTGGAATGGGTCACATTAAAGCCATTTAAAATAAATTCCTCTGATATTTCTTTGGTTTCTCTCCAGAGGAATCCAAGAAACTCCAAGGACCAATTTCTCTTTCTCCACATTTCAAACCATGAAAAAAATCTGGTTTGAAATCTTGTGTGTTACAGATGCTGCCAACCATCCCTCAGTGGTGCCAGAGCTGTTTCTGAGCATCCATGAAATCTTGGGAGAATCCCGTGGTCTGTCGAGGCATGGACTTTATAGCCATTTGTTCTGTTAAATTCCATGCCTTGAAGGGTGCAGTGGAAGTACTGATTCCCCTTCGAAGGGCTGCTCAGATCCTGGCTGCTGGGAGTGGAAGGAGTTTAGGAGAGAAACCACTTGGCACCAGGGTATTTGTGGTCCCAGCCACGGTGTCTGCAGGTATTTGAGGCAGTTTTTAAGGTCCTTTTCAACCCAAGCCTTTTTGTGAGCCTGCTCCAGCACAGTTCTGCTCTGAGAGAGCAGGGTTGCATGAATGCTATGAATGTGATACGTAAGGTTTGTTATTTAGAAATCAGTTCTGTACTTCTCATGCAATAATTTTCCCTAGTTGCATTCTTCAGATCCCACAATCTCTGAAAGTGCAAAATGAAAAATAAACCATGGGTGATGATTTCTGTAATCACCAGGTTGAATATTAATTGTATTTTTTCACCAAGAAGAATAGTTATGCGCTGTAAGACGTTTCTCAATTTTACATGTTTTTACCACAACTATTTCTCTTTTCTTCTTGTGGCATTTCCAACAAAAGCAAGCAGAAGGGAGAAATAACTCAACATGTCATTCATTGCAATACCTTTTTGGGTTTGGGGTTTTTGGTTTTGTAGTTTTAGGGTATTCAGAACAACTGAATACTGGTTGCTGTTGTAGTGAGGAGGAAGGGATATCTTATGGCAGGAGCCCAGGAGGGAGAAGTGAGCCCAAGATGTCTCCAAACTTTAGGCTTACACTTCTTGGATCATTTTTTTTTAAAGCAGATCAATTCGTGGGCTATGTAAACCAGGCAGCAGCACCACGCAGGTCGCTGGCTTTGAGGGGGGAGGAGGAGTTTAGTTCACCACTGGTGGACATCACGCTTCTTGTTTTCTGAAATTAATTAATTTATTTGGGAATGGATGTGAAGAGGTGTTCAGACTAAAATGAAAGTCAAATAATTTCAGGGTTAGCCCACTGAACTCCTGGGGACCAGGCGCACCCTATCAGTGGTGTCTGCAGAGAAGATAAGAGGCTGCACTTACGTTTGACAGTGCTGCGTGACTCCTGGAACCCAGCCGACTCTGAACCCCAGCTCAGGGCTTCACACTCCTGCTCCTCCCCTTGCCCATGCCTGGCACTGCTGCTTGTGCCCCCTCTGCTCCGCTCTGCCAGCCAGCACATCCTCCAGAGCCCCACGCTGCGCTTGCGCCCGTCCTCCAGCGTTTGGTACACCCAGTTGGGGGTGAAGGCGGCCGCGTTGTTCAGGATGAGTGAGACCAGCGCTACCAACACAGCTGTGGCTACCAGTTTCTGGACAGTCATATCTGACTGTCAGCTTGCTGCCAGTCTCTAGTTGCAGACAACACGAGGTCCCAGTCAGCTGCAGCTCATTGAAATTGGGCTGGGAACGGGCAGCTGCGCTGGGGTTGTTACGGGCTGCTAGAGGACATCACCGTTCATTCTTGAAGTCAACTCCAAAGGGATTTCTGACCAAGGAAATGAGAATTTTGTGAGGTAGATAGGAGAATTCCATAAAATAAGAACACAAAGAAGCTTCGTTCGGTCCTTCCCAGCGCTGACTTATCCACCTTCTTGCACTTTGATAAGTAATGCCAGTCCCGTGGTGAACTGGATGACAGGGAGGCCCATTCCGTGTTGGTCGGGGTGAATCCAGACAGAATCCAGTCTTGGGGCAGGAGAGGCTGAGCTGGGGTGGGGCAGAGGTGTGATGGGAACCCTTGCCGTAGCCTGCTGAGCGCTGGGTCCTCCAAGCCAACCAGTGCCGCTCCAAAAGCCTGGGTTTGGGTGCAAACGTCAGAATATCCTGCAAACGGTGCCAGGTGTCATCCTCTTAAAGCCAAGCTGAGCCAGAGGGGAACGCGCTCATCCCAAAGCTGATCTGCAAGTGTGGAGTGTCTCGAGGAGGTTGCTCTGCCCTGTCCCTCTCCGAGAAGCCGAGTTGTGAGCGCCGGGACGAGAACAGCCACTGCAGTGAGGAAAAGGCCCCCCCAGCTCTCCACCAAGAGGAAATGACTGTTTTTGTGGCTCGTTTTGGTGAGGCTCAGGGCGTAGTCNAAAAAAAAAAAAAAAAAGAAAAAAAAAAAAAGAGAGCCACTGCCACGGCAGTGAAACATTAACAGGATGTGTTTCCTGAAAGGAAAAGACTATGGAGACTTCTAAAGTTGTCCCTCCTCCCCTCGGAGAGCCCCCTCCCTGCCTCACGCCTCCTCTCCCCTTGCAGCGGGGCTGCAGCGGAGAGCCCGCGAAGCTCCTCGGGAAGAGGAGAGAAGGAAATCCCAGCTTCAGCCCTCGGGCCATCAGCTCTGTGGAAGCGGATCGAGGAGAGGGATTTTGAAACAATCTTGGGGTTCGCTGCCGGACAGCGCGATGACAGCCCTGTGGGGGTGCCCTGGTGCTTCCTCTCTGCACCATGGGAGAGACGGTGGCAGATTAATAGCCAGGATAAAATCTCGAGATTCTCAATCCCGTAATCTGGGGTGTGTGGGCAGGTGTCGGGGTGTGAGTGAGGTTGAGAGTCACCGCACGGCGCCGGGGCTGGCACAGAGCTCCAGGCTGGGGAATGCTGCCGGGCTCTGGATGGGAATGTGCCCGCTGACAGCCCTTGGCCACAGGGCAAGGCAGGGGCTTCTCTGATAAACGGGCTGCAGCGAGCTGAGGGCATCCCAAACTGCCCTCGAGCCCGGGGTTTGCTGAGCGGTCCTGCTCAGACTGGCACTCCCAGGGGCTCTTTGCTGTTCCCATCAGCAGCTCCGGGACGAGGACAGGGCTTCTGGCGGGCACTGCCCTGTGGCCGGGCACTTCTGCCTGGGGTCATGGCCCTCCTGAGCTGAGCCTGGTGCAGTTCTTCGGGCTGCACAAACACTGCACTAGCGCAGCACTGCCTCGCTCGCACCGCACTGAGAGCGCAGCACCCTCAGGAGACCTGGCAGCCCCACACCTAAAGGCTGGCACAGCAGTTCACATCCCTGTAATCGATAAATTAGATTAGAAACTGATTTAACTTTATAGCAGCTCTGTTTGACCAGGCAAGAGGCTTTACCCCTTACCAAGCAATCTGCCCTGACCCAATGCACAGAAAGAAATGGGTCTGAATTTTTTTGCAAGGCAACATTTTATTTTCAAGACTTGTTGGTGAGAGAAGGGGGGAAATTCCAACAAAGCTGATATACTTCTATAATTAGTTCTCAGATACTGAAGTTGAATGTATTAACCTGGCTATGAACTCAACCCTCCTCCATTTGCTGTGGATAATTTTTAATCTTTAAGCAAATTAAGCTTTGAGTACATTGAGCATCTTCATCCCTTGAGAGCACTAGAGCATCTTTGGTTTCTCTTTTTCTCTGTGATACATTTCTGGTTTTAGAACTTCTAGTATAAACACACCAGTGTCTGCCATTCTTCAAAGAAATTTCCTCCCAGACTCCATGGGAATCCTGATTCTTCATAAAAAACTAGTGAATGTTTCTTTGCTCACAAACAAGCAGCAAGACGTGCATTTTGCAGCACTGTGTTCTATAGGGCACCAACTATGTGGTAAAATTTGTGTCCACTCTTAAGAGGCATCAACATTTGCTTCCCAAATCCCTGGCACTGTGGATGTAGCCTGGGAGCACAGGGTGCAGCAGTGGAGGGTGAATCCCTGTGCCTGCTGGGGAGTTTGGGATGCCTTCCCATGGATCTACTCCCACTGCTGCTGCGCCTGGGCTTCATTAAGTTTCCAGCTTTGGCTGATGAAGTGCAGATGTGAGAGGCTTTCCAGGGAGGATGAAAGGAGGAGGAGGGAAAGAACAGGAAATTCTCGCAGTCAGAGTTGGGGGCAGGGAAAAATATTACTTGGCATTTTCTATGGACAGCAGGGCCAGGCCTGGAAAGCACAGTTGCTGCCTTTTAGGGCTGCCTGGACAGAGTCAGCTTTCTTACTGCAGTGGCAGCTGTTGGGAGATAAACTGGTTTTCACTGGGATTTCAATGATCCCGTTCTACACCTCCTGTTTCTTGTTCCTTCAGCAGACCCACATTTCTGAGCAGCAGCAAGACTTGCCCTGATGCTGGAGGTATGTGCCTGCCAGGGAGGCTGTGCATCTCATGGCTAAGGTTGGTTTCTGTAACACGCAGAGAAATGGAAGTGCACTGTGGGTGCTCCCAGGATCCCCTCCCGTTCCCTACCCTTTCTTCTCCATGTAACAGAGCACTGTCTCTCTTGTGAAGGATGTGGCTGCTGAAAAGAGCCAGTCTCTGCTGCAGCTCCACGGGGACCGTGGTTGCTGCTCTGTCCTGTGCAGTTGCTAACCAAACCCAGAGGAGTGTGGGAACTGCTGTGGGCTTCCTTGGGTGAAACACTCCTTCGGGTGCTTTTGCAGGGCAGAAGCTGAAGGGATGATCAGAGGGAGTCAGTGCTATCACCTGCCACAGGTTCTTGTGCTGGTGAGCTGCTCTGATCATGTCTCAGAATCTTAGAGTCATGGAGTGTCCTGGGCTGGAAAGGACCTTAAGGACCATCTAGCACCAACTCTCTGCCATGGGCAGGGACACCTTTCTTTGGTGTCCCTCTTATCTCTTGTT
Source organism: Regulus satrapa (assembly GCA_013396955.1). Lineage (NCBI taxonomy): Eukaryota > Metazoa > Chordata > Aves > Passeriformes > Regulidae > Regulus > Regulus satrapa. The sequence continues at coordinate 153,063 of VWZN01003114.1, forward strand.
GTGGTCTCTGTGCTGGGCGAGTCCGTGCAAGCTATGCTCTGCCGTGAACACTCCCAAAATTCAGTGTCTTTTTGGTGCAGTTTGAGCCTGGTGTGCTCACCCTCTGCCCAGCTGGGGTGGTAGAAGGCAGTGCCTGCCAGAATAAAACCAACTGCAGAGCACACTCTGCATTTGTTGCTGCCCCTGGTGTATCCACGGCTTAAGCCTCTCAGGTTCATTTTGCCAGTGGTTTGGAGTGGGAGAAAAAGAGGTGGGATGGTAGAACTCCAGCTCCTCAGGGCAGAGGTACCTGGGTGCCCGCGTGGCTCACAGGCAGGCTCAAGAACCCCCAAAGAGGAGTCCTAGGGGCAGCAGCTCCTGATGAATTTTGACATTGGCGGGCAGTGTTGCCATCCAGGAAAGCATAACACAGCTAAAAGGTGATGAACAACATCTCCTAAATCCTGCTGTGACTCTCTGCATGCTGCTACATTTTAAATTTACTTTAAAATGCACTGTGCAGTCTGTTTCCTCTCAGAAGTTTCCACTCCCTATAGTCTAAACAAGAATCTCATCCGCTCGCCTGTTTGAGCCCATGAACTCTCATCTTCCTGCACGGAGGGAATTGAGACCTGTCAGAGCTCTGAAAAAGAAAGACTTCGATTTCCTTTCAGAAACTCACTGTTAGTCAGCTTGACAAAACCCAGCACAGATGTGCGTTCCTTCACCCAGAGCCAGCTGGCTTTTGGCAGCTGCTTCTGGCACACTGCAGAGCTTGGAATATCCACTTCTCAAGTGCTGTGAAGCACAGCTGTACCCAAGCACAGCCTTGAGCAGCTTTTCCTAAGGACAGAACTCAACTGGCTGTATTGGTCAAAGCCAGGTGAACGTCACTAACACGATGTTGATCATGTCAATGTTCTTTCAAGATTTTTTTTCCCACTTTTCCCAATTCCAGACAGAGATAGTGTCTGGAATAAAAGAGAAAATGGTTTCAACTTTTCAGAAATTAGGAAGGTCACATCTGCTGACATAAGCCAGCATTGCTGCATTGAGTGGTGATGTGCAGAAGGATCTAGCACTGGCTTCTGTCAGGCCTTTCCAGATCTGAAATGACCGTGCTTTATTTCAGTGTTCCTTTTGGCTCCTCAGCTGGAGAGTTTGGACAGGTGGGAGAACAGCATCAGGAGGCTGTGTTTGAATACCACTCAGTTGTAAGAAAGGTGGCTGTACTCAGACATGCATTTTTGCTTTTGTAAACTGCTTCTGATCTTTCTGGAATTTGTCCCTGATTTACCACTTCTATTCCTTTTTTTTTCTCTCTGTACTATTTGTCCTCAGTGAAGTCTGTATCACTTATTTATGTTGATTACTATCTGAAACCTTTATGAGAGCTCTACTGCAACTAAAAAATGCTCTAATTCTAAAGTAAATTATGCAAAGAATTTTTCCTGTGCCTTTTCTTAGTGTATGTCCTGAAGAGCCTGTTATTCCACTGCTTCCCAGTTAGTGACACACTTTCTTGCGTTTGCAGGCCTTTCCCACAACCACTGGAAACAGAAAAACATTTTAATTATAGGAAAACTGGAAGGGAATTTGGTGGCAGGTCATAAAGTGTCATTCTATTATTTTCTTCTTTTTTTCCCTGCTTTTAAAATTTAGATCTTTCCTTTGTGCTGTGTTGGTGCCTGAGAACTGCACCAGCCCATACCTCTGCTGAGGGTGACACTGAAAAAACCTTATTTTGAATGCTCATGGTTTTTATTAGTCAAATATGTTGCATGAAATTGTGAGGAGACTCAAATGTGAATAGAATCTGTGAAGGTCTTTGCTTGTCCCACCCTGTGATGGTCAGTTCTGTCGTGGTCCTTTGCTGAGCAGTTCTGCCAAGCCATTCCAGCCAGGAGCGTGGGCCTCAGCCCATCCTACCTTGCCTGGACAGTGCTAATGGCAAGGTCTTAGTTCTGAGGAATTCTTGTTCTGAGCATCACAAAGCTTTATGCAAGTTTTAAATTAGAACATGTTTGGTTGGTAATTTTTCCACACATCATTCCCTATTACTGAGTACAACAATTCGTCTCCCAAAAGTTGTTCAGTATTTTAAACTGCTCCAGACTGCAGCAGATTTCCAGTGCGAGGTTAAAACTTTTCTTATCATTTTAATTTTGATTTCTGAACATCGGTGTGGAAGTTGTGACTGTGCATAGGTTGCAGCAGGATGGGCACATGATAAATGTTTACAGACGTGCAAACATTGAATCGTGGACTGGTTTGGGTTGGAAGGGGCCTTAAAGATCATCTAGTTCTACCCAGCCCTGCCATGGGGTTGCAGGGACACCTCCTACTATTCCCAGGTTGCTCCAAGCCTTGTCCAACCTGTCCTTGAACACTTCCAGGGATCCAGGGGCAGCCACAGCTTCTCTGGGCACCTTGTGCCAGGGCCTGCCCACCCTCACAGGGAAGGGTTTCTTCCAATCTCAATCCCCCCTTTTACAAGGCATTTTGGATTTTCAAGCCATTCCCCTTGTCCAGTCCCTCCAGGCCCTTGTCCCAACTCCCTCTTCAGCTCTCCCAGAGCTTCTTTAGTCACTGGAAGGTGCTAAGTTCTCCTCAGAGCCTGGTCTTCTCCAGGCTGACCATCCCCAGCTCTCTCAGCATGTCTCCAGAGTAGAGGTGTAACTGTTGCTGTTCAGACATCCCTGTAAATCCAGTCCCACAATATTTCCTTACAGCTGGGGCCATTTAGCTCCAGAACTGACCTCTGTCTGTGAGACTGCTTCTGCTCCTCTTCAGTCTTCACAGAGCTACTGGAGTCTCTGTTACGGTCACCCCATTCCCAACATTCTGGTGGTTTCCCCTTTCACCCTCTCCCTCCTCACAGCTCACCTGCTTGCAGCTGACACAATAACAGCTCTCCTTCTGTCCCCCCTTTCCCGCAGTGAGGCTGTCTGGGAGAACATGGCTCGCATGTGTGTGAAGACTCGAAGGCTGGATGTTGCCAAAGTTTGCCTGGGGCACATGGGTCACGCAAGAGGGGCCAAGGCACTTCGGGAGTCCGAGCAAGAGCCGGAGCAGGAGGCCAGGGTAGCCGTGCTGGCTGTCCAGCTGGGCATGCTGGTAAGTGCCACAGCCAAGCTGTGAAGAGTTCATATCAGACTATGAAAAACTACTCAGGCAAAGAAGCTGCTGACTTTTTAAAGTTTGTTTTAATGTGTGAAACATTTAACAGAAACCTGCTTCCTTGGGGCATAAGCCTCTTCCAAGCTTAATCATCCTAGGTTTCACTAGGTTATATTCTATTAAACTGTTTCAACAAACATGTTTTGAGCTCTTATATGGAGCTCTGATATTTAAGCTCTGATACAACCATAAGAGATCCAGGCATATGATCCATCAGAGGGAAAAAACTGATAAAGAATTTATGAAATAACCCACAGCCTATAGGAAATACTGAATTAGTTAAAAAATTGCAATATGCTATGGCAGCAGAATTCAGTTTGGGGCCATGTTTGAGGATCCTGGGGCCTGGATTTGGTAACTCCTGTCTGTGTGTGCAGGGCAGCTACAGCTGGAATGATGACTTCCAGCCTTTAAGTGTCTCATTACAGGGAAAAAAAAAAGTTGATGAACTGGAAAAGGTTCAGAAAAAATCAGAGCAAGTTTCTCAGCTCTTGGAAAGATTTCACAGAAAAGGAAGTCTTGNAGTGATGAACTGGAAAAGGTTCAGAAAAAAATCAGAGCAAGTTTCTCAGCTCTTGGAAAGATTTCACAGAAAAGGAAGTCTTGAAAATGGCCAAATAATTAGAATTTGGCTTGAAAAGGTATTTAGCAGTCTATAGTTACTTGATGAGTATGAGAGAAACAGAGTAATTGTTCTGAGTTAAAGGTTAAGGAAAAAAGGAAAATTGAAACTAAATAATTGTAAAGGCTTCCTGGCAGAGAAAGCTTTGAGGCTGAAAAGTGTCAGCGCTTCTCCTGGATATTTAGATCTGTTTGGAGAGGTGGAAGGGAACCACAGCAAAACAAATGTAATGCTATGCTACTGCTTTTTTCCATCTTGTACAGAATCCTAGGGCAGGCATCTTCCTTTTCCACTTTCTGTGCTTTCTAAAACTTGAAACAGTAAGAGACAGAAAGCATTTTTCTGTGTTGGACAAATAATCTCAATTTACTAAATATAGTGTTCAGCTGGACAGCAGTTGGGTGGAGCAGGAAAATGCTCCTTCCATGGGAGTTAGTACCTCTCAGAGAATAAAAATAATAGTTCCAAATTTGTTCACTCTTGCGTCAGCATCGGCAAAACCCTCCTGTTCTAATTCCATAGTAAATCATGAACATTTATTCCCAGGAACGGAGCTCAGTTGTCCACAATCAGCATTGCTGCCTCTGAGACCTGCTGGGAGGTCACAGGGGTTCCCTGGCTTGCAGCACCTTAATTCTCAAAGCCTGGGTGCCAGGATCTCCTCCTGAGTCTCACCCTGGGTGAGCAGCGTGGTCAGCAGCTGCAGCTCCACCTGAGCACGTTTCCATTTTTGCTGATGCACACTCCTGGTCACAACCTCTCACCATTGATGACTTGCTTGTGTCACTCCCCTCCCTCCCAGTCAGTCCTGTACAACAAATGTCAGGATCTAAATCCTTTCCTTATTTTTACATAACCTATCCTAGGCCACCTGTATTTAGTTGATTAAACCCTGTGCCAGGAACGATTGTTGCTTTAATTGCACTGCAAGGCCGTGCACTGATGAACTGCTCCCTGTGGGGGCACACAGCGTGGCTGGGGCTGACAGGGATTTGGGGTGTTCCTCTCCCAGGAGGATGCCGAGGAGTTGTACAAGGCTTGCCAACGGTATGACCTCTTGAACAAGTTCTACCAGGCTTCCAACCAGTGGCAGAAAGCCGTGGAAACGGCCGAGGCTCACGACCGGGTTCACCTGCGCACCACCCACTACAACTACGCCAAACACCTGGAGGCAACGGGGCAGCAGAGCCTGGCGCTCGCCCAGTAAGCACCAGCTGGGTGTACCTGGGGGACTGGGAGCCTCTTTTTCCTGTGGAGAGGGGTGAAGGAGGATGTTTGATGATGAGCAGTACAAATTATTATTTTCCTGTTTCTGTTGGCCTTCTCTCTCACAGAGTGAAAGCATTCCCCAGAAACCTCCCAGCACCTTTGCATGCAAATAATGTCTAAAAATAGTGTCTGAAAGGTCAAGAGTCTGTCAGGGCCAGTAGTTAAACACCACTCGTATCCAGTCCTGTGTTTGTCTCTGGAAGACCACTGCCATCTTTTCCTTCCTTTTCCATGACAAAACCAATTATTTGCTTTTCCCAAGAGTCCCAGACACAACTGCTGGAGCAGAATTTAGTTTGACTTGGTTGCTTCTGGTGCCTGATCCTCTCCTGTGACTGCTGAGTGCCATGAGACATTAGGGGAGGGTATTTTTGATGTCTTATATTGCTTGAGATCTTGTTTGTATATGAGTTTTCCAATAAGGTCAGTTCTGTTCGGAATCAAAGCTGTGCTCAGGCAGATCCAGTGATGGCCATGGTGGGCAGTGGGGTTAGGAGAGGTGGGTGCTAGGGAAAGGGCAGGGCCCTCCCAGCAGTGCCAGAGGCTGATGTTGCAGTGTGGAACCTGGGGCATTTGTGACCTGTCCAGCCAGGCGTGTTTGATGCTTGGGGAACTTTCTGAAATACTTCTTTGGGCCATCATTGGTACTCCTGAAGTATTTCCTGTGCCGTGAAGATCACACATCCCTCATTCCAAGTGCTTGGCAGTACCACTGAACTTTTAGCTTTTAATGGTGCTGGCAGACTGCAACTGGTTTTATACAGCTAAAGCAGTTGTTGCCAATGTCAGCTGATGGCTAGCAAACGAGATTAAATGGATTTTACACCCAGAGAGCTAATTAGGAGGCTGCCATTTTACACATAGAGAGCTAATAGAAGGCTGTCATTTCACATCTAATATGTGCTTCTTCTCTACAGCTATGAAAAGTCAGACACACACAGGTTCGAGGTACCTAGAATGCTCTCTGAAGACTTGCAAGCCCTGGAGAACTACATCAACAAGATGAAAGACAAGTCAGTGCCATGTTTATTGCTTCTACACAGGGCTGTCAGGCCTGACATACAACTCGAGAGCGAGGATGACAGAATGTGGATCCTCTCAATCCCATTCAACCCCTGCCTTGTCCACTCTGACTCTCCAACAGCTCTTCAGGTTTATGCTGTGCTTGCTCAAGAACTGCCACATTAGTTTATCCAGCTGACCTCCTGTATAGTGCAGATCTTGGGAGTGTCACACTGGGGTTGGTGCTGTAAAAAGTGTGTTCAGTCTTTAGTAAAAAGTGTGTTCAGTCTTTAGTTCAAGCTCTCTAGGAGTGAAAAACAGCATCTAGCAGTTCTTATGGCTGCAGTTGATACTGTTCCTTTTCCAGGAGCCTGTGGAAGTGGTGGGCACAGTACTTGGAGAGCCAGTCAGACATGGAATCTGCATTAAAATACTATGCATTGGCTCAGGATTATTTTTCCCTGGTCCGTGTCCACTGCTTTCAAGGCAACATTCAGAAGGTAAGGCAGCCTGCTTCCACCTTCATTCCTGGAGCAGCGTGGACACAGAGTAAAGCTGTGCAATTCCCTCTGCAGGCTGCTGAAATAGCGAGTGAAACGGGGAGCGGGGCAGCCTCCTATCACCTGGCACGCCAGTACGAGAGCCAGGAGGACGTCAAGCAGGCCGTGCACTTCTACAGCCGCGCCCAGGCCTTCAACAACGCCATCCGCCTGTGCAAGGTGGGCAGGGAGGGGCAGCGTGCCCACCCCAATAAAGCCTTCCTGGTTTGGAAATGGATTTTCTCGAACAGCTCGTCAGAAAATCCCTGAAAGAAATGATAATCGTAGTTGAGGTTAAAAGCACTTGGGTCGTGGGGGTTTGACGCAGGAGGGGGTGAGAGTTTTAATACTATGTGATGTATAAAGGCTTGCCAGAAGTTGGAATTATGAAATTTGTGTGTGCACACCCAGAGCCAAACCTTTGCTTTTGAACAGGCGAATAATTTAGATGATCAGCTGATGAACCTGGCTCTCCTGAGCTCACCAGAAGACATGATAGAGGCAGCCTGCTATTATGAAGAAAAGGGGAATCAAATGGACAGAGCTGTTATGTTATACCACAAGGTATGGTTTTTTTTTTTAGTTAGTAAAACCTCCCAAACTTTACATTGAAGCAGTTCCTACAGCAGAGGAATCTTAAATCAGCTCTGATGCTTACTATGACCTATTTATTAGTAATTTTTTGGGGCAGAAAAAGGCTTTAGTAAGCCACTCCAGGGTGAACTGTCTCTGTAGTGCTCATTCTCGTCTTTGAAGCCTCATTCCTAATTTTGCAGGCAGGACACTTCTCCAAAGCCCTGGAGCTGGCCTTTGCCACGCAGCAGTTCGGGGCCCTCCAGCTCATTGCTGAGGACCTGGATGAGAAGTCTGACCCGGCGCTGCTCGCCCGCTGCTCCGGGTTCTTCGTTGAACATGCTCAGTATGAGAAGGCCATAGAGCTGCTACTAACAGCCAAGAAGGTGAGCTGGTGCCCTGGGCACAGGCACAGCAGGTACAACCTGCACACAGCCATTCTGTGCTTGGAAACACATACAAGAGGCGCTTGTAAACTTTCAAGATCCCTCTTAAGCCAGAGATTCAGGGGCACTGGCAGCTCAGCCTTGCCAAAATGCCGGGTACCTGACCAGCCCTGTGCTCACTCCTCTTTAACAAGCTCCTGCAGATGGCTTTCTTCCACAATTTGCAAGAGTGGCCCTTTTCTGGACTACAAGCTTTTGTATAGCTTATTCAGATTTTGTTCCTATATGGGAAGTGCCAGAATATTTTACAAAATCTTTCAATTCATTTGTGTTTGCTGAAAATGTCATTATTGATCATGCCTAACAAACCTGATTTATATCTCTCTGAAACTCTCATGTTCAGAGTCAAAATGGCTGAATCTTTAGTGGCATAGTTGCGTGAGAGCAACGCTGTCATGGAAGAACAAACATGTTCTTCTTAGCAAATAAAACGGGACAGTGTGTGCCTGAACAGGGGCTGTGTGATGCTGAGACACATCACTACAGTGTTCCCCATCTGCATGTGGCTGATTTCTGTAGGTTACACCACAAGCAAATGCAAAGTATCACGATAGTGTTTGCAACATCTCTATTGTTGGTTCTCTTGCTCCCATCAGTACCACGAAGCTCTGCAGCTCTGCCTGGAGCAGAACCTGACCATCACCGAGGAGCTGGCTGAGAAGATGACAGTGTCCAAGGAGTCCCAGGATCTCTCTGAGGAGTCCCGGAAGGAGTTGCTGGAGCAAATTGCTGACTGCTGCATGAGACAAGGCAACTACCACATGGCCACCAAGAAATACACACAAGCAGGAAACAAGTTAAAGGTCAGCCTGGATAACCTCAAAGCAAGGGTGTTTTGAAAAGTAAACCTTGAAGCAGACTTACAGTAACTACCCAGAGGAAACTTCTGAGCCATCTTGATGGTGTTTTTTTGCATTCACAATGTTTTGCCTCTCTCCCTCTGTACCACTCTTTCCCTTGCCAGGCTATGAGGGCGTTGCTGAAATCTGGAGATACTGAGAAAATTATCTTCTTTGCGGGAGTTTCCAGACAGAGAGAAATTTATATAATGGCAGCCAACTACTTGCAGTCACTGGATTGGCGTAAGGATGCGAAGATTATTGCAAATATCATCAGCTTCTACACCAAAGGAGGGGCCCTGGACCTGCTGGCAGGTTTTTATGACGCATGTGCTCAGGTACAGCCCTTTCTGGGACTGCTGAAGGTCAGAAGGTGTTTGGTTTATTGGCTCTGGAGCAAGGCCCTCTCCTTTCTCCTCTTGCAGGTAGAAATCGATGAGTATCAAAACTATGAAAAAGCCCACAGAGCTCTGACAGAAGCATACAAGTGCCTTTCCAAAGCAAAGGCCAGAAACCCTGTGGACCAGGAAAGCAAACTTGGCCACCTGCAGAGCAGGATGAGTCTGATGAAGAGGTTCATCCATGCTCAGAGGTGAGCTGCAGCATGGAGAGCACAGAAACCAAGGGACAGAAATATTAGACCAGAACAGAGGTTGTAAGAGCACCTAAAGTTTAACAAATAATTTGCTGCCTGCTGGAAAAAAAAAAGGAAAAGCTGCTGGTGCGTTTTTCTAGCAGGCAAACCATAATGTGATTTTTTTAAAGTGCATTTAAAACATTGCATTAAAGTTGGAAAGGTAACCTGAAAGAGAAGGATATAGACCAAGGGAGGTGTAGCCAGAAAGGTGATTATCATAAAATCACAGACTCATTTGGGTGGGAAGAAACCTTTAAGACCATCTCGTTCCAAAACTGGCCATGGCAGGGACACCTTCCCCTACCCTGTGTTGTTCTGAGCCCTGTCCTTGGGCACTCTCAGGGATCCAGGGGCAACCACAGCTTCTCTGGGCAGCCTGTGCCACGACCTCCCCACCCTCACAGGGAACAGTTCCTTCCCAATATCTCCTCTATCCCTGCCCTCTGGCAGTGGAAAGTCATTCCCCCTGTGTTCTGTCCCTTGACCCTTGTCCCACGTCCAGCTCTCCTGGAGTCCTTGGCAGGGGCTCTGAAGTCTCCCTGGAGCCTTCTCTTCTCCATGGGAGCACAGCTCCATGTCCTGCCTGTGCTGTAGAGGGGCTCCAGCTCTTGGAACACCTTCATCCCACCTCCTCTGGACCTGCTCCAGCAGCTCCATGTCCTGCCTGTGCTGGGACCCCAGGCCTGGAAGGAGCTCTGCAGGTGGGGGTCTCATCTGAGCAGGGCAGAGGGGCAGAATCTCCCCTTCCCTTGGGCCTTGTTGGCCACTCAGCCCCAGGACAAGGGGCATTTCTGGGTTTTGTCTGGGCTTCTGTCGTGAAATCTAATGCAGTAAAAACTCTTCTCTGTCCTTGGGCTGTGACACTTCCCTTTGGTCCTTTCCTAGAGTTTACCCTGAAGACTCTGAAGAAGCAGTCAGGCAGTGTGAGCTGCTCCTGGCTGAGCAGGACTTCAGCGATGCCATCCGGCACGGGGACCTCCTGGGATTTTTGGTTCAGCATTATGCACAAGTGGAGGAATTCCATACAGTAAGTGAAGTCTTTAATTCTTCTAACCTACAGAACCCGTATTGTCCTGTGCAGCTTGGTGGAGCACGGCTCTCACACAGTAACATGTTCCATGGTAGGAGGCTAAATGTGCAGCAGGGTGAGGCACAGGTCAGGAGCTTTATATTTTTCATTCTATGGGAGAAGAAAAGAAAAGCTCACAGGACACAGAGCATAAATGGGGGTAGATTCTTGAGCATTCCCAATGATTCAATGAGAACAGAGGGGGGTGCTGGGTGTGTGCCTCAGCAATGCCACCACACCGTGTTTGCCACCTGGCCAGAGAAGAAAACTGTGAAACGGCAATTCTTTGAGGAAATGATGAATCACTCCTTCAGGGAAGATGTGCCACAAGCCCCCTGAGCAGTGCCAGTGCCTGCTGCTCCAATGAAACATCAGGGTGCCAAGGGCGAGTTCCCCCAGCCGTGCTGCTGCACTTCCCTTTCCACGTGCAAAGCAGGAGCCAAGGTTTCCTGGGCAGCCCCTGACACTGATCTCCGCCTTCCTTTAGGCTTATCGCCACCTGGAAGAGATGCAGAAAAGAATCCCAGCCTCGAACCTGAGCTACTATGTGTCCCCACAGACCGTGGAGGCCGTGCACCGCGGAGCTGGCGTTCCCTGGAGCCAAGCCCTGGCCCCAGCGCACACGGGCACGGACACCAGGGAGGAGGAAGTGGCTGATGAGGTGGAGGAGCCCTGACAGTGAGCACTTACCAAATGCAAAGCTGACTCTATCGCCAGCTCGTTTTTCCCATCCTCAGGAGGAGGCCCACGTCAGTCACATGCTGTTGCCACACAGCTTTTTGGTTATTACCAAGAAATTTATTTTTCCTGCTTGACTGTACAAGCAACAGTATTACAGTGAATGTGTTCTCTCAAGCACAGCATACAGCCATTCACATGTACATCCTGTTAGAATGCTGGTTTTAGTATTTTAATAAATTTGAGGCAGAAAAAACCAGTAAGAACTGCATACTGTACTTTTCTCAGTACAGAAGAGCTGAATAACAGGCAGAAAGTGTGAGTTGCCTTTCAAGTACAACTCTGATCTGCTAAGGTGCAGATCTGTGATTCCCTAGAACTGAGACCTTCAACGCTGGGAGAACATCCCATTTGGGTAGAAGCTTAAGTCAAGCTATCCACTCTTGCAGGCTGAAGGCAGAGTTTCCCCAACAAAAGCTTCCGTGTTTAAATACATCAGTCATGTGGGGTAGAGCAACCACTCAGAGACATCTAGGATAAACCTCAGAGTCACAGAATGCCTGGGCTGGAAGGGATCCTGGATGCCCTCTGGGCCAATGCCCCTGCTCAGGCTGGGTCGCTCTGAGCAAGGGAAGCTTCTCTCTTACTTGGAAGCTCCTTCTCCAAACCCCAGTTACATCAAGCCACTCTGTTCCAGTCAGATTTTTGGAGGCAAATTTCTTCCTTGGCACAAGCAGGACTGAGAGAAGTGAAGCTCAGTGTAACAACCAAGGTTCTGCTCACCTCTCTGCCTGTCACCTTGCCCTGCCAAGGGCTAATCAGGTCACTCCTGTTTCTTACCATCCAGCCCTTACACTTAGAATGATTTGTGTTTTTCATTTTTTGTGACTTGATTCAAAACTTGGGGTGAAGATGAAGTTTCTAAATTGTTTTCAGAGAAGAAGGGTTGGGGAGATTTTAAGGTCAAAATCTGAACATTATTTATTCCTTAATGGAAACTTAATTCTATACTAAGATTATACAAAAAGAATTCTCTATCTTATTCCTTCCTAACCACAGCCCAGCCCTAGCTCAGGCCTTTAAAGTCTGGCACACTTTCAGCACTTGTCTGGCACACTTTCAGCACTTCCAGCAGTGTGGCTATCCAGTGCTCACATCCCATCAGCAGTGCCATGCCTTCCACCATGCCACCTCTCCCAGCAGCAGACCAACAGCTGGTCCCCCAAACTCCAGCTCCCTTCGTAAGGGGCAGGTCGTAGTGGCAAATGGTCCTGCCCAGCCCTCCCGTTTCTCTGAGAAGAAAGCTCTGTGAGATCTTCCCTGTATTTTTAGCAGAGTGCTGAGCCGTGCCAAGGTTATAAATAGCTGTGCTGGGGCTGGGGGCGCGGGAGGATGGCAGTGCTCCCTGCCTTCCTGCATCTGTACACGCTGTACCGGATACCCTGAGCTCGCTCACTTGGCCTCCACTACAAAGTCCAGATGTCAAGTCAGGCTCACAGCTCAGCACCCTTCCCCCTTCTTCCTCTCCTCCAGCCAGGTGACCGCCGGAGAGGCCCCAGCAGTGCCCCGATACATCCAGCTGGCAAGAGCACAAGGTAAAGGTAATTTCTGTTACCCTTCAGCTAGGAAGGAACAGCTTCAAGTTTCTTTTTCAGGTTCTCCATTAGCAGCAAGTTCTGTAGGGCCAGCCTTCTGCAGTCCCCATCAGGGTCTTTCTCCATCACATCTGCAAAAGAAGCAGCCACTGTTAATGGGAGCACAGGAAAAGGTGCCTGTTGCCTACACCACGGGCCAAAGGCTTGGCCCCAGGATTGTTTTGAGAACGCTGGGAGAATCCTTCACAACACAGTGGTGTTTACAGAGGTTAGCCAACCTATGCTTAGGATTCTGCCTTATCAATGTATTCTGGGTGCTCTGGACAGATGGGTTGCTGCTTGCCTGCCTGCCTGCTTGCTGCTTTCTCTGCTCTTGCATATAGATCATAATAAATAATCATATTTAGCCTTCTGAATTCATGGACTCCATGTAGCTCTATTGCCCCAGTCAGGGCCAGAATTCTCTTACAAGTGCCCTTAACACTTCTCACTGTTTTACTGACAACCACAGAACTCAACAGCAGTGTTTGCACCTACAGCTGGGCTGGAGATCAGCACTTGCAGGAGCTGCATTAGGCCAAAAGGCACAGATGCACAAACTTGATCATGTACAGCAGCACGAGCTCGGCCAAGGCCTGACTGTCACACGGGGTAGTGTTCCAGTCTTGTAGGAGAAACACTCAGTTGGTCTGAAACACTATAGAAAGTGCCTGACCATGGGATAATCCCTGTACCAGAATTTGTACTTCTCACCTGGAGCTTTGTACAGCTGAGCTACAAGTGTGAACGAAGTCTGCAGATAGAAATCTACTTTCTCCAAAGTCTAAAGTTTCCACTTTGCCATTCTTGCAATCTAAAATGGTCAGTGCTCCTTCCTCAATTTGGGCTCACGATGCCATTCCACTCTGCAAGACCAGTCACGCTGACACACGAGTTCCACACTTCCCACAGCACGTAGGGGCAGCGTGAGGCTGTTCCCAGCAGCTGTTATTCCAGGGGCCCTTTAACGGGCCTGCAAAGTAACAACCAGGATGCTCGCAGGATGTCTGAGCAGGGGAGCCTGGAAGAGCAGGGAGCCTGTGTGAGGATATCCTGTACGCACGAGCAGTGTGCTGGGAGCCTGGCACTGTCAGCCCAAACACATGACTCATGTCACTGGAGCAGGGCTATTTATAATGCAGGGAGAGCTGCATCCTGGTGCTTCCATGCTTCCTCTGCAGAAGGCAAAAAGGGAGACTGGAACAATCTCAGAAGCTCAGAGTGCTGCTGGTGCTGTTTCTGTGCCGTGAGCACGGATCTGGCACGGCTGGAATTCCACGGGAGGCACAAGGCACCAGTGTCCTGTTCCTTCTGACAGAAACCACACTCAGCCAGGACACAGCTGCACAGCACTTGCAAGGGGTGGGGAATTCCCTCAAAGACAGCTGCTGAGGAATCAGAGGGACAATTTCCCAGAAGTGTTAAGGTATTCCCTCCCTCCCCTGGGAAGGATCAGGCTGCTCAACGGCAGGTCCAGCATGGCAGCTAAGGGCAATGATGGCCAAGCCCAAAGGGGATTCTTGCCTTTCTCTGTAGCTTGTAAACCCCAAAGCATCCAGTAAGCAGAGAGTGCCAGGGCTGCAGCCAACAGTCATAGGACACACTGGAGCAGTTTTGCAGAGGTCCTGATGTAACAACAAACTGAAAGAGGTGTGTGGGCTTACACTAACTTTGTGTATAACACTGCCTATCCCACTGCTCCTCACTGTGCTTTGGCATGGCAGGAGAAACACAGATGCTTGAAGCTGAAACCCAAAGTGGCTAAAAGGCACAGTAATCAAGGCTCCCATATAGGACAGCTTGTCATTCCCAGCTAATATGTGACACCTCTTGCAAATCTTACCTTGGAAGAGTCATAAAGCAACAGCCAAGTCCATGAGCTCTGACCTATGGCTCAGTCACTAAAGCAGGTCTCTCGTGCCAAACCTGACCTGTTGGAGCAGCAGGGAGGGCCAGTACCTCCCCGTGCAACTCTTTCCCCAACAGCCTTACAATAAACAGCAAAGGCATAGCCCAAGAAGCTGCTGTATTTCAGGAAGTAGTTCTAGAAGCCCTTTAAACAGCACTTGACCATATGTGAAGCTGAATTCTTTAAGGTTCTGAACAGCTCCTACAAGGTTTCTTTCTCTGGCATACCCACAGCAGTTTCTGATCTCATTCCCAGCAGGAATCACCATGCAGCTTTCATGCAAAAGCACTAGGTGAAAAGACAGGGCTATTACACTACCTACATGCACGAGAAGATGCTACTATCTTGGACATCCTCCTCCTCTTCCCTAAAATAACTCATTGAAAAGAGATTATGCAAACCCTCATGCTGGAAATACATTCCTGAAAGGCTTCACTTGGTAACAGCAGTGTTAAATGCAGAGACAAGCAGATTCCTGAGAGCAGCACGTGGTATCATGGGAAAAGTGAAGTCTTTGGCCCCACATGGCAGCTCTCTTCCTCTCAAAGGGCACAGAGCACCCCAATCTGCCAGGATCAGCTCGCTGGCTCAGCGTTTCTTCCTGCTTGCTCCCTGTGGGAAGCAACTCGCCAAGACCGAGAATGGCGAAGGAAACCAGACCAAAGAATCACAAGAATCACCCTCAGAGCACACTGAAGGCTTCGAGATGAGTTATTTTCCTTCCAGCTCACTGCAGCACCCATGCAGCTCCAGCCTGCCAGAACCTCCTCATCCAGGCTGTGTTGCCATAAAGCGTGCTGGGTACAGCATTCAAAGCCATTTGCTGCCTTTTGTAGCTTTTTCTTTCCATTGACAATAGGAAACTAGAGGCTAGGCCACGCTCCTCTTTCTCCTGTTTTTAGCTCTAACAACACCCCCTCATCTTGGTGTAAACATGCTGTACAAGCTTTGTGTGTTACTGCTGCCCGAAGTCACAGTCTGGGTGTAACAGGCAGCACCTCCTGCAGCTTCATGAGGTGGGTGGCTGGCTGCTCAGAGAGAGAAAAGGGCACAGACCATCTTTGGGGATTTTTCTGGGTGGCCTGTGAGGACAGTCACAGCTTGTAATGCCATACCCAGCTCTTGGTACCCCCAGTGCTGCAGAGCACGTGGGGCTCTTCCTGCTGACCGTGCAGATCCCCGGTGCCCAGCGCCAGGACATCCCTGCTGCCATCAGAGCTGAAGAGACGCTGCACAAAGACCAAGAAAAGCACTGATGTACCCCAGCACACCTTACCTCCCAGCCAAGACTGAGTCTCCAGCAGCTCCTCTGCCATGTCTGCCAGAATCCATTCCGTAGGGACACTGAGGAGCAGGGAGGAGACACAGGACAAAAGGCCCTGGCGCACGTACCTGTGGAGAAGGACTAAACTGGTTAAGAGCCCGTAGCTTTATGCTCAGTATTGATTTTCTCACCACAGGGGCTCTCCAGTTTCAACTTTTGCCATATTCCTTCTGCTGAGCAGTATAATCCTGCAGCGTGCCTCACTGCAGAGGCCCTGCCATGCTGTGCACTGGAGTCCAGCACAATTCGGTGTCCTGAATATCTGAGAGCAAAACAGAACCTGGGTGTTTACAGACTTTTGGCTACACGTCTGAATTTCTTTCCAAGAATGAATGCTAGAATTGAATCTAAAGTTTTCTGAGCTCCCTGAGTAAACACAGACGATAATATCACACGGACAGGTGGTGAGAAAACTTGTCAGCCTTTCTATACATAATGGCTGTACTACCACACTAGAAGACACCTGTGCCAAGTTCCTATGGTGGGCTGGCATTAAACTCAGTCATAAAAACACAGAGCTGGAGGAGAGCACAAAAATAAATGCCTTAAGTCAACGACACTCTGAGCCAGATGCTTATCTTGGACAAAGACAAACCATGACTGGAGGCTGGCTCACAGCTGATCTTTAAAAATGAGAGGATTTGATCATTAAAAATGAGAACTACAGTAACTCACGAGTCCGTGTGGAAACGCAGCGCCCAAACAAACTCCAGCAGTGCCTTTCCCATTGCTGTCACCGCCTGCAAAAGAGGATTGTGACAGCACCACTGAACACCAGCCACCCTGCCCTGTGGAGCTGGGCCTTGACACACACTGCTTATTGAATCTCAGCACGTCCCAGGCTGGCAGGGTCACAAATCCAACTCCTGCTCTGCACAGGACACCCCAACAATCCCACCACGTGTCTGGGAGTGCTGTCTAAACGCTCAAAGGTTTTGTTAAGATCAGTGCTATAACTGAATTTCTTGTACAGATGGGGAAATAATGCGCCCAACCCTCCCAAGAAGTTGACAAGAAGCGAAAGATAGTGCAGGGGTGGCTTGAATCCTATGTCTCTTTTCTGACCACTTCTTCCCAGCCCAATTCCCAGCTTCTCACCCCACTCAACTCCAGCTTGCTGCCAGTCTCAGTGCAGCAGGCCTGGAGGCACCCCAAATTCCCAAGCTGGAAGTCACCCCTGCCCTCTGCCCTTCCTTACCACGGTGTTGACAGCCAAGTACATCAGGATTGCTAAAGTGTGGACCAGTCTTCCAAGGACTAAATGATCCTCCCCAAGAAGATCAAATGTTGTTAAAGGCCTGCAAGTGCACACAGTTGAGTAGCAGTAAGAAGAATGATCAGTGACTCTTTGGAATAGTCAGGAGCTTATGCAAGGAGAATCATCCCCAAAAGCAGTAACAGTCATTATACAGGCACTACCAGGTTAACAGAGATCAGAGCTCTTTGCTCTTATCTTTTCTCCCACAGCAATATCCTCTACTCATACAGCAGGTATCACACATTCTACCAACAGGCTTTACTTGGAAAGACCTATAGGCAAAAGCTGCCCCCACTGCCATACCATTACAATGGTATTAAAATAATCTTGGTTAAAGTGGAACTGATTACTCAGCCTTCCTTAGGTTTGCAAAGACTTGAGGGCCTGACAATAAACTGTGTCCTGTACTGTGGCCTCAAAGACCAGCACAGGTGATAGGCCCCACCTGAGACAGAATTAATTTTGGTTTAAGATTGCAGTCTGAGCTCTGTGGTTTGTGTGAATCCCCCCCAGTAGAGGCTCAGCCAAAACTACTGGAGTGATACTGCCAGTATTACCTGCCTGTGAACCTGCTGATATTCACTTCTGCAGGGCCCGACATGCTCCTGTCCCACAAGACTTCAAAGGGAAGTTCAAGAGCCCCCAGCCCTCTCCCCCCAAGCTCTGTGAAGGGCCCAAGTGTCAGTGCTGTCACTGGGCTCCTGCACAGCTCCTGGGCTGTAGTCTGCTGCTCTGAGCCCAACAGGACAAGCACAAATCTCACTCTGGCAGCTGCCATGCCCACAGCCCACAAAGCTGTTAACACTCACCTGTCAAAGTGCTGGATCAGTGGGAAGAAGAAATACCCAGCAACAGAATTGAACTCGTTTGGGTGGGAAGCCATTTCCACACGAGGCTGACCCTGTCCAAGAGAAAAAAGAAGCCTAAGCACAAGATACAGCACCCAGCTCTTCCACGTCACTGGATACTGTCAAGATTAGAGATTCCTTGCAGCCAGCCCATCATCAACCCCTGCTTGTACACCTATGGCTCCCAGTTTCCTGACTGGATTGCTCACCTCCCACTTCAGATCTTCCCATGGCTAAACATTTCAGTACAATATGCCTCAGTACTGCTGAGGAATGCAAACATAAAGGGATAAATGAATTTTGGGAGGCAAACCGCAGGGGAATTCTAGAAAACTAGGAAACTGGCATAAATTTAATTCCTTTAATTCCTCGAAAATGGGAAGGCTGAGACAGTGTAGTCCAGAGGTAGCTAATCTGATGGAGGCCATAGGAACTGTGAGGCGCAGTCACAGCTCCCTGCAGTGGCCACACAAGCTCAGAACAAGCACAGAACAACAATTATCCCTCAAAGCCAGGTATGGAATTTCAAGTTTATCTTCCTCTTCTTGCTGGGAGAGGACTACAGGAGTTGGTACTCTGCACCAAAGAACTCAGACTGTCACTTCAAATATATATTTATGTGACTTTCCTTTGGACTGGTTCACTTTCACAGGTATTTTGCTCTTTCCAGACAAACATACAGCAACTCCAAGTGTCCCTATTTTGGGTGGATTTGACATTAGCCTGCTTCTGGCCCTACCGTAACAAATCTCCGAGTCTTGCTTTTGATCCTCTCATCAACAATTCTTCTCCAGCCCTTAGAGCTGTCCCTTCCTGGCAGGAGTGGGACACAAGGCTTTTGGGCACCAGAATGCTCGGTGTTCCCGTGGAATTTGGGAGAGGACAGCTCTCGAGCTGCCAAAACCAATACCTAGACAGAACAGAGAGAGGCTCGGTTAAAACACTGTAATCCCTAGGGAACAGAACCAGCATCACCTACATCCAAACTGACAGGAGCAGAAAGGCTCAAGTTTTAAAGTGAAGAGCAGCAGTAAATTGACCTCCAAGAGCCACCTGGCTACGAGGTACTGACCAAGCTCTTGGTCACTTAGTCCTGAAACAGAGCAGTGGCTCCTTCTCCAGAAACAAGCGTGGAAAGAGTCACAGACAGATCACTGTCCTTCAGGAAGGAAAGGTAAACCAGACTGATGAGGTGAAAGGAAACAGTGGCTTCTCCCAGGTAAATGCCCAACACATGCTCAGCATTCTGCTGGGAGAGATCCCCGTGTGAGGGAGTGTAGCAGGGTCAGGAACAAGAGGGGAATGCCAGACACAAAGAGCAGTGTAAGACCTCCACCCATGCCTCTGCCTTCTGCCATGAGGAACACAAGGTTACACCTCAGCACTGGTGCAAGAGACAGAAGGAAAGTGGGAAGGGAGAGCACTCACATCAAGGATGTCCATGCGCTGACGGAGACTGTAGTTCAGAGAGTAGAACTGAGAGGTCAAGTACTTTGCAACCTGTACAGAAAAATCAGGGTACAATGAACACAGATCCAAGCTAGAAACAACCCTTCCATTAACTGTGAAATTTCACAGGTTCTGCTTCCTGTTAGGTAACAGCGAGTCTCCAGGAGAAGGGAAGAAACATGAAGTGTAAATGGAAAATTCAGACACTTCCACTTCTAGATTTTCCCAAAACAAATAAACGATAGATGAAACTGCATCATTCTTTTCTCCCTCCTATGCAGAGGTACCTAAAGAACAACCACAGAAGCCAGGAGACCTCACTATGACCTTTCAATACTTAAAGAGCATTATAGAAAGACGGAGAGGGGTTTTTTACTGGGGCCTGGCTACATGAAGGATAAAGATGTTAAACTGGCAGAGGATAGATTTAGATTGGATATTGGGAAGGGATTCTGCCCTGTGAGGGTGGTAAGCCCCTGGCACAGGTTTCCCAGAGAAGCTGTGGCTGCCCCTGGATCCCTGCAAGTATCCAAGGCCAGGTTGGACAGGGCTTAGAGCAACCTGGGATAATGAAGGTGTCCCTGCCCATGGCAGGGGGTTGGAATGAAATGGGCTTTAAAAATCCTTTCCCACCCAAATCAATCTGTGATTCCCTGATTACAGTCACCTGTCAGGTCTTCCTCTGTAGCAGCCCTTTGTGCCTCAGCTTCCCTCTATGTGAAACCCTTCAGTACAACAAGGTCCTTATCTGATGGGCCTTGTCAGGTACACTCAAACCAACAGCCTCCAAACAGTTCCTCCAGTCTGACAAGGTTTTCTTTTTCCTATTGGTTCAGTCATTCCTTGCAGATACTTCAGGAGTACAACTGTTGTTAGACCTGAGCTACCTGTTCCACCACTCTGACAGCTCCCTGTGTCAAATGAGAGACATCAGCTGCTTCCATTTGTGCCTGTGCCTCAACTGGAAAAAAGAAGAGCAGGAGGAACTCACAGGTATTGGATCTGTGGTTAAAACAGCCACTTGAGCTTTCTGACGGAGCTCCACGAAGCCTTCGATGCAGGTCTTCTCTTCCAGATGCAATAATATTTTTGCCAGCTCCACACTAACCTGCTCAAAATATAAAAAAAGGAATCAAAGCCCTGATGGTGTTTGGGATTTTTCCTCATAGGAATTAGGAACCACTTCTAATGTTTCAACAAAGACAAGGAGGTAATCTGTTTAGGCAATATGCCTATTCCTTAGGAGGGAGAAAAAACACATTAAGCCAAATGCCATCAGACTTATTTCTCCAAACCCTGGACAGATCCTCCATCTGCCAATTCTCTCTCCACATTTCACAATTCTCAGCCCACATTTGGGCTTTTCAGAGAAGCAGCAGCATCAGGACAGAAAGGAATTGTCATTGTGACAGGTGAGGGCTACAGCAGCACAGCCCTTGTCTTCTCAGCTGGGGTCTGACACTTCCAAGTGTCCACTAGCACGTAGTGCTGAGCACTCCTCATTATATATATATGTCACAGGTTCCTCTCCCCTGAGCTTTTCATCTTGACCAGTATAATCAAACCACTCCCTCCACAAGACATTATGCTTGTACAAGCAAATAGGGAAAGACTTTGCCTCTGTTTCTGTTGCAGATAACAATTAAATGGAACATCCAAAAGGGTTGCTCTGAAATCTGCATTTCTAGTGTTTTTCCTGCCATGTTCAGTCTCCTCATGACAGCAAAGGGATAGGCCCTCTGGCAATACAGCCTTCCTGTAACCTAGATCATAATACTTCACACCTCTCTTGTTGCTGCTGGATTCTTTCGAACCAAGCTCTCAAGGGCCTTGACTGTAGCTTCCCATTTGTCCACATCTTCAGATCCTGACCCAGTCAAAACTGAAACCAAAGAACAAACAAAAATTATTAACAGAATGGCTGTGTTTGGCTATACACCCAAACTTCCTTTTGCCAATCATTTGTCTTGGTACAGACACTCAGCATGACCAGCATCAGGAACTAAACTGAAATTACTCAAAAATTCTATAGCTTCTTCAATTAGATCAGGAAAACTAGTCCTAGAGAGTTCACTCTCCCAAGCTCAGTAAGAAACAGATGAAAACTCAGCCCAACATCTCCTACCTTCAATACAGTCTCGGATATACACAGGAGCCTTAATTTTTAGCTCTTTATCCTCAGACATGTCATAAGGGACGAGGTCATCATCACTGTAAAATGAATAAAGGCAGGGGTGAGTTTATGGGCTGCAGATGTTCTTGCTTTCCCCAAACAGCCACACAAAGAGAAAGAGCCAGCACTGCCACAGCCCTGTCCCTCCTGTATCACTCAGCAGCACTGCTGCAGCCTGGCCTGACAGGAATCCCTGGCAGCTCTAGGGAAAAGAGCAGTTCTGTGACCAGATCTGGAACTGGATCTCCTGGTCAAGTACAGGAAGGAGGAGACTAGAAACTGACTCTTGATATTTCATTTTATATATATATATATAAAACACACACACACACACACATATATATATATATATATTTCTTTATCTAGTGACAGAATAAAGCAGAAGAAATTTAAAAATTGGTAAATACATTTAAAATTCCCAGGAAATATATATCTAAGTCAAACTGAACAAATGGAGTGGTTGCACACAGCACGTGCCTTGCTGAATTTATTGACTAGTGCCATTTTCCGTGCAAAGCCCTGCTTTGCTGCTAACCACTCAGCTGAACAGGGTCAGAAATCACAGCAATTGCAAAGAAATGCAGGTGCTGATTTAGATTGGATATTAGGAATATCCTTTTCACTCACATCTGCCATTTATTTTGCATTTCCTCCCCGTTTCTTGCCCCGTACCTGTCAAGCTCATCCGACTCCTCATCTGGCATCACAGGGGCTGCTGGCTGGGGTTTCTCACGACTCTCTGCTACCACTGGCAGTGCAACATCTGCTTTCTTACTCCTGCTGTGAGGAACAAGAAGTTTTAAAATGGATACAGTGACAGTTCTTACAAGGAAGAAACTAGCACCCTGCCAACCCTTGCTGCCTAAATAGAACAGCAAATAAATATTGCTGCTGGGGTTTCACACCCGGGCTGACACAAAGACCAAAGGACTGGGAAGAGGAATGGAGTGAGGGGAGAAAAGAAGCAGAATCTTCTAAAGGAAGACCAATGAATGGAAAAAATTAAACTGGCTAATTTGCTGTGCTTCCCTGCACAATACCTGGGTCTGCTAAGGAAATTCTCCAATAACCAGATCACACTGACTGGCACCAGTTTAGAAACTGTGAATGAAACTGAACTGAGAGTAAGTTTAGATGGGATATTAGGAAGAAATTCTTTCCTGTGATGGTAGTCAGGCGCTGGCACAGGTTGCCCAGTGAAGCTGTGGCTGCCCCATCCCTGGATGTCCAAGGCCAGTTTGGATGGGGCTTGGAACAATCTGATCTTAACAGATGTGTCCTGCTCATGGCAGGGTATGGAATGGAATGGGCTTTCAGGTGTCTTCCAAGCCAAACCACTCAGTAACTCTTCAAAATGGCAAAAAACCATTTTTAACCATTGCTAGGTGTTGCATAGGATGTATACAATAATTAAGAATATTTCTCATGGACTTTGGCATTGTCCTTTCATCTCTCTGAACCTCAAAAGCTGCCTAAGCTGATCATGCCCCTAAACAGGAGCAATAAATCTTTTGTACTTCCCTGGAGTGCTGGACAGCTTCATCTGCTAATAATGAAGTGCTTCACTGCTCTGCTGATCAAACAGTGCTTCAAAGAGCCTCAGGAGATGCTCTGGAAGTTCAGAGCACTGAAGAGCCAGCCTCCAAAGTGGTGCAATAGATTCCTGTCAGGGGTGAATGGGCTGGGGGCATACAGCACAAATACCAGATCTCCAAGAAGCAAACAGAAATGCCCATTTGATTTTACCCAAGGGCACACAAGACCCCTACACCACAGTTTCACCACATGCAGCTAGCAACAGGCAATTTTAATGCACACTACCAATTGAATTATGAATACAATTAAATCACACAGTAAGAAGGGGGTGCATTATGATGTAACACCTTTAATACTGCACGTAATTCTTGTGTGTAATGGGAAAAAGGCATGGGGAAGGGCAAAAGGATGGTATGAAGAGTAGAATAACTTACTCATCATCTGGAAGGCTGGAGACCACACAGAATAATGGAGTCTGCACCAGAAGGGACTTCAATTCTCTTGTTTCATCATCTTCTTCATACTAGACATTCAGAATAACTGTTGTTGCACTCTATTCCTTACTGCAAATATGCCCAGAATCCAAATTTCACCCTTGTACTGCACATGGACTAAATCATGAGCAGATGAACCCTCATCAGTCCTATTTCAATCCCTGTGCTGACAGCACCAGGCTGCTGTAACCTTTGTCCTTATATTTAAGAGTAGGACCTGATGACACCTTGTCTGAATGTTATTTTCATCTTTCAAACATTTAATAAATGACAATGTGACAGGAGGAATGTGGCAGGCTTCTGAAGAATTAATGTGATTTAATCAGATAAGTCACATTAATTCTACTGCAAAGAGCAGAGCAAATATCTCCATGTCAGTCTTGAAAGTTCCAGCTCCCAACAGGTCTTCCCACCGTGTCAGGGACTGAATTCTCACCACTGCTTTAGGTTTGAAGCTCCCTCTCAACTCCCACAAATCAGGCTCTGATTACTCAGGCAATAACAAACTTTAATTACCAAGTTTATCCCAACCTCTGCCAGCAGACTGCACTCCTGAGGGAACTCTCAGCCACCTGACCATTACATACAATTGGTTTTTTGTAAACAGATTCTCTTTTTGAAGGTGAGACAGCCTCTCCTTATTTCCAGATTAAAAAGTGCTACAATGCCCTGGCTCACCCGGTTCAAAGCTTTTATTTCCTTTAAGCCCAGCACACCAGTCATAAATTCCACTAAAACCTTCACCTCAAACTTCAGGACAGGCCCCTCAGCGTTTATCTTAAAGCTGATGCTCTCTGCCACCACCATGCCCAAACGCCGGAGCCGTGGCAGGCTGCTGTCCAAGTGGCACTTCACCCCCTCCATCATGCTGGTCAGCAGCTCTGAAACAAACAGCCAGCACACAGCTCACGCTGCATCTTGCAATTCTGACACAAACACCCGTCTTGATGCGCTTCCCTGCACTCAGAAATGGGCAGAAAGGGTCCCTGAACTGGAGCTTCCCTCCCTGCAGTGTCAGCGCTACCCCTCAGCGCCAGCACAGCCAACCCACACCATTCCACGGAGTTCAAAGTCAACAGAGCATTACAATGCATTCTGGATTTGCAATATTTTGGTTTTCACTAGAAACAGAATGGATGGTAAGTCAGGTCAATCTTTAGTTTGCCTTTACAATCACCGTCCTCGTGTTTTGAGGACATTACAAATTCTGACCAGTACAACAATCACATAGAGACAGATATTTGCCTAACATTGGGTAAGTCCAAACAGGCAAATAACACAAGTATTTCTCAGCTCTCAGGGAAGTCTGCCAGCTTCACCAGGCAGACTTACTGCTGTTTGGCTGATCTCCTTCGTTTTAGAAAGCTTATCTTTTCAAGGACAAAAAAAAACCTGACTACAAAACTACAGAACTTGTAATACATATCAGGTCACTTATTCACTTAAAGAACAATTAATTCTAGAATGAAACAGATGAGCAAGTCTTGAAGTGAACCTTCACATCCCCCATAACACACACACAAACTAAAGTGATTCTAGACATTGTACAGATTTTTTTTTAATTGCAGCAGGAACAGAGATGTTAGGCCAGGACCCAGCGTGCTGTGCACTGTGTGAGCACAGAACTGGAGGTCTATGCCAGTGACTGAGCTGCTCACTTCACACTGAGCAATGCCCATGGCCTGTCAGACACCCAGCATGTCACCCCCAGACACCTTCCCTCTGCAGCCTCTGGAAATGCACCCGTGCTTCAAGGTTGAGCCGATAAATTACAAATCACATCACTCCCCTCACTAGTCCCAGAGCCAGTCCTTGTTTTCCTGTGACAAAACGTCTGTGTTTTTAAACCACTGCCCAGGTAAGAACCTTAAGGCAAAGACAGGCCTTGTTCAATTCCATAACCTAAAGCTGTGCCCTTGGAATTCTCTAACATCAGTGCTAAAGAGGATTCCAGCAGGTTACCCCATTTGCCAAGGTGAAAATTGGACAATTCTGCTTATCCACAGATCAAAACAAGATATTTTTCTACTCATAGTAAGACGCTGCTAAACAAATCCAAGCCCTGCTTCTCACAGAACCTCACCTTGTCTGCAGCTCTCAATTTCAGGCTCCTTCAGGTGGGAGAGGCAGATGAGGATGGCCTTGCTAATGTACAGCTGCTGCTCAGCTGGGGAGTGTTTCACAGCACTGCTGCTGCTCCAGGTCTCCAAAAGCTCCTGCAGCACCTAAATCAGAGAACTCAGGTTGGTCTGGAATTCATCTTTTCCATCGTACAGAGGTAAATTTTCAAGCCCATTTTTATTCTCCCTACGAAGATAGTAAAAAAAATACAAATTTTGTATTTCAGGGCCCAAAAGATACTCTGTTTGACCACCCAAGAACTGCATTTTCGTTTAAGATATTTTTAAATAGAACGGGTTTTTTAATTGAAAAGTGATTTATTTCTCCTTAATAAATATTGTATGCAAAGCAATATGTATTTTAATCAAAACCCAGCATTATAAGGTTTTATCTGTGTTTAGTCAAATTTTAGATAACTGTCAGTACTTCCAGATAATTTAAGAACATGAAAACAGTGAAAAAAAACCCCCACAAAATGGTAGGGATTTCCAGATACACAGATTTCTTAGAAGTTTAATCACACTGCTGACTTGGAGAGGCAAAATATCTGCCACCCCCACTGAAGAAAAAGTGCAAGAGAGAGATTCTGAAACATCAACCATTGGGTAAACAGACAACTGTCCACCAACTCGATCCCTTGTTGCCATGTGCCCAGCTACATGAACAGGGTGACTGAGGAAGCTGAGAAGGACATGGCACATCTGTCAGAACCCAAGCCTCCCCAGTTTTGCTATTTGGAAGACAATTTACCGATTAAACATGAAAAAAAAATATAAAATATTACCAGCAGTGCAGAAAGAAAGCTTTGACTCATTTATCACTGGTAATATGGCTGGGCTTCCCTCCCTTTCATGAGCAGAAAGCCTGAGAGAAGAACCCACACTGTGCACCCCCAGACACACTGTGAGGAGAATGCTGCCCACAGAACAGCTGGGCAGCAACTCTGAGCCTTACTCTGAGCAACTCTGAGCCTTACTCTGAGCAGCAACTCTGAGCAGCAGCTCTGAGCAGCAGCTCTGAGCAACTCTGAGCCTGACTCTGAGCAGCAAACCTGA
>VWZN01003114.1:222541-233993 GCA_013396955.1 Regulus satrapa
CTCTCTCCTCTCTGCTCTCTCCTCTCTGCTCTCTGCTCTCTCCTCTCTCCTCTCTCTCTCCTCTCTCCTCTCCGCAGGGCTGACTCACTGCAGCACTCCCAGCCACAGCGAGCACAAAAGCAGCATGGCTGTGCTGGCACAACCACCCCCTTCCCCTCCTGGAATCCTACCCCCGAGTCAGTCTCAGCCAGCTGGGGCTGCTCTCTGAGCTGCCATGCTCCTGGCAGCAAAGGAATTTCAAAAACCCCAAGGTCCCTCATATTCCTGATGACACCAATCACTTGAGAAATGTGCTGATGCAATAGCAGCAGTGAAAGGCTTTCAGCTGGGAGCCATCACAGAGGATTCAGAGCATCACTGACAGAGCTGAGGCAGCATGTGCAGACTCCTAATTTGGCTCTGGGTGTATTTGCAGGTACCTGGCACAAAGCAATCCTTCCCCATTCCATGCTCGCCCCAGTTCTGTTCTTCTTGCAAGGGTTTATATATTAATGACAAAGGCATCATGTTCTAAGGCTTGAAGCAAACTGCCACTGAAGGGATTTTCCGTGCACTGGTTCTGCAAGTGCCCCTTAACTGCCTCTGCAGTGTCACCAACCTGCAGGGAGCTGAGGGGGACTGGAAGGGGGGCTTTCAGTGAAGGGCTGACTGCCCTTGAGGATGAGAGCCTTGAGCTGCTCTCTTAAACGCAATTCTGCTCAAGTTCTTGTCAATTGGCAAGAAGAGCAGCAGCAGGGTCCCCTCAGGGAAGGCAAACGGGTTGGTAAGCAATATCTGCAGCCCCAGCCAGGACCCTCTCCGCTCCTGCCACCGGCACTGCAAGCTCCAGAGATGCAGCATCCCCCCAAGAGCCTGGGTTTGGGATTCACCAGCTGTCACACTGCACCAGGAAGGCCCCTCTGCAGCCAGTGTGAGGCACAATTAACCTACAGATTCCATACATCTTTATTCAATAAATATTTTTAATTTAATAAATCTGGGGAAAAGCCTCATTCAGAGGTTTCGTCTACTATTTTTACTGATGAAAAGAACGACCCAAGCCATTCAGATCAGTCATTTCTCCTTCTGCTGGCCACTGCAGGACTTTCCCTCAGTTAATGCCTCTGTACAGCCCCTCTGCCACTCTTTGCTCACACTGCCAGGAGGAAAAACCCTTCCCCAAACCACCCCAGCCCAGAGCCAGCCTGAGATCAGCACATAAACGAGGCCATTCCTTTGTTAAGGACTGCTGACCCTGCCAGGATAACTGGCTCACAGCTGCAGTCTCCTGCCTGACCAGAAGGTGCACATGGTGACAGCAAGCCTGGGCAATGCCCTTGCAGGTTAAAAGTTCTAAACAGCTTCAGTGAATTCCTTATATTGTGGCCACAGCTCTGCGTGGTACTTGCACCATTTACCAGACAGGTACCTTGGTGAAACACAGCCAATATCATTCCCAAGCAGGTGACACATCCCTCTACGTGCACCACGGGTTTGATGCAGAAGGCACTGCAAGCACCAGGTGTCTGAGCAGGAACATTCTGGCTTGAACACTTGGTACTGCTCTCCAAGCTGCAGCCATCCCCGTGCCAACTGGGACCAAGCTTTACAACAGAAAGGGTCCAACACATTTCCCATAGAAGCAGGGCAGTACTCAAATCCTCAGGCTAGAGGAGGCTGCTCCAGCAGCAGAATGTCCCAGCTCAAATGGTCCTGGTGATTTAAAAGATAAAAATACAAGTTCTTGACTGAAGCCATTTTGTTGATGAACTATTGTTGAGGTACTTCAGAGGCAATTACTGTTCGCAGTACAGATTCCAAGCAGCTCAGCTTCTGCAGGGCTAGCACAAGGAAAGGCTGCGTGTTTGCTGACAGGACAGCTCCTCCCCAGGTCCCAGCCTTGTCCCCGCTCACAGAGGGCCACACTGAGCCAATGTGACCCGGGTAAGCACACCCTGCATCCCTGCTCTCCATGAACACAGCCCGTGGCAGCAGCTGGGAGCCACACTGCCACAGCCCGGGCAGAAAGGAAAGCTGGGGCAGAGCTGGCAGCACCGCTGCAGCTCGCTGCCAGTCACGGCAGAAACCTGCCTCCCCTCAGGGACAGCACCCACCTCTCAAAGGAGCGGCTGGAAATCAGAGCCAGGGACTCACGACAGCGATGTAGTGAGGAAGTTTTATTCGGAAACATGGTAGAAGTTTGTAACCCAACACTGGGTGCACGACTGATGCCGGAGCATACGCAGTTACTATTGAAACACGGGAGTGTTTCGGACAATTGCTGTAATAAAGCACAAAATTCTCATACTCCAATACCAGGACACTACAGCAATCTTTAGAATCAAAATTACATCCAAGGAATTCTCTGCACTTACAATTGACCCCACAGTGTAATCTACCTATATATAAGATTAATATATATAGCATGGGAAATTGAAAATCCTTGCTCCATAGATGTATGAACATGTCAAGTCTTTTATAAATAAACATCCAGTGAAGAGAAAAAATTACATTTCTAGTTCATATTTATACATAAAATACTAACAGCAATGGGTGGAAAATTGCACACGGGCCACCCCAAGCCATGCAGCAGGCTTGGAGCAGCCCATCCAAGTTAATATTGAAGTACACACAGGACAGACGAGTCACTAACATATATTGCGCATTTACAAGAGATCAACTACCAAATTGGGACAACTGTACACATTGGAGAAACCATTTTCATTCTGGAGCTTTTGTTTTGTTTTGTTTTTGTTAAACGTATATTTGTTACATCTCTTTACATCATACCGCAACATTTACTTCGTGGAGAGGATAAGGGCAACAATGAGGCCATAGAGACCCAAGACTTCAGCGAAGATCAAAATGAGGATCATCCCCACAAATAACCTGGGCTGCTGTGCCGTGCCCCGGACACCCGCATCGCCCACGATGCCGATGGCGAAGCCGGCAGCCAGACCGCTGAGGCCCACGCTCAAGCCAGCGCCCAGCTGAAGGAAGCTCCTGTGGGACAGAGATGGAAGAGGTTCAGTGGCCATCAGTCGGTGTCTGCCCTCCTGGTAACTGCAAGGACCGTTTCTAACTGCTGGTAGGTACAGCCCGGACAGCAACACATTCCGGCAGCACCGTCCAACTCCAAGGATCACACCAGCTCCAGCTGGTCTCAGAGGAGCAGACTGAGACTACAGCTGCTATAAAAGCCTGATGTATAACCCAAGGATTGATTGACCAGCACATAAAGCAAAAGCAATATTAATTATTCACTTGCATCTCCCAGGCAACAGCAGACCTATTGAGACGGCAGTGGAAACACCTGTGCCTGCAACCCAGAGTCTGGCATCAGGACACAGCCTTGCCTCCTCCCCAGAGCTGCCTGCACACAGCTTCCCTCAAGCTACAGCCCCACCACACGAGCAGAGGGATGCCCCACTGATCTCTGACAGCCAGGACAGCCAACTGAGCAGGCAGCACAGCTGTGACCCGGCCCATGCTCCTAAGCCTAGCCCAGCAGCATTCGGCACTGCCGGCCCTTCAGGGGCCTTGAGCCAAAACCACCCACACAGAGCATCGGAGAGCGAGTGACAGGACAGCCTGGAGCAGAACTGCCAGATGCAGCAACTTACTTGAATAGCGTGATGTCAGGTGAGAGGGCATTGGCAATGAGCACTGCCACTACCAGGCCGTAGATTGCTATAATCCCCGCCATGACCACGGGGATGATGGACTTCATGATCAGCTCAGGCCTCATGACAGACATGGCTGCAATCCCTGTGCCACTCTTTGCTGTTCCATATGCAGCTCCCAAGGCTGGAAGAGAAAAAAAAAATGCATTAGACACATCCCCAAATACCATTTCTGTCACTAAGCTGCAGTTCCAACAGCTGCGTCAGCACAAGGAAGGATTGTGCAAAACTCAGTCACATGACAGCCAGGAATACTCCCCGAAGGGATGGAGAAGTGAACTACCCAGAATCCCGTTCCAGAGATGAGTAAGAGGTGATGTTCAAACGCTACTGGTAGCAGAACATCTTCCCAGGCCAGCTTCACAGCGGGGCACACCCCCAGCAGCCAAAACTTAGGGGCCAAAACTCAGAGTCCCAAGGGGAACTCGGGTGTTTGGCTCTCGCAGAGGCCACACTGCAAGGCTTAACAACGCACATGTGTGTCCTGCAGCAGAGCACAGCTGAGAGCCAGGGCCCCTGAACCCAGCTGGGATGCACACACCCCTCACGGGGCCTGTTCTCACACAGAACCCGCTTGCTGTGTCTCGGCCCTGGAGTTAAATGTGCTACGGTTTCATCGGATACACCCAGACAAACTCAAATGTTACTGCTCATCATTCTGAGAGAAAGGTTCTGCACATGGAGAAGGTGAAGGATATGGGTCCAAACAAATATTTGGTTGTCAACCTAACCAGTGGAACCATGAAGAAGAGTTTGCCTTGTGGATTATAGAGGACCACAACCATCTTACATCCCAGGGTTACTCATTACCTCTGTCCACACGTGAGCACGCAGAGACCTGCACAGCATGACGGGCTTGTCACTGTACCTGAGACCTGTTGAAGGAGTACAAAGCACTACCCCAAACTGCCTTGAAAACTTTGTATCACTCACAGAAGCTTTCTCAAATACCTAATTCTTTGAATTCTGCAGTACTTGAAGCCTTTCCTTCCAGTCTTACTAGGGAATATTCTGGGAACTCCACAGCTTCCTACTGCGTTCACCATCTCCTGCATGCCAACTACCAGCCAGGAAAAGTCCCTGAAGCAGCAGAGATAAGCACATGGAAGGCAGGCAGTCTCTTCTGCTGCCACCATCAAGAGTGTCTTCAGAGGTCAGCCCTATTTGGCAAGCACAGGTTCTTGCCTCTGGAGATGGAAGGCTGCTGGAGTGCTTTAAACCATGGGCATTGAAAATCTTGGTTCTGAGACTGAACAGGTGAGCTGGCTGCACCCACAGAGCAGCAGTTTCTCCAAGGGAGATGTGCTCGCTGCACAAGATGTGTAGGTGCCTTGCTGGAGTATTTGGAGATGTGCTGTCCTGCTTCTCCCATAAAGCCCATCTTTGGGGCACTCATCCTCCTGGCACTACAACTCCAGCCCTCACACAAGCAGCACTGCTGCACTACCACAAGGCTCGTTCTCAGAGGGAGTTCAGTTTTAGTTACAACAACCTGAAGGGAAAGTCTCGTTAGCTACACATTTGTTCTGTGCTAGCAAAGCTCCTGAACTTTGACTGAGTGATGTAAAGAGCTATTTTGGCCAATTCAGAACTAGAACCCAACTTGGGAAGCTTGAGCCAGAAGCAGGTTCTATCTGCAAACAGAAGATGAACGCGGAAATTCGCACATGGATTTAACCAGCCATTTCAGTGACGGCTCTCCTGAGGGTCCAGCCCTTGGGAAGGCTACAAAGCAATCACTGACTTGAACTAGGAACCACTTTTGCTGGATGAAGCACCTTCTAAGGGCTGGAACTAAGCCTGAATCCTGGTTCTACTATCCACCCTGGGTACGGAATTTAGCAGAAACCCCTTCTCTATCTGCAGCCTATTACAAACCTCTTAAAATGCAGAGACTCATGAGGGAAGTTCACTATTTAAAGTTATATTAGTCATCATTTCCCCCAAGCATGAAGCGACTCAAACACGTTGCACTTAATGCAGTGATGGATTAGAGAAGGTGATTTTGCAAACCCACTTAGACAGAGTCAGCCTGCTCAAGCTTTTCTGGAATGGCAGTGCAGCACGAGTTTGTCAGCTCCCAATTAAAGCCCAGAAGAGGCCAGATCTTACGCCTTGAACTTGTTTGAGAC
The DNA here is from genome assembly GCA_013396955.1 of Regulus satrapa. Taxonomy (NCBI): domain Eukaryota; kingdom Metazoa; phylum Chordata; class Aves; order Passeriformes; family Regulidae; genus Regulus; species Regulus satrapa. The sequence goes on from VWZN01003114.1 coordinate 228,336, forward strand.
AGAGTTTAAAGAAAGCACATCCTTACCAGTCTTTCCATGAGTCTTAGATGTCACTGAAGCTCTACTGCCCTCCCAGCAGGGCCACGCAGAGCTGGGCACATCTGCTCCCGAGGAAGCCTTCAGCACCACCCCAATCAAGGGACATCTCCAGCACTTTTCAAGGCAGCTTTACAGCACCCACTAGCCTGGCAAGCTGCCCTCACATCTTGGACATTATCCCAGCATCACAGGCAAACTGCAAACACCATGCCTGCTTCCCACCGTGCCCCAGCCACTCCATTTTGGGCTACGGGCACCCAGGACATTGTTCCTGCACACCCTCTCCTCTACCTGGCAGCACTTCTGAACAAGGGAAGCACAAATACTGCCTAGGCTACATTTAAATGTCCCTGATTGATTGGAGGAGATCGCAAACACACTGGAAATGGGGCAAGAGCTCTGCTACACACCAAGAGCCCGGGTTTTTGTGTCAGCTCATCCAGCTCCCTCACCTCTAACACACACAGACCAAGTGAACTCCAAACACTACCCTGGAGAGGCAGACCTGTCAAAACATCTACCTGCAGCTGGAGAAGCACTCCACCCATCTAGCTCAGCAGAGAAGGAGCCCAGCCGGTCTCTAACCAGGAGCTGTGCCATTTGGAAGTTCAATGGCATCACAACACAGAGCAGTTACAATGCACCAATCTCAAGACCATCTACTCCCAGTCAACCCGTTTCAAAGGTTCACTCTATTGTGAAATACTTGATTTACTTCTTGAACTCATGGCCCAGAGCTGATTTATATACTGCTTCCAGGGGTAAAACGCCCTCCCCTCGGGGATGAGGATATGCTGCTGGCACCTCACCATCTCTCCCCCCCTTTAAAAGCGATAAAGTGAGGCTGCACAGCTCCATGATCGAGTATAAACTCGACAGTCACTTGCCACACACGCTGCAGTGTCAAGGACTGAAGACTGGGCGTAGTCTTGCCACTGCCACAGTTTTCCACAGGGCTCTGCCAGCATCCTGCTCTGCAAATCAAGGAGAATCCCAGCAGCAGCTCCAGCAGGTGACTGCTCTGTCAGATCACACACCAGGAAGAGCAACCCTGCAGGTAAGTCAGATGCAAGTCAGCCCCTGACAGAGAGGCTGCGCGGAGCCTTCCAGGTCAGGAGATCCAGGAGCAGAGATCCAGTTTCACCAGCTGGTACGTTCAGACAGACTCAGCTCAGAACCAGCTCAGAACCAGCCACGTACACTCCAGCACCATTTGGTCCACTCAGAGCCAGGGCTTCCTTAGGGATTCCTTCCATGTCCACCATGGTGAAGCAGATTTCCACACTGCATTCTGAGAGAAATCCAGAGCACTGACGTGCAGAAGCCCCCTGCATTAGAAGTGAGCTAGTAATAAAAGTCAGATTCCAAATCAGGATACCGCTGGTTACCATCACAGCAAGCATGAGAGACCATTAGGGACAAGTACTTACAATCTGGAGCCTTTTGAAACCATTAATTATCAAATGGGTTGCCCTCTGCAGTAGACAAGCTTCCCTGGGAGCAGACAGGCACCAATTCACCAATATCTATTCATCCCTGAGCAGGCTGTCCTTAAAAGGCTGGAGAAGTATTACAGGTGACACCCAGGTCAAGTACAGTCCTGGCTTTGCCATGCCAGAAACTTGGGCACTTCCAAAGAAACAGGCCAGCCCTGCCCCCTCCCACATCCAACAGCTCCACCTCGGGTTACAGAAATGGATACTCCTGCAAAAACCCCGCTGCTCTGCCCGGGGGGAACTGCACAGCACAGACAGGCTGTGCTGGGGAACTGCGCTGCAGCCCGTACAAATCCCCATCAGTGGCTGCAGCTTCTTCCCCAATGAACACCCGAGGAGCAACCAGCAGAGCTGCCCTGCAGAAGCTGTAGGCTCTGGACTCTTTAGTGAGTCATCTCTTTCAAGATTAGGAACAGCTTTTTCTACTCCCATAATGCAGTGAAAGGGTGTGGGTATTTCCACCAGGCCTGGCACTGTCAGCCCACAGCATTATCAGGAATTCTCCAAGACTGGCAGGCCTTTTACTCTTGGGTCAGTACATCTGAGAACTTATAAAACCACCAGTTCCTTGAGACATTGCTGTAAGAGCAGTAGTCCAAGGAAAACAACGCTGGGCCAGTCAAATGTCCAAGAGCTGCTTCAACCGGCCCTCCAGACTGCAGCACACCCCGGACACAGCACACAGAGCTCTTTGATTCTCCAAGGAGGGTGAAGCACGAGCTTGTCCTTCTGCAAGCAGCCAAGTCCATCCAGCCACTTGTTTCGTATCTTTATCCTCAGAGGCTTCCTCCCAACACCTCAAGGACGATTTGTTTCACAAACCGGGTGGCTGGTGTTACACCTCACTGAGGCCTTTCCCAAGCTGCAGATCTCAGGGGCTCAGGGCAGCCAGCGGGCGCTCCCGTGGCTGGAGCAGCCTGAGCCCAAGCACCTCGCTGGGGGATTCAGTGCTGCAGGCAGCCGTGCCTCCCTGAGAGGCTCACGCTGCTGGAGACCATCAGCTCCAGGAGCACCCACAGCCCGATCAGGATGGGGTGTTCACCTCCCAACATCTGCCTGCAACCAGTCAGGCCCTGGATACAGGGGAGGCCTTTCTAGGAAGGACAAAAAAGAAGCTGACCAAGAGGTCCCGAGGCAGCTGTCACCCGTGTCCCCTGCTGCTCCCAGTGCTCCCCAGCGGAGGGGAAGCACGGGCAGGCTGTGTCGGGACTCCAGGGATCCATCTGGAAGCCACAGTGCAAACTGCAGCATAACTGCTTACGCCACGTTCTGCAGAGCCAACGGTTTAGACTGATGATCCATCTCATGTTCAGATGTTCCCAAGACTGGCATTTACTGAGGGGAAACGATGCCCTTGTTGAGATGCCTTCCCTGGCTCTCAGCTGCAGAAATATCGCCTACCTCACTTCTGTTACAGCACGTCTCACCCATGCACGGCTTCACCTGCTGCTAGGATGAAGGCTTAAGCTAATCTCCGCCGCAGACGGTCTGGTAGCCACACACCTGCCCACATCACACACCCTCCTCTGGAGCAGCCAATTACCTTGAGCTGCGCGCCACCGGTTAATTGGAACCTGCCAGCAGCTCTCCTGCGTTCCCCGTCGCCAGCTCTCAGCATTTCGGGAAGCACGGGTGCCATTTGCCCGTGAGGATGCGAGGTGGTCACAGCCACGATGTCGGACTGGGCAGGGCTATCAGCTGCATCCAGCTACACCTTCTGAGCCTCTGATTTCACATGGAGCTCCCTCAAAAGCCAACCAGCTGCTATGCTATCTAAAGCCCTAGTTGAAAAGAAAAATACGATTTTGTTGGCTCTGCAGCAAAAACGAGAAGACTGATTTAACACTGCAGGCTAAAAGTGTCTTCAGGAGGAAGCTTCCAGCTGCTCGGCAGGGCAGCAGGTACTGAAGGCACCGAAGATCCAGCTGGCCTCAGGACAACTCCTGTCACCACGGAGGGCACAGCGGGCACACTTGGGACAGCTGTGCACAGAGCCCCAGCATGCACAGGAGCAGACAGCTCTGCCCAGCCCCGTACTTGTCCATTCTGGTGTGCTTAAACCACACGGAAAAGCTACAATAATTTAATTACTCAACAGCACCTGACCCTGAGCCACCACATTTCACATATGGGGAAATAAGGAACTGCAGCAAGGAGAACAAGTTGTGATCTGCAACTAAGCAGACAGGCTCGAAGGTGGCCAAGGTCACAGCAGCCTGGTTTTGTCTCTTGCTGACCGGGACAAGCCCTGCTATCTATTTACCATCAGCAGGTAATGCTCACCCAGCGCTGCCCCAAGTCGCTTGTTTTCACATCAAACTGGCCTGCACACAACAGAACCTGAACGTGTTTACTAGAAACATGTCTTGGAAGTACAAGCTCCACAAGAATGTGATCTTTAGATCCAGCATGAGTCAGACACCATCGCTGTGCTAATTAACAGTGATCCAGGATAATTTTACACTGCTTGGCCAGATTTAGCTCTTTCCTTCAGAATCAGGGTGGTGTTTCCAAAAACTAACATCAGGACACGCTGTGATACCAACGCCTATTAGAAAGGCTACACAACACTGCAAGTTTTAGTTTCTCCTATGTCGACACCTCTGCCATACTGCCTCAAAAATACAAACTGCTTCACTGAGCACTCACATTCAATAAACAATTTCTAATCAGCAGAATCTGAACCTGCTGTCCAGCCCTGAATCCATCACTGGCCCTGGTGAGAGTCCCTGCACGGCTCAGACCTGCTGCTCCCGAGGTGGGGAAAGACCTCCGAGCTCTTTCAATCCACGAGGACCTGACACTGACAGGCTCCGCATCAAGGGCCTCTCACAAACCTTCCTGTTCTCCTACTGGAATCTTCCCCCTGCAATCCCACAGCACGGCAGTGCCACGCTGCAGCTTCTTGGGAAAGGCTTTCTGCAGCTTCAGACACGCCAGCAGCACTCGGAGCTGCTGTCAAAGCTCTGACTCAGGTCCACGTCCCTCACTGACGTCTCAGCTGAGGCACGCTCGCATGTCACAAACCTGGCCATCTTCTTTCGCTTCCAAAATCCATTCTGCAGGAGTTAACCAGCAGCTCCTGCCGTGGAAGGAAAGCTCACTATTTACCATCACTTTGCAAACCGCAGTGAACTGCTGACTATTTTTTCCCGACAAGTAACAGGGCCTTGGTTTCTCCCTCCGTTATCTTCAGCAGTCAAGGCGCAGGTAGGGCAGCAGTGCCAACTCCAGCTCCTACGGCGTTCCCACCACTGGATTCTCAGGGAAAGTCTTACCTGCCAAGCACGAGTACAATGTCTGAAATCCAAGGCAGGCCTCTGACCGCCCTCAGCACGGCGGGTACAAACCCAGCACAACCAACCTTTGTTTTATCCAAAATTCCTGTCACAACCCTGGCTGCTGTGACCCACAGGCACATGGCTAAAAGAGCTTCCTCCCAAACGCTCGTTTTAATCCACTGTCCACTTGGCTCTTTGCATGATCTCACCTCCCACGCTCGCCGCTCAAGAGCAGCTTCCCCAAATCCATCCTGCCAACATCCCAGAGGCCATATTAAAAGGATGACATCCCAGGCACCTCAACAGCAACCACACAGCTTGAGCTGCAACTAATTCAATGCCAGAAAGAGCCAAATGAGGAGGGAGATCAAGGCAAATCAGTATGTTCACATCTGTGGAGACATAGGGAAGGGAAAGCCAGACTGGCTCCTAATGATTTTATTCCCAAATACCGTGACACCTGTAATGGGGAAAAGACAGCTGAAGCCTTCTCCACGTCACAGCCCAAAGGGAACAGCAGCTCTGCAGCCATCGGGGACCAGCAAACGCTGTGCAGCCCCCTCCTGCGGGAGCTTTAACCAGGCTCCGAGAGACAAGGACGGCTTTTTCCTGCTGCGAGCCGTCACTTACAGCCCCTACACCCGCGCTCCTTCGGCGGGGACAGCGGTGCCGCAGCGTGACCCAGTTTACACCGCACCGAGCCGGGCTGCCTGGCGCCGCAGAGGGAGCCAGCGGGGCTCCGGTGCCCGGCATCCCCCGCCGCGGGCAGGGCCACGGCCGGCAGGGCCACACCACCGCCGCTCGGAGCCGCCGCACGGCTATGCGGGATGCCGTCGGAAACC
>VWZN01003115.1:9667-24812 GCA_013396955.1 Regulus satrapa
CGACCGGCTGCGGTCGTCGCCTTCCAGGCGAGCGAGCGGGAGCCGCGGCTGCCGCGGCTGCCCTGAGCGTCGCGTGTGATCTCGGTCTTGAGTCTTTCTTTCTTTTTTTTTTTCTTTTTCTTTGCTTTAAACGCAGCTCCCCAGAAGCCCCGGGTCCTGCCGCGCCCGACTGCTTTGCCTTTTTTATTTTAATTTTTTTTTTCTTAATGGTTCCGTCTCCCAGCCGTGTCCGTGACCGGCGAGGGCAGGCGGGCATACTGGGTTGGACTGAACCCGTTGAGTCCTGGAGCACTTTGGCCCATCCTTGTGCTTGCTGCGAGGCTAGTAAAACAGGGTGAGAAAAGCAACAGGGCGAACTTTGACGTGCAGCTGAGCCCAGTACTGGGCTGGGGGCGGCTGGCACTAACCCACCGCAAAATGCAACAAAAAACCTCTGGCAGGGGGTGTTTTTGGGGGCTGAGACTGCAGATATTGGTGGTAGTCACTCCTGCTTTGAGTGTGTTCAGTCTCTGCTGTGGGTTGGAGATAGCAGAGCCCTTCCCAGGCTGGGGGCTTGATCCTGGCAGTCAGTCCCCACAGACACTTCCTAACTCAGGAATGTCGGCCTTAAGCACATGTGGGAGTGAGCAGTTGCACAAACAAAGTGATGTAGAAAGGTGAGGAATTGAGAAACAGCTGACCTTTCATGTCCCAAGTGGTTCCTAAGAGACGCTCTGGGAGATAATATTGCTTTTTATTTACCCAGCAAAGATGTGTTTGTTGTTATAACAGACATGTGGATGGCTCCCTGGGCAGTGGCCTCTTGGTGTCCCCATTGTGAGGGACCTCCTGGGGAAATCTTATGACCTCTTCTCAGACAGGCTGGTGCAGTGGAACCTTCCCGGTGCTGATGCTGAGCCCCAGGAAGACCTTGGTGCCTCACTGAGCTGTCGTCACATAGGGTTTTGCTGAGGATTAGATGGTTTTGAGCTGTGTCTCCTGTTGGACTTTAGCCTTGTTCCCCTGGTTGGGCTGATCCACCGCAGGCACAGCTCTCATCCCTGCCTGGCTAAAACATCACTCCAGCATCTCCTTGACAGGCTTATTTGGGTGGGAACAGCTGTGATCTATCCCTGTGCTCTCTTGCTCGCTGTCCCCTGTATCATCCCACGTCCCTCCTGTGTGGTCCCTTGCCAGACTCCAGTGCTTGCCCCATGCAGGGAGAACGTGCTTGCTTTCCCATATGTCACAGTGCCACAGAGCTAGGGAGACTGTCTGTGCTCTGCTTTCTGCTCCCAGACCTCTCCATAGGCTAGGAAAAATAAAAGGATTGTTGTTAATGCAGGTCAGGTGAGTCCCCTGCCAGGCTTGGGGGCTGAGGACGTGCAGTCCCTGAAGAGGATGGAGCCCTCTCATGCTATGGGACCGCTGCCTGCTTACTGTGTTGGCTGGAGTGATGGAAAGAGCTTAGGAAGCTGGAGATGCCCCACAAGATTTTGGGAGACAGCCCCAGCTGGAGATACCTCATGGGCTTTGGAGGACAGTCTTAGCTGAAGATTCCCCAGAGTCTTGGGGAGCAGGCTTGGGGCACAGGTCAATGCACAGTTACTGCTGGAAGTTTCTCTGCTAGCAGTTTCTCTCACTAGAGCAGGAAGCAGGTGACATGGGGTGACATTGTCACAAGGGCCTAGACGGTTTCTCAACAGGTAGCAGCAGGAAATCTTGTGGTTGGGGGCAGGGCCCAGTGGAAAAGGCAAGTGGGTTTAGAGACATTGCCCCAGCCAAGCACCCATCTAGCAGGGTGGGAAGATGCCGGGCAGGATGCCAAGCCAAGCTGGAAAGGGATTTCTGTCCCATGAGGCAGGAACACACTGATGGCCTGTTCCCAGCCACTGGCAGGCAACCGGTGCTGGCTGCTCCAACCCCCCGCAGCCCCATCCATTGCTGTGGGCTGGTGGGATTCCCTAGGATCACAGGGGAAGCGGGAGATTTGCACTTGTGTCAGAGTCCTGTTTGCTTTATTGGGCTGGACTTGCCTTTATTTGTTTAACAAGCCTGGAGACGCTCAAGAGCTGGGAGAGCTGTTTGTGGTGAGCAATGTTCAGCGTCTCCCACCTTCCAGCAGAATCCATTCTCTCTCCAAACCGTGCAGGGTCCTGCATGATTGGGACTGCCAGGGGGCTCAGACACCCCCACAGATCCCTGGGGCAGTTGTGGGAGACTCATCATGGGTTCCTTTTGCATTCCTATCAATCCCTGAGTGTGCGAATCCCCCTGATGCTGTGTTGGAGGTTTTGACCCTCCCTGGGGAGCTGATTCATGTACCCCTGTCTGTGATGCTGAGCCAGCATGGTGACAGTTTCACACCCCTCAGGTCAGCCCCATTTTTTGGGGCCCTGTGCTGTGGGGGTATCCCCCCATCAAGAGCTGTGACAGTTTGTCTCCCCCTGTGTTTGTTTCCGGAGGCTTCAGCTGCTCGGAACTGTATTGAGCAAGTTTCATGCAAACCACACAGTGTTCCCAGGGCAGCGCCGGGTGCTGCCGGCACAGTGCCCTGGTACCAGGGCAAGGCATTTGCTACCCCAGGCTTCCGTCTTGCAAATTTAGTGTTAAATCAGAGCCCTCCCTGCCAGCAAGGCTCATCCCTCCTTGTAAAACCTGGGAGCGCCTTCCAGGTCTGGTTTCAGAGTGTAACAGGGAGCAGTTACCCTGGCACTGGGAGCGTTGCAGTGGGGTAGCTGGTGTTTAATTAGGAAATGAATTCAATTTCCTCTCAAGGCAGCTGCATGAAAAGCAGCTCCAGTCAAACAGGACGTGACAGGGATGCTGGAAGGAGGCTGCTTTGCATCCCCTTTATATGAAACCCGAATGTGTGTGCCAGATTTTGGGACCCATGTGAATTTCCTGGCTCAGGCATCCTCAGAGCTGTTGTGTTCCTCTCTGAGTAACTGGGAATGTTGCTGCCGCCAGCAGGCTTGATGCTGCTTGTAGGGCTGCAGGGAATTTCCTGGGACTTGAGGCTTTAAAAGCTGTCCTGCAATTGCTATGGCAAATGGGCTGGGAAATGGGGAGTGAGTCCTGACATACCATGCAGCTGGGGTCCCCACAATCCTGGAATTGCTGGTCTTGCGAGGTGGCTGAAGGTGCTGCAGAGGGAGAAGCATCTGTGTGTGCCCCAAATCCTGTTTCAGGGTAGGAACAGGGTAGGCTGTTTCTCATCCCCAGCAGGTATTTCTGCAGACAGAGACCTCTCTGCCTTCCCTGGATGTAGAGGAGAGGGGTGGCATGGGATGCCTGTGCAGAGGCCTGATTCCAGCTTCCTCTGCTGTCCTCCCTAACAGAGGTTGTAATTGCTTGTAACAAGGCTCTGCTGGCTAATCCCAGTGTGGCAGGAGAGCTGCTGGCCTTGCAGGACAGGATGCAGCGGCTTAGAGAAATTAGGGGCATTTCCGCTGCCCAGCTCTGTAGCCATGCATGGAGCTTCTTGCATCCCAGGTGTTGGCCCCAAACCCTCTTGCCTCACATTGCTCAGCCCAAAGGAGACTTTGGGTTGGGAAGGATGCTCTGCCATGGGGTGCTCACCCCATGGATGGGCAGGATATGGCTGCTGGAGGATCGGATGCATTTGTTTTCCTCTCTGGGTGGCTGCCCACAGGGTTTCTGTAATTTGGGGAGGGCACAGGCAGCCTGGCATTCTGGGCTGGAGGAGCTGCCAGCAGCTGGTGGGGGAGTGCTGTTGGCTGGGTCATGGCTTGGCTGGGCTGCCTTCGCGCTCAGTGCTCCTGCCTTGGCCAGCTCCCTTTGCAGGATCAGTGCTTCCCTCAGCACTGTGACCTGTCCCTGTATCCTGAGACATCTGGCCATCCTGCAGGACTTCCCATCCTCTCTCAAAATTTATGGAACCAACATCTCAGAGAGTCCAGGCTGCCAGGGTTGGTATGGGTGGGAGCGAAGCCCTCCTCCTCCTCCTCCTCGCCTGGGAGCACTGCCAACACCACTTGTTGGGTGCTCCCTCTGGCTTTGTCCTGAGCTATCGGCGTGGAGCAACCCTGCAGTGCTGCCAAGGGCCCCGGCAGCATGGGTGCTTCAGAGCCTGAACCCCTTACTCAGGGTTGAGCCAGGGCAGGGATCTGGGGAGGTGCTGCCTTCCTCCAGGCTCCAGCAGCTCCTGCCTTTTTTCCTTATTTTGGGTATTATCTGTCCCCACCATTGCTTGGTATTTCTGCCTGGGTGGAGGATGCTATCACACCCTGTGAACCTGCTGCCACCTGGGCACAGAGGGGACAGGGGGTGGAAGGGGCAAAGTCAAGGGGGTGACAATCCTCCACCCAGCCAGGGAATCCACAGCTGGGCTGTTGCACTGGGCACGTGAAGCTGAGACACGTGGAGAGCGAGTCCTGCGTGCCAATGCTGGGGCATCTTGGGATCACCTTCACTCCTGGCAGATGTGCTGGGTGCTGCTTGCACCTCCCTTCCTAGGGTGTTGTCAAGTGGTGCTGGGGTGGCAGCTGGCCTTGACCACGAAGGAAGGTATTGTGCAAGAGGATAGGGCTTTATCGGGCCTTTATCACAGTGTTGGGCTTAGCAATTGTAAATGCGTCACCCCATCCCATGTGGGACCCTGTGCCATTCCAGTGTCAGAGATGGGGTGTCATCACCCCAGGAGCCAGGTTTTCCCTGCAGTGGGCAAAGGTGATTTTGTGGCAAGATGCAAAAGTGCTGTGCAGGGAGTAAAGAGCACCCTGGTGCAGGTGTGGGAGGGCAAATTCCTGCAGTGCCTGTCCTCAGTGATGCCATGGGGTACTGACAGAGAAAAAATTATCTCAGATTAAAGATTAAATAATAGACCCCTTGATGAGAAATATTCCAGCAGTTTGAGTGAGGCTTGGCTGCTGGGAGAGCCCAACCAAAGCCCAGGTCAAGCAGTTCTGACATCGCCATGTGCAGGTGTCTGGTTCATGTCAACTGGTTCCTCTGATGCTTCCTGGACATCCTACTCCGCGCCTGGGTGAGCAAAGGCAGTTGTTGCTGTGTGCCAGGCTCCCAGGGATGCTCCTGCTTCTTCCTGCTGCGCACTGTGTGCGGAGCTTAGAGGGAGCCAAGTGAGTGGCTGTGGCTGCCCCAGCGGGGTTCCCTGGCTCCAGGTGGATCCACAGGTCAAGTTGAAACCCAGTTCAGATGAGCTGGGTGTTGCAACCTGGAAAGGTGAACATCCCAGTCTCACTGCCCCAGTGGAGCTGGTTTCTATTTTGCAATCCTGGAAGGTCATGCTGGGGCATGGATGTGCTTCAGCATTACAGCTGTTCCATCTGGGTTCCAGCTACCTGTCTGAGCCCTGTGTGCCCCTTCCCTGCTGACAATTGGCTGTGGGGTGCTTAGGGGTGAGGGGGGGTCTCCTTAAGCCTGTGGCTGGGTTCACCATGGAGAAGGGCTACAGTTGGCAAGGGGGTGATGGAGGGGACTTCTGCCAGCACTGAGACCTCTCTGGTAGCCAAAGCTTCCCAAGTGAGATGGGGTGGAGTGGGGGTGCTTCCCAGCAGTCTGAGCTGTGTTTCATCCTCCACCTTCATGGCAGTTGCAATCCTGATCCTAAAAGGAAGAGTGTGGTCTGGGAACACACATAATAACATGTTTCTTCAATGTTTTGCTGCAATTAGTGTGCCCTGTACCTAATTAATTAATTAGAGCCAAGGATCATATGGTGTTTGGCACCCTACATCCCATGTTGAGGTGTGAGTGCCCACAGGTGGCCACCCAGCAGCTCTCTGGGGTTCCCGGTGCTGTTGGGGTGTTGGGGCTTCCAGGAGCAGTTCACCCACAGGTTGTTCCTATTGCAGGAGGAGCTGAGACCTCGGCTGTGCCACATGAAGAAGGGTCCTGAAGGCTATGGCTTCAACCTGCACAGTGATAAGAGCCGCCCAGGGCAGTACGTGCGTGCCGTCGACCCTGGCTCGCCGGCTGAGGCAGCAGGGCTGGCTCCCCAGGACCGCATCATCGAGGTGTGCTGGGGTGAGGGGAGGTTTGAGGGATCTCTCTGAAAAGCTTGGCACTCCCTCACATCCTGGTGCTTGGGAGACAGCTGCCCTTGGCAAGGAAGGGACGCAGTGTCCCTGGTGCTGGTGGTGACTCACAGCACAGCCGCCTGACCTGCACTAGCCTGCCCGTCCCCACCCAGGGGTGCAGCACTCTGGAGGGCTGGAACTGAGCATTAATCAGCTGTCTGGAGCTTAATTAGCAATAGCATTGTCCCCTGTCCCTGGGATGCCCCTGGAATGGGGCAGGCTGGGGACAAGGTGCACTATGGTCACAAGTCCTGCTGTCAGGTGTGACCAGGTGGGGATGAGCTCAGCTTTTTGTCAGATCGGATGATGATCCACAAGAGCAAGGACCAACTGAGTCCCAGCCCTGCTGCTCACCAGGGTGTGGGGCTGCTGCCTCTTCTGAGGTGAAGCTTTTGGGATTTCTGGAAACCATGGCATGGCAAAATGGTTTTGTGCCCACCCCAGGTGCATCTGCTGCTGGGGATTCCCTGCCAGCTTTGCCCATTCAATCCCATGCCAATCATTCAGTGGAAAATCTTCTTTTAATGAGGTTTTTCTGGCTTCACTACTAATCCCTGCGAGGCTGTGAATGCCTGTGGGGGCTATGGGGTGGCTGTGCTGGGATTATGACTGGTACCAAGGCTGGTACCTGACCCCTCCATGGTGCTCCTGAGGGATGGATGTCCCTCGGCTCTAGTGGGGATGTGGTGTCTGCAGGTGAATGGTGTGTGCATGGAGGGCAAGCAGCACAGCGATGTGGTGGCAGCCATCAAGGCAAGTGGTGATGAGACCAGGCTGCTGGTGGTGGACATCCTCACAGATGAGTTCTTCAAGAAGTGCAAGGTGGTACCCTCGGAGCAGCACCTGACAGGTGGGTTGGGGACAGTGCTGCTGGGAGGGGTTTGTGCCAGCTCTGCTGGCTCTGTGTCACCTTCTCACCAAACTTAAGGGTGCTGAGCTCTTACAGTCTTATGGTGGTCTTATCACCCTGGGGCCAAGCAGAGTCACCTGTCTTTGTCTCCTTGCCTGGCTGAGGGATGGTAGGCTGGGTCACGCTGGTCATGCTGGGCTGGTAGGGCTGATGTGGGCAGGTTTATGGCCCTGGATTGCACTTTGGCAGGGTTTATGGCTTGGGGAGAAAACAGGCATCAGCTGCCCTTTGCTCTACTCTGCTGTCATGGTGGTCCCCAGGAGGATGGGGAAGGGAACTCACTGGGCTCCACATCACAGCTGCCATCATGGGGGATATGTCTGGCAGCATTACCCTGTGTCATAGGGCTGGCTGCAGTGGATGGTTAAAAAATTCAGGACATGGTGAGAACCTGGGCAGTGTTGTGTGAACATTGGCTATGTACAGCCTTGGCTTGCCGGTTGGCAAGGGAACAAAGCAGACACATCCTCACCTGGTGCCTGTGTCCTTACCCCACAGGTCCCTTGCCAGAACCAGTAGCCAATGGTGATATAGGGAAGGTAAGAGCCTTGTCTTGATTTGAATTCCATCTATACACATCTCCAGTCAGGGAGCCTCCTGTTCATGTCCCCTCTGCCCATGGGTGGGTGATGCCACCAGACACCATAGTGGTCTGCCACACAAGAGTCAGTGCCACTGGGAAGGGAACTGGTATCCTCCAGGAAGGGGGATGGTTGTGGTGCTGAGTGCCATGGAGGTGGCTGTTTTCCTCCTCCCTTTTGCCTTCTGATGCTCCTCGTGCTGCAGTAGGAAAGTAGCACCCAGTCCTGCAGCCATCCTCCTCCTCCTCCTCCTCCTCCCACTCATGCTAAAGCCAGGGCAGTCAGGCTGGGGTTTAATCCTTCCCCGCCCTGGATGGGCAGCGCTAAAGGTATTTATGTGCCTGGAGCTTGCAGGGGATTACATGCGGGGAGGACAGATTTCCTGGCCCCCTGGGTGGGACTTGAAACCCTGGAGGCTGTTCTCAAGCCCCAGGCCTGGAGCTCACACTCCCTCCCTGCTCCCCTCAGGAAAATGGAGGAGAGCCGCAGTCCAACTCAGTGTCCGAGAGCCTGTCCAGCCCTGCACCACTGGCTGTGTCCCCCAACTCCAGCGAGACCCACAGCGAGGTAGGGCTGGGAATTCCAGGGGGGGACGGTGGCTGGAAAGCAGGATCTGGGCTGAGCCCCCATCATGGGGTTGTCCAGGGACACACAGTGGAGCTGACACTGCCTCTCATCCCCAGCCTCACACACAGGAGGGTGACAAACGCCATTCAGCATCTGGCTCCCTCCTGGACCTTGACATCCCGCTGGCCGTGGCCAAGGAGCGGGCGCACCAGAAGCGCACCAGCAAGAGGGCACCCCAGATGGACTGGAGCAAGAAAAATGAACTGTTCAGCAACCTGTGAAGGCTCTGAGGCCGGGTGAGGGTCTTCTAGCCCCACCCAGCTCCATACCGACCTCTCATGCACTCTTCTCCTCCATCCCTGGAGGGCTCCTGGTGGAGATGGGGGGCTGCTCCCTACCACCCTGACCCAAGTGCTGGGGTTTGGTGGCCAGTGAGCATCCCTGCAGAGGGGTTCTGGGTCGGGGGTGCGGGGGGTGCCCCCTCCCAGAAGCTCATCCCCAGGGTGCTCCTCCAGCCCTGCCTTGAAGCCCTGCACACCCTGGTAGGCACAAGCAGGGGTTTGGGAGGGATCAAGGATTTGAGGTGGCCTGATGCTCAACACTCCTGGTCCCCACTGTTCGCTGTTTTTTTTCCCCAACCCAAACCCCATCTCCATTTGCAATCCCCCCAAATTGCCCTTTAAACACAAAATATGAGGCTTTTAGTATCTTCTACCAAATCCCATCTGCCCAGCCATTGACCATAGCTGGGGTGTTTGGCCCTGGCCTGGCAAGCTCCGTCCACAATGACCCTATCCCTTTGCCTCTTCAGCTGCAAGGAGGGCTATGGGTGCCCAGCATCAGGGACTGCCCAGCACCCTGCCCTGGGGCAATTCTGGGAGAGGAGAGGGTGTCTGAAGCCAGCACAGCAAGCAATAATAGTCTCCTTTGCTCCTGCACACTCCTGGAAACAGAGCCAATTGTTTTGAATCCAGCACTGTTTAATTTAAAAGCTTCTCATAGACTTTTTTTTTTCTCTGAAATAAGCGTTTTTCCAATCACTTTTTTTTTTAACCTGTATTTTGTGGAAATTCTTCCTGTGGATGTTTTGTTTCCATGTGCTGCAATCAGGTGTTGTTGTACTATTGAGCTCAAGAAAAATTCTGTTTACTGGAATAAACCTTTCTGACTTTACAAGTCTGGTTTAAGACTAAATCCTTCCAGAGCCTGAGGGTGCAGAGGGCTTGGTGTGGCCAGGGAAAGGGGGAAAAGGCAGATAACTGGGGGACACTGGGCCTGGCTTGGGTACCCCTCAGCACCTGATGGGGACAGGTTGAGGGGGTTGGGGAGGCACCGGCTGCTCCCAGTGGGGGTTAATGCCTCTGGTGATTAATAGGCTTTAATCTCCTGGGAGTGTGGGGGATGGGCAGGGGGCGGGTAATGCAAATTCTAATCTGGGTCTGCCAGCCAGGCTGGAGGGCAGCAGCTCTGTTGAGGGCAGCCCAAACATGCCCCCAGCCCCTGTGGGGGTTTTTGGGATGAGCCTGGGTTGCAGCTGAGTTGAGGGAAGGTGAGGGGATCAGTGAGGAGAGGGATGCTTGTCCCTCTGAATGAATGGATCCCCTGGCTCAGTGGGGCCAGACTGGTAGCACAGTAGGACAAGGCAGGGTTGTGCCTGGCCTCTGTCTGGTCTATCAGTTTCCCCCCTTTCTGCACACTCTTGTTTTGTGCTCCAAATCTGCAAAGCTCTTCCATCTGAGCACACAAATGGTCACAGATCTTTGAACCTCAAATGACAAAAGTGCCACCAGATTTCCAGGGGATGTGCAGGCTATAATTTCCTCCTGGAAGCTGGGGGGACCCCATTCCAACTTGTCTCATCCTCCAAAGATGTGTCCTCTGAGAGGTGAGTCCCCATCCCGTTTTCCAATCCTCATCCCACTGGTGTAGCATGACACCCCTACCTGGGATGGATATCACAGGGTGGAGCAGCCCATGCCAGGCAGGAGTGGGGGCACCCCGTGTGACCCAGCAGCATCTTTTGCCTCTTGGCCTGGTCACAGCAGCTGGGCACTGGTTCCCTGTTTGAGCCCTGCCGGGACTCTTCCCCGCAGCCTTTGGGGTGGGCTGAGCTCCGGGACAGACCCAACTTTGTTTTGGGTTGCCAGGGAAAGGCTGTTCCCAGCCGCCTGTGGAGCTGAGGCAGCGTCAGCGTTGCCAGGGACCGGGGATGCCAAGCAGGGCCCTCACTGGCTCCAGAGCAACCAGCTAGGCATGGGGAGATGTGACAGATCCCCCTGCCCCTTCCCCCTGGCAGCAGAGATTAAAAAAAAATTATTTTTCCCACCTTGGTTGGGTTTTAGGGGAGCAAATCCCAGCCCAGCTACATCTCTCCTGCCAGTTTGGCTTTGCTCCTCTGGCAGAGCGATGAGATGATCCACAGAAGGAGCACCAGAGCCAGCAGTTCACCCAGCAGGTTCTGCAAATTTTTTTCTGGAGGACAGAATCAATTTCTACCTGCAGCAGGTGATGAGGAGCAGGAATATTAGCAGCTCTTGTCATAGTAATCTCAGGAGGAAGTAAAGCTGCTCTTCACTTTATTACCACACAAAGCTTTCACTACAACTAAATCCACACTAAATACTTGTATAAAATGCCATGCATAGTACACTGTTCCCATTCTTGGCTTTAATATTAGTCGCAGGAATCATGTATTTAGATTAGCTAAAATTGGAAAACCAAAGCCCCCAGGCCCTAAAAATACAGGCACAGCAAAACTAAAAATTCCACAGACTGCCAATCTCCAAAACATCCCTGGACAAATCTGAAAGTTATTACCTGATTATGCCTCACTGAAACAGGTATTTTGTGGTCTAGGATGAGCAATTAAAGCTGCTGTTCCAATAGGAAAACGCAGGACCATCAGTTATCCTTCTTCTGTCTTCTCCTCTTAGCTTCCCTGCTGTGGACAGTATGTGTAGCGCAGGACAGGTCAGGCTGAGAAACTGCACAGGGAAATTTGTCCAGTGGGAGTCAGGCAAGTGCCTCTTTTTCATCCATGGAACGCAGATCTACTGCAGCAGAGGCTGGATAACTCCTGCCCTAAATATACCTACCCCCCAGTAAGAGATATTTCCCCCAAATTCATCATTATTTTAGTGGAAAGTAGCAAATGGAGCCTCTAGGCTCAGCAGAGCAAGTCCTGAGCTGATGGAAGAAGGCAGCTGTCTCCTTTCAGTGTGTTCTCCTCCTTGCTTTTTTCAAAGCAGCCAAAGAAAATACAAGGACTAAGGAAATACAACATCACTGCTGGCCTGAGGTTTGCAGATCTGAAGCACAGCCCTGAAGGGGGTTTGTCTCAGAAGCCTCCTGCAGCTCTCAGCCCCCTCATCATGATGGGACTCAGCTCTGTCTTGACCAGCCAACTTTCCATCACATTAACTTGCCCTTTGTTTGTGCTCACCCACATCTGGGTTTTTCCCTGCCAGGACCCAGCAGTGCTCCCCTGCAACCTACCAGTCCCAAAAAAACTGGGTTTAAAGAGGCTCTGCAGTCCTTTACAACTTCTAAACCATATTTTGAGCTGCCAAAGAGGAAAGCTGAGCCCCATGTAGCACTCAGGCACCTCAGATCTTTGTGATTTTTTTTTTTTAATTCAAAAGCAAAGAAGACTGAGCTGCCAGTATATGAAACCTCCTCACTGATGAATCCTGATTTAAGAGCAGAGGGAGAAGCTTCTGCTTGTGAGGGATCAACTGCTGGGGATTTTAGGCTCTGTTGGAACAGCACATCAAAATTAGAGTCATTCCTAGCCAAACCTGTGAGTTAGTGGCTGCTCTCCAGGTCCAAATTTCAGGCAGTAATCCTGTCTGGCGGAGGAAAGTGCAAAGTTGACATCATGACAAAGCAACTGAAGGAGACAGATGAAAACAGTTCCAGTGCTGGCTCACTGGTATCCTCCACACCCAGACCTTGCAACAACATCCAACTGCTCCCTGGCAACCCAGCTAAGGTCTGGAGGTGTCTGTCAGGTGTCCAGCACCCCAGCTGGCTGCTTCAGCTCAGCATAGCTCTTCTCCTCCACGTGGTTTGTCTGCTCCAGGAGCCACAGTCTCTCCTGGTCACTGATATCCAGCCTCAGCATCACCTCCTGGAAAATGCTGGTCACAGCAACCTGCAGCACACAGAGAGAAAGCAGTTCAATCCCAGCCACAGGGCAAATGCTGCTCACATTCTCTGGGAAGATGGGCTGTTACTGCACCTCCTTAAAGTGAAGCTTTTTGAACATGCAGATACTGGCTTCATTTTCCTGACCAATCTTAGCCTCAAACTTGGTGATCCCCAGTTTTCTCACTCCTGCAGGAGAAATCAGAGAGAGAGGCACTTCTATTACATGCCACATCTATAAAAGCACAGAACTCCAGTTGTGAGGCAGATGCATCCCTTACTACCCTGCCTGTATCATTGGGAATTATGTGCTCCCAGATCCCAGCCCTACCACACGCCTGTCCCCGTGCACTGAGCCATCCTCACCATAGGCCATCATCAGGAGAGTTGCCTCCTTGCCAAACCCTCTGCCACGGCAGCTGGGCTCTGAAAGACAGCATAGAGTCAGCATCCAGTCAGGGGAGATAAACCAGCCACACCAGACACTTCTCAGAAGAGGTTGTGACTCGCACACACCATGATCAAAGGTGGGCTGAACAGCCATGGAAAAGTATGAGAATAAAAAACTGATGCAGGAACATCAACATCTATCTGAAGCATGCAGCCACAGTGATAGAGCCCCAAGCTGTGAAGCCAAACTTGACCTGCAATCATGATTTCAATCTCGCCCACAGTTGGGTCCTCAGCGTTGGTGAGGAAGAGGTTCACATCCCCCACCATGGAGTTCTCCTCTGCCTGCCCAGGCCAGCGCGCCGAGTCCAGCACGATAAAGGTGCACTCTGGGGAAAACAAGAATGTGGCAGCATCTTCAGAGTGAAGATGAAATGACAATTATTTATAAATTACCACAGAAAGAAATTGAAGTTGTAAAATGGACAGAGGAACAACAGTTTCCACATGTTAACAGCAAGGAAGAGTTAATAATTTAGCTTCACACACCAGGTGTGCCTATTCCCATATGCAGAAATGAAAGAAATACTTGGAAAAATCCATTGTGAAGGTGATACAGACACCAAGGGTAGAAACAGCGTGTGAAAGAAGTGTGAAAACTTCCTTCCCATATCTGAGGTATCCTTGCGTTGTCTTACTCAGCAGCAAGTCGGGGCAAATAATTGTTTAGTGTACAAGAGGCTGAGACTGAGTGATTCACCTGGTCCATGCTATTGCTGCTCTGAGTAAGGTTTTTAATGCCACCTAAGACAAACACTCCAGACTGAAGTATTTGCCAGCTTCAGAATTTTCCAGCTCACTAAATTTCTACCAGGCTTTTATGGGCAGTGATTCATTACCTGTAGGAGAGTCAGGGAATTATTCAATCAACATATCTCAACCAGGTGATCATAAAATTATTCAATTTATCAGGAGAAATACAACCTCCTTCCACCTTTTTTCAATGATCAGGCCTGGGGGGTGTTGGCTGTGCAGGAGTGATGCTTAATTATTTTTAGCTCAGCACAAGATACCGTGGGAAATTAATCACTACAGTCTATAGAAAACTGCATAAAAGGACACAAACAGCTTGAGAAGTGGATATTCTCCAGCTGTAATGAGAAAATCGGTTCAAGCTGCTGTTGTAGAAAGTCTCACATCCCCTGTGGTTTAGGGGAAGCCATTCACGGGGCACTCCTAGCTCACTGGGGGTCCTTCCCATAATGAAAAGGACCTGTTCACTCCCACCCTCCCTCAGAAAACGTTCCAGGTGCTCACTGTCAGCGTCATCCCGCCAGCTGCGCTGCATTTCATACTCCTGCTCCAGGCTGAGGGGCTTCGAGGCTGTCAGTCGCTGCAGCTCCTCCGACTGCATCCACTCGTGGTACCTGGCAACGGACCCGGCCCCACATCACTGCCCCACCTGCAGTACCACAGGAGGATCCCTCCCAGTGCTCTGTAGGTTAGACCATCACAGAGGAGCTCTGGAAACACCAGCCTGCCTTTTGTGGCAAAAGCACCCACAGAAGTCCGTCCTTTATAACACAGCGCTCTCTGGAAATTCAGGAAGTTTGCCTGTCCTGTGGCTTTGTCTGGAGTGCCCAATGCAATCAAAAACCCAATGTTTTGGCGTTCTGGTGCATTTCATCTCGAGCAACACTGACACAGCACCTCCTGGACACTGCCAAAACACTAACACAAGTATGTTTGTGCTGATTTACTTCACAAATTATTGGCATACCTGGCTTTAAAAGCTTTGCTCTTCCACCGTCACCAGGAAAAGGCTGCAGTGAACAGAACTGCTATGTTCACTCTCAGCCAGGTATTTCCTGGTGACACAGGCGAAGATCTCCCTGACAGCAGAGCTGGCACAGAGCACAGCCCACAGGGACGGTGCTGCCGGGCACGGTAGGCACCTCACTTGACTGATTCACAGGGGGAAGCAGGTGCTCAGCTGGCAGTCAGCGCCTTTCCTGACCCCAGCACTACCTTCAAAGGGAGAAGTGGAACCAGACCGTGCAGGAGCATCCGAGGAGGGCACGGGGCACGTACCGGGGCACGTGTGCAGCGGTGTAGGGCACCAGCGTCACCTTCTTTCCTCGCAGCACCGTGTCTTGGTTGATCTTCATGGTCTCTGCACTGAGAGACCCAACACCCCACTCCGTGTCTCCGCTGAGGCTAAGGGATGGGGCAGCGTGCCCTGGCGCCTTTCGGGAACGACAGACGGCTCTCACTGTCCGAATCTCCCACGTCGCACCAATACCCCCGCATTAACACGCCCGAATCCCAGTTCCAACATCCCGACGGGACCCGCGGGGCTGTGGGGGCAATCCGGGGCGGCCAGGACCGAGGGAAGCCAGCACCGGCAGACCACGGGCGCCCGCCCTGCACCCTGCCACGCATGCGCACGGACGCAGGTGACGCTCCGCATTATGTATGTGACGTCATCGCTCCACCCCGCGTGAACCCTC
>VWZN01003115.1:25016-72412 GCA_013396955.1 Regulus satrapa
GGGGGCCGGGCGGGACGCGGCCCTCAGAGGAGGTTTGGGGGCGGTTCCGTGCTGGAACAGCGTGGGATGAGGGCTAGGGAAGCGTTCAATGGGCCGGGGGAGGCCTGGGGAGGNGGGCCGGGGGGCTCTGGTGCCATCGGTGGGCCCTGGGGTCGGTTCCTTCCGCCCTGGGTGGGGCCTGCATGGGGACACGCTGTCCCCGGCCGCGCCCCGGGGTGTCTCTTGTCTTGCTGCTTGCTCTGTATTTGCCAAGCTTGCCGTCAGTGTTTTGAGCCGGGGTTTGTTATAAAGGTGGTGTTTGATTTCTTCTTCTGAGGCTGGTCCGGTTATGACCTCAGTGAGCTATGCTGCCTGATTCTTTCCTGTCATTTGGTGTGAGTGAACAAGCTTGTAACTGGGTTTTTTAGTGGAGCTCGGCTTTCGCTGATGGTTTGTCCCAGCTGGTGTGGCTGAGTAGGAGCACATATAAGTGTGTGTGAAGTCCTTCATTCAATTTGGCTAATCATTGGCACTGAAACCTTCCAGAAGGCTTCAGTTCCCCCACACACATCTAGTTTTTTTGAAACAATGTAAAACTTCCCAAATGCTTTTGCTTTGAAAATATTGGTGCGGGAAAAGCATCTTGGTGTGTCTTTAATACGGTCAATGTTTTCATTTGTCTACTTATTTCTGTACTGGAATTTAGGAGGAGAGACTTTAGGCTGGTCTTTTGATTTGCAGGAGGCATGTGTTTGCAAGGAGTAGCAGCTGCATGAGAAGCAGCAGTTTGAGATCATCCTCAAGGTGGTAATTTTTCCTCTTGAGGTTTTAGTTGTCTGAAACAGCCCCTCTGGCTGTTTGAAAAAGATGAAGTTTGGTCATCACATGCTGTGAAGGGGCAGGACCTTTTGCTTGCTTTCAAGCCAGTTTAACAGCTATGAAAACTTCTCACAGAGTATTAAACCAAGTGGTGCTGGTGAGTGGGGTCTATCTGAAGGGCAAGATCCTGCTGAAATCTATTAAAATACCAGAAAACTGATGTGCCAAAGCTAACGTTTGAGATCTTCCTTTTTCCAGCAAAGATAACACAGTGTTATGATGTTTCCCTAGGTGGAAGGCAACAGAAGTTGAAAACACTCTCCCAAAAATACCCTTCTGGCTTTGCTCTGGGCTTCCCCTCCATCTCCAGGATGGCAGGTGGCATCACTGACACTGGAGAGCTTTACTCTCCCTATGTAAGTTCCACTGCTTGTGGGTTTGGTCACAAGTGTTTTTTCAAAATCACCTTTCCTCAGCATTGTGTTTGCAAATCCTCCTTCCTCATGGACATAACTTCAGCATTTCTGGAGATGATAGAGGTCAAAGGGTGGTTAAAGATGCTTAGTGTTTGTAGTTACGTGGGGGTTTTTTCACATCGCAGATCACTTTTCATAAAGTAAAGGGATGATGTATGCTTAAAGGATAGATCTAAAAGTGGTAAAAATAGCTTCATGTCTCATACCAGCTCTGCCCACTTTCTTATATTTTGTTAAAGTGTTCATCAATCCAAGTTGCCATTGGCGTAAACAGGGGGGACTGGGACTTTGAAAGTATCCCACTTTCTTCTATTTTGTTGCTTTATTTAAACATTTTTCCCCTGGATTTATCAAAGTTTACTTAGCTGCAGCTGTTGCAGTAATTTGTTTTATACCACTTCACTGAATGTGAGTAATTAGGAGGTTTCTTCCCTGTGATGTGGTGTCCTGTGCAACTGCAGAGCCAATTACTGCTTTCCCATATTACTGGAAATACTGGTTTTCATAGCCACAAGTCTTCACAAAATGTCAGCTTTTAAAAACAGCACTCTGTAAACACTTTTTTTTTTTAAGTGAACTCAGTAAATTTAGAACCAGCCCTGAAATTTATGTGTTGGATTTTAAATGCTTTAAAATTTTCATCTCCAGGTTAGTGATTAAATTCAGGAGACATGGATATTAGGCTGTAGAAATAGGTCACAACTGAGAAAATGGAGAAGACAGTAACTGGGATGTCTGGACCCTCAAGAATTAGTGTCACCTGCTCTTATGTTGTTATGTTGGTGCTGCATGAATTTCCTAGCGTAATCTCAAAGGCTGAGAGTCTCCTCTTTCCCTGAAGATGTCTAACCAGGCTGAACGTTACAGGCACCATTCTCATTTCTGCTTGACCAAAGAAAAATCATCTTTCTGGGATATTCAGCAGAAGATGAATTTCCTGTGCTTATGCCAGTGAAGTGCTCTCAGGGTCACTGGGGAATAGTTCTGATGTTAATTGCTCTACGCCCAGAAAAGTCTGCTCATACACAGCTCTTTACTGGCTTTCCTCTGGAGGGACTCTGACCTATATTAAAAAAAAAACCACACTAAAGCACAACAACTTTGGCAGTTTTTGATCTTTAATTGAGCTAAATTCATAGCCTGGGGGGTCCTGTCCATGTGCAGAGTTCTCTTTTGTCTTTGGACCCTGAAAAAAGCTCATTGCCAGAGAAGATAAAATGCTTTCCCTTCAGTGAGTAAATCCCTTCTTCAGAATATGCTTAGCTTCTTATTGGTAAAGTGGCAAGCAGGCTTTGAATTAGAATTCTGTTTGGACATTTCCTGCTTGACTGAGAATAAAAGGTCCTGAAAGGTACGTAGTCATAACTACTTGTGTTCAGGTCAGAAAAAAAGAAACCGCAAACCTCAGCACAGACCTTCTTGTAGAAGGCAGTGATTTGAAAACAAACAAAATCTATTGCATTTTATAACTTTACAAGCTACAGAGGAAAAAAAAATTAAATAATTAGAAAAATTGAGGGGAATATCTGTTTCTTCAGAAATGTGATGACACCCACATTGTTCTATTTGGATTTCAGTCCCCTCCTCCAGTTATTTCTCATATGGACTTGTTCCCACTCTGCTGGTTCAAGGATTGCCCTCTGCATTTAAATCAGGGTGTCTGTGAGGTGTTTTGGATGATTCCTGGCACACTTTGATGCCGGGTCATGTGGCTGATTGCAGGTTGGCCTGGTGTATATGTTCAACCTCATCGTTGGAACGGGAGCCCTGACCATGCCCAAGGCCTTTGCCACAGCAGGGTGGCTCGTCAGCCTCGTCCTCCTGATGTTCCTGGGATTTATGAGGTAGGATGCATGTCTTTAGGGGACTGGTATTGTGCTGTTTCGCTATGTGCTCTGTCCCTCTGCTCCTTGAATGTTGGTTTCTGTGGTGGTGTTGCCTGTGGACCTGATTTGGAGAGATGCATTTCCTGACTCTGGTACATCTCATTCCCTGACTGATGGGGAGGACTTTTCCTTCAGTCCAGTCTTCTGGGACATTTATGCCAGCTACCTTTTTGACATTGTCCTCACTGTGCATACATTCCGTGCTTGCCTCTGTTGCAGATCAGTTCCCCAAACACCAACCAGGGTCACAGTTGGCACAGGGTCAAGTCTTTGTTTTGTGACTTTGCAGACGTGTAAGTTTTCTCTTGGCTTCTGGCAATGGTCTCACAGCTGCAAAAGTGTCAGGAACATAAATTCCTGTATAGTCAGGCCTGTCTTAGCCCCTCCAGACCTTTGCTCAAGACCTTGCAGATGGCCTCCTGTTTGTCATGCTGGTTCACTCTGAGCCCCTGCCCAGGTGCCTCCCTGCTGGAGCGGCAGGTGGAGCTGAAGGCTGTGGATACAGTACTGATTTCTAAAGAGTTACTGCTACAATTGCCATCCTCTGGTGGGCTGGGAAATCCCTGCTTGCTTCTTGATTGATTTTAAAATACAAGAAACCAGAATTGCAATTCCAAACAGAATAGAAATTTTTGAAGTGTAAGCCTTTTCAGTAACCAGTTCTGTCAGCATGACTGTGCCTTTGGTTTGGAGGCAGAGCTTTTGGGATCTATTCTGTGCTGCTGTGCAGGGAGACTGTATGGTCAAATGCTTGTAAGTGCCTCACCTCAGAGCTGGGTGCTGCAAAGGCTTGGTAAAATATCTGTGGGGTTACTAGTAACTGGGAGTTTTAGGAGCAATTCCTTTTTGCTACGTTGGTTTAAAGGCATAAATTCAATATATGTAATTTAGCACCAGCAGACAATCCTTCAAGGTCAGCAGGAGAGCACAAACCTCCAAATCTGTGCACCAGAACTGCCCTGGGTTAAGCTGAGAAGGCGCAGCACAAAGCGCTGCATGCCTTGGGAACTCTGTTGCTTTTGTTCTGGTACTTGTGACTTCCTCATGCCCACTGGGCACCTTTGGTGCAGCAGAGGCCTGGGCGGAAATTGCTACATAGGCCTCAGCGCTTCCTTTTATTCTTTCAAAAGAGATCTCTTATTTGAGCTTGATAGGCAGCTCCAGTTTCTGTAGCAGTGAGAAACCACTTTAAAGCCTTAAATAAGATTGATTTGAGCGGGTTTTGAAATTTATTGATTAATATTATAGGACAGGTTTTAGCTGAGATAATGATATTCCTTCCACAAGGAAGTGGCTGTCCCTGTCTCCCTGGACAGATTTTTCACTGGCCTCCAGTATTTGCCTGCATGTGTAATGTACTTATTGTTCTTATATTGCTGCTTTGCTTCTGATGCCATGTGTAAGATTCTTTAGGGGACCAGACTACCTTTGCCATGAACTTCAGAGTAGATCTGGGTTTGTCCTAGGTTCTAAAAAGAGGAAGGAAACTTGCTTTCTAATAAAGGTCAATGTTCTCTTGCTGCCTTAAACCCACGGAAACACCAGGAATGTGCCTTCCAAATATCTAAAATGTCTTATTATATCTGAAGGTATGTTATATTTTACTGCATATTGTGGTCTGCTTGAACACTTGAATCTCAAGAGCAGAAGGGAGCAATAAATGAGGTGAAACACTATCGAAACAGTGTGTGGGGAGCTGGCAAAATGATTGTTTTGGTTTGTTTGTTTGCTCCTACAGACAGATGGGAATTATTCTCCATCTCTCTTCAGTGACAGTTCTTGACTATTACTGATGATACCAATTGAATTATTCTCTCTGTAGCTATATGACTACGACCTTTGTGGTGGAAGCCATGGCTGCTGCAAATGCCCAGCTGAGATGGAAGAGAATGGAAAAACGCAAGGTTTGTGTGGAGTTTAATTCTCCTTTTCCTCCCGTTGTTGTATCACGTACGATTTTCCTGGCATTCCCCCACATCTTTGCCTCGTTACTAACTCTAAGGAAATAAATTTCTACTGTACTTAACTTTGCCATATAAAATATAGCTGTTAGTTCCCTGTGGGGTTGCTCATTAAAGACAGGATTTTCTGTTCCTGCTTTGAAAAATCTCTTGTGCTGTTCACATTTCTTACTGATCATGCTCTCCTTGTCCAGAAGTGCTGCTCAGTGAATGTGGAGAGGTGGCAGCCAATATATTGGTGCTATTTAGAGTGTGCTGAGGACTATAAATCCTTACTGATCTCAGGTCATTTAACTGGGACAGGCTGAGATGTCCTTGCTGTTACTTAGGCAGTATCCCAGGTTGTGGACAGTCCTGAATTATGTCTTTCCTGTAAAACTTACTTGTGGCTTTACTGGATCAGAGTGAGGCATAATTGTTTGCATTGATTTAGACTAGGTGTTAGCGTGATGGAGTTAGGAACTAGACCTGCTCGTGCTGGCTAGATATGCTTGGATTTATTTTTTTCCTCCCAGTTCTGCAACACTGCAGATCTGTTTCCAATGTCTTTGTGCTGCTTATCTCTACATGAATTGTAGAGATAAACAACATGCCCAGCATGGGCAGTGTTACTGTATGTGTGTGTGTGTGAGAGACCTGGGGCTGGGACAGCAGAGCCTGTCACTCACTTCAGCCTGCTCTGTTAGTGTCCTCTTCTGCCCTCCACAGCATCCCCTGGGCTTCTGGGTATTGCTTTTGCCTGCATGTCCTTCCCTCCCCATTTAGAATGTTCCTTTGAGTGTCTGGAAATGACCATGACACTGGGGGTGGCATAGCCTATACTGTGGGTAGCAGGTATCTCAGCAGTGGTCTGGCCTTTTCTTCCAGGAGGATGATGAAGATGAGGATTCCTCCTCTGGAGTGTCTGACAGTGATGTTCTCCTCCACGATGGCTACGAGCGAGCAGAGACACGGCCTATCCTGTCAGTTCGTGAGTACCCAGTTCATGCTGTCACTGGCACGAGGCCTCTTCTCTGCAGACAGTGTTCCAGTGGACCTCTCTGTCCATTTCACCCTTAATTCCACGTGTTCTCATTCCAAAGTTCTCAGCACTTGCAAGATAAGACTCATTGAGAATTCAGTTTGCCTTCTGCAGCCTGATAAAGATCTTTTCCCTCTAGGTCACTAGGATGAGAACATCTTATTTTCTAAACACCTTTAAACTTAGCTTCAGCAGAGTAATTGGCCCAGTGACTTGCAGCTGGGGAGTTGTACATACTGTCCTTGAAACTGCTGCTAGAGCTTCCCAAGTACCCTGATAATCAGGTCTCAAGGCTTATTGGAGGGGCTGGTTGAAACATTTCTTGTTTTTTAACTTGCAGAAAGACGTGGCTCAGCCAACATATTTGAAATCACTGAGAGGGTGGAAATGGGCCAGATGGCTTCCATGTTCTTCAATAAAGGTAAGTGATGAACATTTTCAAAAGTCCCTTTGGATCCTCCTGCACATTGTGTGTATGGCTGTTCCCTACGTTTACATGCTTCTCAGTGTGGGTTTGCATCCTGAGTTTGTGATAATTCCACACAAATGTGCTGTTCCTTCTCTCTGTGGACTATATTCATCCTCCTGTGTGTTGTTTCTATAAAGTATTTATGGGCCAGGTGGGCTAGAGCCTGTTGTGATGGGCATGGAACCAGCAAAACACTGCAGGTTATGGGAGCAGTTTCTTGATACAGACAAGTCTAAGTCAGTGCCTTATTGCACTTCACCTACCACTAAACTGCATCTGCCCTCTGAGATCTCTACTGTCTGAAGCAGTGGAGCCCTGCTGTAGTATTTTGCACTTGCATTTTGGTTGTAGCATTTGAGAATAAAACATTCACAAGGCTTCCCTGAGCCTTGTAAATAGTAGTCTGAAGGAGAGAGACTTCTGAGAGCTTCTGGAGGAGCTTCTAGGAATTGTCTGCATCTGGGGAATCATCAAGAGAGCTGGGGCATGAACTGCTGAAGAGGTCCCTGCTGAGGATGTGGTAGACGTCTGGCTTGTCTTTTTGCTTTTAAATGTGTTTTGTATGCCAGGGAACAAACTTGTAACCCTGCTCTAATAAAGCCCCATCCATTGCTGCCTGTGGTAGAAATGCAAACCACAGTGATGAGGATTCTGAAACCTTTATAGCAGGACAGTGAAGTGCTGTGCAGAGCCAGAACATCATCTAATTCCATGGCTGTGCAGTTTTGAGCCTGTCAGGCCCCATTTTTTGTGTAAAGTTATGTTTTCCCTTGTTTGCTGGACACCTTACAGAGAGGGTGGAAGGCTGGGTTTTTTCCACTACATTACATCAATGTTATGCCAGTGTAAAGCTATTGCCTCTGAAGGACAGCTGGGCTTAAGAAGTAAATATCCTTTGAACTTTTTTTTTAAATTTTAACTTTAATTGGAAAAAAAACCAACCTTTTTAGTTTTCCTACATGCCTCTTTTGGATTTTGTAGATATGAATAATTTAGGACTATCAAAATAATCAACCTTAGATTAGGCTGTCATGTTTTTAGTCAGGGAAGTGAAGTGTGTCAGAAGCATCTTGTTCCTGGTCTTGTCTGTACCACTGAATTGTTATGACCTTAGGCAAGTTTTCTTGCTTGTTTGCATTGCTATGTGTAAAATACAGTGAACACATGCCTGTCTCTTGATGTTCCTCTGAGGATTAATAGTAATAGTTGAGGAGAAGTGCTTTGAGAGCAATCATGTAACAGGGTTTAACAGTATTGCTGAGGATTGGCTGTGGAGGGATGGGGATCACAGGAGTCGGTGTTCTCATCAAGTTTCAGGAGCCCCTTCTTTGCATGTGCTTCACAGGAGAGCTGGAAAGGACCCCCAGAAGCCAGGCAGGTTCTGGGCCTCTCTAGTGCTCAGCCAGTAGAGGGTGCTAGGAATATGTGTCCTCTTTCCATTGGTGCTGATGTAGCTTCCAAGCAAAGTGAAATAAACTGCTTAGTGCTCTTAAATCTTAATCCCTCTTCTTAATGTTGCTTTAGTCAGAGTTATCTGATTTCTGTGTTAGGGATCCTCCCCAGGGTCTGATCAGCCCATCACAAAGGGATGAATTTGTCTGCAGGAAGGTGGCTGGAACAGCTGCAGGCCATGGCCTGACCCTACTTGTGACTTCCAGGTGGGATGAGGTGTCCGCAGCAAAGGGCCTGGGGCAGCAGTGGCTCGTTTGCTGCTTTCGCTTTACCTGAGCTTAGCAGTGAGGCTCCATCCCTACATCCCATGTCACTGATTCAGAGACATCCTCTGGCTTGTGAGTGGCTGCAGAGACAGAGAGGTGACAGACCTCCCTCTGCAGGTCCCTGCTGAGGTGCTCTGTTCCTACAGCTGCACAGAAAGGCCTTCAGCAAGGGCAACTGCTCAGTGACTATTTAGTTCTGAGAAACTGCTGGGAATTCCCAGCTCCAAGAACCAGCCTGGGAGGTTTCACAGCTGGCAAATGTCTGGGTGTTTGCTCATGATTTACAAAGTATGGATCCAAACCCAAGGTGATGGAGGGCTTTACAGCCTCCAGAGGGAAGGCTGATGAAAGCTGTGCAGTAGACCTCAAAACCCCTGATTTCTAGTGAGTTCTCTGCTTCTTTCCCTTGACTGATTTTTATTTTCAACAATCTGACAGGAGTTGAATCTGCAGTCCTAGGAGGTAAGCTGAGGATAAATTTCAATTTCAGATTGTCTGCTTTCTTAAAGGGAGCTGACTTAGATTTAGGCTGTGAAGAGACTGTGTGCTCTTTTGAAAGAGCTGGCTCTAAAAAACTACCTTTTTATTTAACTTTTTTAGTTTTAATGTTGACTGCTTTCTTCTGGGTCTGGGCGGTCATTTATTGCAGCAATAGATTCTAGGCACATCTGTCATGCTGTTTCCTCACAGGAAGTAATTGCTTTTTTTTTTTCCCCACCCTGTTTTGTGTCCAGTAATGAAAATATTGATCAGGGAGTGTCAGCAGCAGTTTATAAAAGAACTGACGTTAAAGTCTTCATGTCTTAGAGAGGATGAGTTTGGGAGAGGAGTGTTGTCTATGCTTCCTGCAGATAGAGAGGTCTGCATTGGAATGGGGGTGCTGCTGGGTATTGGCTGGTGCTGCTGTGGCTTAGCTGATCATATCAGTTTTATTCTGTGTGTGTGAGGCAGCTGAGTCCCAAGACCAGTTGCAGATCCCAAAACAGACTATCTATCTGAGTCTGTGTAGTCCTGAGCTTTGTGTCTCTGCAACTTCTGTCCTATGTCAGATATTTTTTAAAACCTTCAACCCTTCTTAGAGGAAATTGGAGAAGACTGGTAGGTAGTTTCTTGCTGTCTCTGGAACAACCAAGAGTCCCTAACTGTGAAGAAATCTTTCACAGAGCAGGATGATCTGACAATTTCTGTAGTAAGTCCATTTCTCTCCAAGAACAACTCTAGAGCACTGATTTAGTGTGCTATGGTACAGAAGTTCTCTCCATTCTTTCCTGATACAGCCCCTTTCATGCTAAGCAAGCTCAGCATATGGAATAATTTATTTAAACAAGGGAGAATGCCTAATAATGTACATCCTACATCCAGAGATCCAGGGGCAGTATGATGGCAAACCATAGTAAAGCTTTGGGGCACTCAAGCATTATAGGAATGAGTCCTTATTCCTGCAGCAGTGATGTCCTTGTTTGATAGTTGTCACAGCTGTGAGTGTGAGGTTTGCTCAAACTGCACTGGGATTAAGCATCAGGTGACATCACAACTTGAAAGTATGGGCAGGTTTCTTGAGCTGTTTTTCTTCAGTGCCAGCTGCCTAAATTAAATTTGAGGCTTTTATTCTGTCACTCATCTGACTCTGAAATAAAATATCTTCCAATTTTTCGATGAGATTTATACAGACTTGATTTATACACACTTGCTTGCAAGAAGAGAATCCTGGAGTCTCATCAAGCATTTCTTTATCCCTTTAGATTTTAGCCCTTCACAGCAGTGCCTTATTCCTCAGTAAGGCTGTTCTGTGCACCAAATTAATTTGTGTAAGGTTTTCTTTTAATCTCATGGGTAAAGGCAGGGCAAGCTTTAAATTTAAAAAAAAAATTAAAAAAAAACTAAACAGAGAAAAAACTTATCCAAAAAATGAGTAGGGGCAGGAGCAGTGTATGCGGTGGGATCAGGGTGAGAGGCAGAAACAGTTTTAAAGCTTTGCAGGATTGTACCTTGGCTCAAGTTGCCAGTGGTAGGGAATCTCCCAAAGCAGCTCCATTTCAGCCCATTGGAATCTGAGTTCTGCAGGGCCAGATCCCTACAAATCCATATTGAGAAGGTCCTGCAGGTTAGCAGTCAGAGGATTTGGAATCAGCAGAGCCTAAACACATTCTCTCTGCATTTCACTTTGTCAGGCTGCGCTCACACTGAGTCTGAGAGCATCACCTGGATGTTTGCCTGTGGCTATTCAGAGCTGACAGCTTTGTCTGGCAGGTGACTTATATGAGACCTGTTGGTCTTGACTGCAGGATGGGCTTGAACTTAGAGGGCTTATTTAGTGTCAGCGCCAGGTATTGGAGGAGCGTGGAGCTCTGAGTGGAGTGCTGAGACCCCTCATGCCCCCTCAATTCCTGTTCCATGGTAACTTCCCTGAGCTTGGGTGGAGTTTGCTGCAGAAACTATGGAGGCAAATGGTGATTGAAGATCTTAAAATTTTGTGTATTTGAACTGCAGAGAACAAGAATCTCTGTGTGCTCTGCTGAATCTGGACCATATTTTCTTCTTCTGCAGTGGGTGTCAACCTCTTCTATTTCTGCATAATTATCTACCTCTATGGAGATCTGGCAATCTATGCAGCAGCGGTGCCAGTCTCCCTAATGCAGGTGACCTGGTAAGTGTGCTTACTCCTGAGGGGCTGTGTGCTGCCAGGGAACAGGGCAGGCTTAGGGTTGATAGGGTGATAAGTCTGACTAGGATCAGCTGCACTTTCCAAAGCATGGGGTAGAGAAATGACTCACTGACAGCTTGTTTCTTGTGGGTGGGAGGTGAAGTTGTTTTGTATTCCCCACCTGAGTGCCTGCTGCCTGCCTGCAAAGTAGCTGACTTGATTGCAGACAAGTCCTGAAGTGTCAAGTATTTCCAGCTTCAGCACTTGCAGACATGAGATTTGTTGCTCCATAGTTTGATTGCAATACTCTGCAATATGTTGCCTTCTCTGTCTCTTTGGGTAAGAGTTGAAGGGTGTGATGCTTACTAAGCCTAGTGAGGCCAGTGAGTGGTGGTAGTACATGAACTTAGCTTTGGACTGGGAGTGGTGCCTTTCTCAAAGAAACAGATAATAAAAAAGATAGGTTTGGTCAAATCTGGGTTGGATTTGGACTTCTGTCTTGAAAATGGAAAACATCAGCGATGCATAAAAGATCTGAGCTCGCCAGATGGATGATTAAATGATGAAACTTGGAAATAACTGCAGGCAATTCAAGAATTTGCCTTTAAACCTCTGGTACTCAGTGACTTGCCATGTTACACAGGCCAGAAAATGTAAGGAAGTCAGTGTGATCAGGAACAGAGATGAGGATTGGCCTCTGCTCATTCTTCTTCCTTGAATGCAGGAGAGGGGAAGACATATGCTAGGAGTTAATTACTGTCTTTTGTTTCTCCCTCCTTTCCCAGCAGTGTCACTGGCAACCATTCTTGCAGTGTTGGAGATGGCACAAAGTACAACGACACAGACAAGTGCTGGGGGCCAATTCGAAGGATTGATGCTTACAGGCTGTATCTGGTGAGCTTCTGGAATTGGGATGACCACTGTTGCCATTTCAACTCTACTTCTAGTGCATAGGGATTTTTTTTTTCCTAGTAGAAATAATGTCCGTTCAAGTGAACAACAGAATATGAAACTTTTGGTTCCATCTGACTTTTGGCCAAATACCCCCTCCCTATTCTTGGTGACATGGCTGTGTTTGAACTTGTTGGCCATCAGAATGATCCTTATGGTTTTGAGTTAGAGTTCTGTCCATCTTGGTGTGTAGTTTTATATTGCTTAAGCAGGTGAGATGTTTTTGCCAAAGTCTGGGTTTTTCAGTGGCTGGCTAAGTAATATTCACTTGGGGATAATTGTTGTCAAGATAGTGAAGTATATCAAACTCACTTGAGTGCTTTAGAATATAAAATACCCAGAGTTGGAAGGGACTCACAAGGATCATTGAGTCCATTCTTCATGTGAATAACATTGTTAGTGCTGCAGGAGAATCTGCTGCTTGAAAGATGATGGAAACAACTAGCTTAGACAACATCCAGTGCTATACACTGCCTTAGAAATAGCTTTGTCTAGTTCAGGATTGTCTGTTGCATCTGATGTGCTGGGGTTCTGCTCTGAGCCCAGAGTGTTTCCCAGAGGATGATGAACATGGCTTCTCTAGAGCCTGGGGAGAGCTAAGTGCTTGTATTTGGAGACAGATGTCGGGAGGGCAAAATGGGAGAAGGGAGGATGCTAGTGCTGCATAGTGTGGCTTCTGTTTAAGGTCTCAGTGAGAATTTTAAGTAAAAAGTAATGAGGGTGGTTGCGTGTGTGCAGAGAAATCCAGAGGTAATTTTGGAGTTAGTACATTTTGGAGATGCAGTGGATCACATCCAGTGTTATTGCAAAAGTAAGAGCTGGACCTCAGATATATTAGTGAATGTCAAAGTCTAGTTAATTATTTAAGAGAAATATTATTGCTTTATTAAATTCTGTCTTGGTCTGTTTCTTTAAAACATCTAGAAGATTGAAGATTTCCTTCCTGAATTTCAATAACTCTCCCTGACCCAGTAGAAAGAGCTAGTCAAAAAAGGCAGACGTGCATTAATTACTGCCTGTGTCTCTCGGATATTATGTCTATAATTCATGAAGATAATTGTTGTGAGGACTTGCAAAATTAAAAAAATTAAGACTGTGTAAGCATTAGACTTGCAGTCTGTGTACATAACTCTCAGAGGAGCTTTTCCCTCTGCTTGTCTTGTGAATTTGGAGAATAAATATCTGCAAAGTGTTTGCTAGTGGTTAATCCTTTCCTGCTCAGTAACTGGAATGAGGCTTCAATGTTGTTCTTTGTGCCCTCTTAGATTGAGGGTGGGATTGTTTGGGGGAGGGCAGACCAGTCTGTAGTGAGTTAAGTTACTGGTGGGGGTCAATTCTCACAATCACTATCTTCAGGATACTTCTGGGTGTCAGCATTACCTCTAAATTCTGCCTTTCTGTTAGAAGTCTCTAATGCTTCTTACTGGGTGAGGATAGAAGTAAATTGGGACTTGTTCTGCCTCCAGCTCTTCTGGTCTCACTCCCTGCTTGACCTGTGTGATTTCATTCTCCAGAAAACAGGATGGTGACCTCTTTAGAGAGGGATAAGAAATGTAATCATTTATAAAACACTCAGACCACAGTACTGAGCCTGGCTTTGAGTTTGGCTGCCTCTGAAGTGGCTGTGCTGGCTAATATTTTTCACTTGCTCTCCTGGTTATTATATTTTCCCGACTGTCTTGTTTGCAGTGTGGACAGCTAGTGACCTGTTGAGCTCCTAAACATTCAGAGAGAAACCTGGGGATGGGAAGGCAGGGCAAGGAATCACCGGACTTCAAGCAAACAAGTTAGTAGTAAGCCATTGTAATTATCTCTACACATTTTGTCCAAGCTTCTTGTGTATAGAAGTAGAGTTTTGAACATGCCAGAAAAGCTGAAACCTGCCTGTCTGATGGGGAAAATGCAACATGAAAGTGAGGAGGGAAGAGATACATCAGGAGCATAGTTTCTCTTGGTCCCAGGGAGTCATACCCATAGACAACTATTCTGTTTTCTTGACTTTCTATTTTGAATTATTGCCTGATGGAATAATTCAGGTTCCACGTTTCAGTGGACAAACAAGGTCTTTTTTTGCAAACAAGTTCCCCTGTGGCAAGGGGACAGATGGACACTGTGATCCCAAAAGAAAGCAGCTGAGTTTTTGGATCAGCCCTTTTGTCCTAGATGCGTGCCTCTAGTTTTCCTACCTTATCTTAGTAGTTTTTTTTTAGGTTTAAGTGACTTTTAGGAGGAAGATGTGTGGATATAACTGAAACTTTGTGCCTGTTCCAGTGAAGCAGTTCTCTGGAAACAGTGTTATATTTCATACTCTATGCATGACTCTACAGAAAACCTATTTTAGAGGAGAATAATCTATTTGAGGTTTTCTGGACAAATGGTGCCAATGGGAGCTGCTTTGTGCCAAGTCCCACCAGTCTGCCAAAGACCCGTGCTGCCTTCCTCCTGTCAACTTTTTCTCTCCCAACACTGTGTCTTCTATTTGACCAAAACCATTTCAAACATTGACTCTTCAAGCTGGGGATGGAGAGGAGAATAATGGCTGATATAAAAATGCTTTTTCACGCCTTATTGTCTAAAAAGGCTTCTGGAAGCTGTCTTTGCTCTGATTACTGTGAATGGAAGCTGAAAACTATGCACATAATGAGAATATTTAGACAGATTAAATTCCTCTTTTGAGGCTTGCTTGTCTGTGCAGCATCTTTATTGCTGCTCCAAGATTTCAACACCTAAGTGTGTCTGCAGAGTCTTCAGAGACTGCTAGGCCCCTATTAACCTTTGTCTGAACAAACGGTTTTCTTGCTTCTTGTTTATAAATTGCTTTGGAAAATAAAAACTTGCAAAACAAATAACTGAAGGCATGTGCAGGAAATATGTAAATAGACTTTTTCTCCTGTCCCATCAACTGCTGCCAATGTTTTCCTCCTTTTTGGGACCTTAAAAGATCTGAGAGATTTGAGATTTGAAGCCCTTGCTGTGCTGTTTGACTCCTGTGAGGGCAAGACCCTGCAGGCAAATTTTCTTCCAAGAAAGGCATATGTTGGGCAGCCCAGTGACCTTGCTTAAGGCAAGCGGTGATCACAGTTAAAGCGGATCGATGGCTTTCTATCTTTGCTTCAGACCCGTTACCACCCTGCCATGTCCTCAACAGCTGGAGTGACTCCCAAGTCCCTTGGCTGTCTCTGGCAATACTGAGGACAGGGTCACGTTCTCCGAGTGCTGAATTCACACTTCACTGCAGCTGCTTTATCATGCTCTCTGTAGGTTCCATGGTCTCTGCTGGGGAGGTCGTGGAGAAGGAGCAGCAGATTTAAGTTTCAGATCTTTTGTTGTAACACTTTTTTGTCTTTCAGTCCAAGTCGTGTGGAAATGTGATATGATAGTCCCTGTTTCTAGAAAACAGGTACTGAGGTAAATAAGAGATTAAATCCTGGGGATCAACAGCCATTCAGAGTGTCTGATCCAAACTGTGTTCATGACCTGGCAAACAACACTTCAGTTCTGCACCAGGGCAGCTGTTGAGGCTGAAACCTCTACTCTGTTCTCAGCCCTCCTCTTCTGACAATCTGGGACAGGGTGTTTTCCTATGATGGAAAGGAAAGGCTTAAATTCTCAAGGGGAGCCGTGTGCCTTTCAGAAGAGGCACTGGCACAGGTACTTCTGGTAGCCTGGCTCGGTAGCGCATCAAAGCCACCAGGTGCATCTGTTCTGTCTGAGTCTCTGTTGGTTTTTTTAGCTGATTGGGAAAGGGACGCGGCATCCGCTTGCGCCGGTTCACAGATGCTGCAGTATCGCAGGCAGCCCAGCGGGTGCGGGCCGGGCGAGGATGGGAGCGCAGATGGTTTAATGGAGATTATCCCAGTTGGAAACGTGCTTGTGCAGTGAATAAAATGAGCGGGCTCGCAGGCGCTTACTGTCCCTCTTCAGGAGGGGACAATGTCACCCTGGCCCGACACTCTGATCGGTGACCAGAGTGGGGACGGGCTGCAGCTGCAGGAGGCTGTGCAGGGGGGTGAGGGGGTATTCTGAGGACACACATACTATTGTACTGGTGCTCAGTACCGGCACAACTCAATCAGCAAATGCAGAGGCTGAACTGATAAGTGTAGATGGGGATCCTGTTGGCCTCGGTGCAGTGCTGCCTTCCCAGCCCGGTCTGGCTGCAGGCTAGAGTGCTTTGTGTGCCTGCTGTACATGCTCTGCCTCCCTCCATGGCATTTCTTCTTCCTGGCTCTGCCTGTGCCCTGCTCTGAGTAAAGGTAACTCGGAGTTTTATTGTTGAAATAGATCTTTCCAAATGCTTTTACCTGCGCTGGGGCAGTTTTTTCAGTTTGTTTGGTACATGATGCTCTTGTGGCCTCTCAGTCCATTGTTGACTTCTGTAGATTTTTTTGTTTGTTGGGTTTTTTGGTTGGGGTTTTTGTTTGTTTGTTTGTTTGTTTTTTGTTTGTTTTGTATTTTACCTTACAGTAGTGATATGAGAGGAGCCCTCATGGCAGTTCTTGAACATCCATGCTTGATCTAAGTTGTCTGTTGCCAACTGGGAGCTGGAGCAACAGAGCTGGAGCAGTGCTGCAAGCAGAGTGCTTCTTCCAAGGGCACCTGGGTTTTCTCCACATTCCCTTTGCAGCAAGTGCTTTTCCTCCCCTGCCCTGCCTTCCTCAGCTGTGCCCTGCAGCAGCATTCGGTAATAAATGGGTCACAGCTGCTCTCTTCTGGATATTTATTCTTACAGGTCTCAATGTCTAGAGACCTTGAGAAACCGTGGTGGAAAAGGAAGCTGCCTCAGTGGCAGGAGCTGGACCAGGGAGGGCTGATTTCACAGCACATCAATCAAAAAGGTTTGGGGCACTTGTCCTGGAGCTCCCAGAGTGAGCCAGTAAAAAGAAGAAAAGCTGATGGGAAGTTTATCCTGATGGTGTGAAGTCATCATCTTGTTTAAATAAATTGCTTGAACTGTAGCACTGTTGTGTTCTAGGTTACATCAGGTTGCAGTAAGGATGCAGCAGGACTGGGGCACTATTAGCTTGTCACCCTGCATATCCTATAAGAAGTTATTCATGGTAAGACCTTCTTGTAAAAAATATTGCATTCTATTCCTTACCAAGAATGTTTTGATGTGGTTTACTATGATACTGATATAGTAGTAGAACTACATGTACAAAAAAGGCAGCTGCTGCTTCTATGCATAAAGCCAGTTCTGAAAGCCTTCAAAATAAGAAAAAGCTTTTCAAGAGTCCAGAATATTGGGCCGTTTCTGTGTGTACAGGCCATCTGAATTTTGAAGCATTGTTGTGACAGAAGAGGAATTAGTACTGCATTAAGTATCAATATCAGTAGGCCAAATTGTTATAAGGGCCCCTGAAATACAGCT
This sequence comes from Regulus satrapa, assembly GCA_013396955.1. Lineage (NCBI taxonomy): Eukaryota > Metazoa > Chordata > Aves > Passeriformes > Regulidae > Regulus > Regulus satrapa. Next base: position 42,312 of record VWZN01003115.1, read on the forward strand.
TTGCTTGGCTAAAAGCCGTGTCTCAGAGGCTGACTCAAGTCTTCTCATGCCTCTCATATTCTCAGCCTCCAAAAAGTAAGGTCAGTTAAGTTGTTGCTTTGGTCTGAAGTGGTTGAAGAGGGAGATAGGAGCCAAGTTCTGCTAAAATAAATGGTGTCTGGATGTGGGATGGGAAGGCAAGTCTCAACTCTTTTTATTGTGCAACTAGTAGGCTGAAATTGGCACACAGCCCTGTTAATATGGCATAAATCCTGCCTCCTTCATCCTGGTCCATTCTTCTGTGGGCTCACCAATAAATCCTTTCAATTGCTTGCTCATCATATGCCTGTGACAGATAAACTGGCTTTACTGGAGGTTGCCACACTCCTTGTGTTTCGTAATGCAAGAGGTTTTCAGATAACCGGCCTTGTGAAAAATAGGTTCCTCCTGAACTGTCAGGAGGAGAAGCGGATGAGGGTGGTGTTGTGGAAGTGAAATATAAACTTGTTGTACCAGTGACCTAAGAGCTGGAATTCATATTCTGATGGGTAATTTTTCTTGCTTCCTTGTAACTGATGGCATTTTGAGTAAAAGAAACATCAGCCAGAAGGCAAACACTCTGTGAGACAGTCAGCCTTTGCAGCCAGACTGAAGCAACTGCAAGACCACTCTTCAAAGCAACTAACGTTAATGGATTAGCTTGTCTCTTTTCATGGGAAAATCAATAGTGCAGGGGACTGGAATGTGTTTTCTGTAGAGAGCTGTCTTCACAATGAGAAGTGGGTTTTTTGTAAGTGGAGCTTGGATTGTGCTTGGCAAAAGACCTTTTCGAAAGGACCAATCCTGCCCCTCTGGCTCCTCCAGCAGGATGGTAAGGACTGTCTGGAAAGGAAGGGTGCTGTGGTGCTGCTTGAATTCATGGCCAGTTGTGCTGCAGGTGCTATCAGCCCTTCAGAGAAGTAGAGTGCAGGAGATGCAGAGATACAGTGGGCTGAGGCCATCAGTGAGCTCAGATGCTCTTGGCTTCCCCAAGGAAGAATGTCCTGCATACTTGAGTGCCTGGTTTGACTTATGTGGTTGTTGGGTGTGATCATGAACCTTGGAAGCAAACCAGCTAAACAAACTGGGTGAAGCAGTGGCTTTAGATGGATCTGTGTTTGCTTTTCTGCACATTTTGCAGTTGGGAGCTCAGCAGAGGTGATGTTGGGCTCAATCCACAGCTGTGCTGTGTACCACAACCACCCTACCAGGGCTGAGAGGCCATGCTGCTGCTTTTCCCTGAATAAAGCTGTCTTTTGGAGTCAGCTCACTTGGGCAACAAGGCACCAAAGCTGACACTGTTCTCTCCTGATACTGGATACCAGTCCCTCCTGAATAGGGCAGGTGTCAGAACTAATATATGTGATCACCCGCTCCCTATACCAAGCAGTAAAGGTTTAAAAAGGGCCTTTTAAATTTCCTTTCTTGGACTAGGCTGTTCCAGCAGAGCCACAAATTTTAGGTTTTCAGGACGTTTGTATAAAATAAGTAATAAATGCATTTTACCTGTGCAGTGTTACTTTTTGCTGTGATTGTGACAGCATCCTAGGAGCCAGAGTTGGAGAAGACCTGTTAAGCCAGCTAAACAATCCCCTGAGAAATACAATATAACATTTCTCTTAACAGTGTATTTTCCAGTGTTCTGCTCAGTGCTTTAGCACTTTGTTTTTAAACAGAGGTCTGACCTTGCTGCCTGCTTGATTCACATGAGTGTTTTCATCGAGTAAGACAGCAGTCTTGATCTCTCATCCCCTGAAATTACCATTAATTCCTGAATATACAGGTAGAAAGTACCAGGGCTGTAGAATTGTGCAGTTCTGCTGCTACGAACATTATCAGAAGCTGTGGAGGAAAGCTCTGGACAGACCCATATATCTTTTTACTCCTAAATAAGCCTGCAACTTAACACCATCCTAAATTGCACTGTATGTCTGAATGAGATCACTGATTCTCTTGTCCAAAAATGTGGATTTTTGCACTACATCAGCAAATCCCACACGTAGCTCATGCTTCTGTAAGCAGGACTATAAATACAAATAATGCAGCTGGGATTTATCTTTTAAGTTGAAGTGGGTATAATGCTCTGGGGCAGAGCTGATCTCCCAAGCCTGTTGCACCTCTTTGGTGTGCAATGTGCAGGGAAGAAGGCTGGGAGTGGACAGACATCCCACTAGCCCCAGGCAACAAGGCTTTATCTCTTTTTTTGTGCTGAGTAGTTTCAAAGTGAGGGACTTCCCTTCAGGCAACTCCTGCATGGCACAGTGAGCAGGATGATGCTGCCCCTGAAGCTACATCCTCCAGGCAGCTGGAGAATCCTGTGAAACTCAACTGAGAAGTTTGTGGGGGAAAAAAAGTATAGAGGGCAAATAACAGCTTAGTGGTGTAAGTATTGTTGGTGTTGTGGCAGACAAGGGCTTAGTGGCCGTCAGGAACATTCATCCTTGCTGAACCCAAGTACCTCCTAACCCTGGCAGCTTGTAGCTTGACATGTTTGCAGGGCTCTCTGTGTACATCGGTGTCATGCTGGTCCACATCTCCCTTGCTTTGTGCTGTCTAACCCAGGGGCTTTTGTAGTCAATATAAATATTGTTGTAGTTGCCAATGCCCTGCTAGGAGAGGCTACAAATATGCAGGAATTTGGGGCAGTATTTGTGTACAAAGATGATGCCCTCACACTTTCTTGAATGAAATTCATAAATCTCTCATACCATGCTAATGAACTGGGGAGGCAGAGAATAACTTCTCAAGGTCACCCAGTGTCAGGAAGGAGGTAAGCTCCACTTTCATATGCTGTGGGAGATCAGAGCAAGCTGGTGGTGGGGGGTAGAGCTAGACTTGGCTCTGCATCTCCTCTGCTGTCCTTCCAAGTATCACAACCCAAGCATTCAGCTCTCCTGCATCTATCCACTTTACTGCTTCCCTCCTGCTTGTTCAGATGCAATTAGGAGATGCAGAATAAGGGGGAGCCAGGGGTCAAGGAGGCGGTAAAGTGATTACAAGATGCTGCAAACGGCTGTGCCATAAATACTCCAATGATGAAAAATTAGATGCCAGTCACCTCAGGGTTATTGCTGGCCTCTATCTCTCTCTTGTTGTGAAAAATGATAATGGAAGTGTATTTACCCCAGAGAGTGTAAGCTTGCCGCTGGCTGTGATCCTGCACACCACAGGTATGGCAGGAACAGAATCCTTGCACCTAATGACTTTCTGAGAACACTTCGTGCCTGAATTCCTTCAAATTAAGTGGAGAAAGGACTGGTATTTCAGGGTATTCTTTCCAAAACGGAAAGTCCCTGGTGCTCAGAGTTTGACCAGCTCCAGGCTGTGGCCCTGAGTAAGGACGGGGAGAGGAGAGGAGAGCAGCACCCTCAAGTACTGCCTTCCTGGCCATGTGCTGCTTCTGCCTTGGCCTCCCAGAGCTTCGTGTGGAGGCTGTCCAGTTCACAGCTGGTTTTTGGTGTGTTGGATGAGCAACAAGATCAGAGCTTAAGGAGCTGGGATGACTGTATCTTTTTGCTGGGTGGTCAGTTAGAATCAAATGCTGTTGCTGGGCTAGCACCTTTGAAATCTCTAGATAGTATTCAGATCCACTGAAGTTGGTATCTTAAGGGATACAAACACTTGTTTTCATCCCTTGCAGAAGGTCTTCCATTTTGGAAGAGACATTAGGAGTATGGATTAGTTCCTGTGGCACAGAAGCTGGGGGACACAGCATTCAGCTTAAAGAGTACTGTGGGTGAAAGGCCACTTTGCTTCGCTGGCAAAAACCAGCCTGGCAGCAACTGAGGTCTTAATTCCTGGAGGATACCTCCTCCCTGCCTGAAGGAACTGGGGAAGAAGGTGGGTGAGGACTCCTCAGTGCCAGGAATATGCCTGGTGTGAATTATGATTATAAAGCTCTGCCAGGTGTCCTAAGAGCAGCACGTTAATTACCGGAGCTGCTGTGGCAGCTGCCTGCTGTACCCAAAGCATAACTGCCCTTGTTTCTTCAGCTATAAATATTCCTTGTGGATTGTCTGGTGGCTGTGGCCTCCCTCCATTGTGACTCTGCAGGGGATCTAGAGGTTAAAATCCCTCTTGCCTCTAAACTTCTTTGAGCAGTCCTTGTTCTATGGCTGGTTTATCTCTTTTCAACCAACTTTGAGCTTCATAACAGCTTGTCTCCTGATAACTTACTGTCTATCAGCACAACCCCTGCTGCAGCCCTGCCTCCAGCCTTGAGAGGCTGCATGGATTTTCAGGGTTTTTATTTTTTTTTTTAGCTCTCTAAAAAGCTCCTTCCTGAACAATCAGGCTCTTTCCATGTATTTATATTTGTACTGTCCGCTGTAAGGGGTAAAGCTTTACCAAGGAAAGCTTGGATCGCCGCCCTTACTGATAGGCCATCTGGCTCTGTAGCTTGAGATATGAGCTCATGTAGGACAGAAACATGGCCTTGTCACCCTAGTGAGGGGGATAAGAGATAGCAGAGGGGACACCACACTCAAGACCCTTTTCCCTTAAGATGTTTTAGCTGAAAAGCCCTGGGGCCCTGGCAGTAGTAACTGGAGCCCACCCTGGGGCAGTACTGCAGTAGCCACAACTTGAAGTGGATACGGAGGATCTTGCAGAGGCTGTAGATAGGTCTGAAATGAAACTGTTTTCTTTATCTAGAAGTTCCAAACAAGACTGGGGAAAGCACCATGTATTCAATATTTCTCTCCAAAGTCAGCCCTAAAAATTCCCTGAAGATATGAATAGAACACCAGTTCCTAAGGAATTGCTAAAGACGATAGGTCTAGTTCTGCCTTCCAACCAGGAATTAAAAACTCTGGCCTGTGCCCATACCAATAAATCCAGTTTTTCTTTTTGGACTTCTATTTCCCTGCATGTGGCATACTCCAGTGGAAAGCACTGCTCTAAGGTGGGAACAGAGTATCCCAGTTCCCTGACATCTTGTTTGCTCTCTGTACTTGCGTAGTCTGATTTTGTTGGATTGCTTCATCTGTCCCTTCTAGTGCTCATCTGAGTTGTGAAATAGCTCTGAGCTCAGGGACATCTTGCAGAAGCAGAGCCAGTATCAGAGTTGCCACTTCTGACAGCATGTAAGAAATGTCTGCTTTTTCCTGCCGTGCTCAAGGAGACTTTCCTTGCGTCTGAGCACTGAATCAAGCAAAGCTTCCTTTGGGAAGTGCTCGCCCAGTCGCGCCTGTGTCTTGTTGGTGTCAGGCTTCGCTGTGGGAATGTTGTGTACCCACAGTCCAGTATCAAGCACTCAATGCTTGTCTTTCCTGCAGAAGTGTCAAAGTCTACCAAGGAGAGTGATCCATTTTATTAAACCAGTGACTTTTTAATGAAGTCTTATCTTACCCCTTTTTAGAGTAGGGTTATTTGCGGTGCTGTCTTGTGGGGCAGAGGTACCATTGCTCAACAGCTGTGAAATCTAAACTTCAGTATCTGCAGAGATGGAGCTGATAACATCTCAAAGTTTGTCTGAGATGTTGACACTTCTGTCAAAGGGAAGCAAGAACTCCAAGGAATTTTATGGTTTGGGCTGGCTTCTAGTTTTGAATGAGGGTGTGAAAGGCAGGGAGGAGGAAAGGAAAGGGCAAGGGTGGCTGGGGGTCTAAAGGGAGATGGGTATTTAAGGAATGAGGGCTACACCACCTCTTCTCCATCTTCACATTAAAACTGAGGGATCATTGCTCTGTTATCTGAAACTTAGTAACTTCTCATTGGTATGATAGCCCTGTGCTGCACAAATTATTTTATTCAAAAACGCTTGCACTTTTTGTGCTGCTCCTGGCATATTTGCTGCATTTAACAATCATGGTCTCACTTTGCTCAGGTACATACCCTGCTTCCACCCAATCTTTCTGTAAGTTTCAAGGCTCTGAATCAATAAGAAGCAATAGCTGTTATTTTTAATTCACTACTTGGCAAGCACCAAAACCAAATGCAATTCTTACAAAGATGAGTTTGTGTAGCATGAAAACAAGCAAGTTCTGATGACAGTTATGAATGAGGCTGGTTTTTTAGATAGTCCTCTTGCAAATGTATGCAGGCACTAGCCATAATGTTGTAACTACTGTATCTAATACATGAATCAGCCACGTTTTGGATGCTAATTGTGCTTCCTGAGCTCTGTTGGCTGCTACTGTAAAAGCCACATGCTGAGCAGCAGATGAAAGCTATTGAATTGTACTGGTTCAGAGTGATAGATGGACCCTTCAGGTCAATAAAGAATCCTCTTGGTCAAACAGCCCTCTGGCTTAAAGCATCTATGTGGTCTGAAAGACTCCTGGCATTAGCTGGCCATCACTTAGTGGTTGAGAGCTGTCTTGGTGGTCCTCTTGGCTGCAACTAAGCTGTTAAAAACCAACCAGATGTCCTATTAACACTTGATCTTACTCTTGCTTTTATAAGATAATCCAATAAACAAGGTTATGTAACCAAGTTTTAACATAAGAGCTTTAACAAAATATACTTTTAGAAATATAGAAATATATATAAAAATATATTCCAGGCAACAATAAGCCCTAGTTAGTTCCCCCGTGGCAAGAAGACTTGAGTTAACCAGCCTGCTTTTTCATTTTGAAATATTGAGAGTTGACAGGTGCAGAGGCTGAGAAAATGGTATCAGCTGAGTTGCCAGCTCAGGGAAGATCCCAAATCTTGGTGCCTGTGTTGCTGTGACTTGGCTTGGTAGGAGGAATGGATTTGAAGATCCTCCCAGGGATCTTCACATCAGCAAGCTGATGTGCTGCTTGTGGGTCCTGCAGGGAAGAGTGTAATTCAGGGTGACAAGCTGCTGTTCTTTCTTCTACCTTCACTGGTTTCTCATTTTTTGACTGGAAATGTCATAAAAGCAACAAAACATCTTTTTTAGTCATTAATGTGCTGGATTTTCATGCTGTTTTTCAGCATGAGAAAGGAAGAAAAAAAAAGTATTTTGTGTTTACTTTCTGTGTGTGGATTCCACATACCCTCCACTACGAGCCTGGTGATTTACCTGGCCTTTCCCATTTAATGGAGGAGCTTGGAGGGAAATGAGGGAATCATTCTTAATAGCCAACCCTGTGCAAAAGCACTGTAATGGTTTCTCTCTGCCATCCTGTGAATTCAGACAGCATTTAATAGATTCAGTTCTCCTCCTTAGCTGAAGGAAGCATTCCTTTACCTCATTTCAGTTTAGCAATGAATCAGCCCCATATGCCTGCTTGTTTCTAATAAACCACTTCACTAGCAGAAAAATCTTGATCAAAGTACACTATGCCCATTCTGCCTTGGGTGGGTTTATTTGCTGAATCGTAGGAAGAGAATGATCATTCTCCTAGAATATACCTCAGCTGTCTCAAGCAGTGAACTGGGAAACTTGGGAGGGCTTTTTTCATGTACGGGGCTCTGCGTGTTTGCCTTCTGATGGGGTGACTGGTACAGTTTTCTATGTAGGTTTTAGATTGTTTGTATTAAATTTGTAATGAAGTACTTCGTGAATTATTTCCCTCGGGGAAAGGCTGGAGCATCAGGTAGGAAGTCTGAGTATATGTCTGAGGTCCTTATTTAGGCTTACTTTTTCCTTAGGGAGAAGTTATGAAACTAATTAACTTAATGGGTTGGAAGAGCATTGAGGTATACATCGAAGAGCATTGAGGTCTGGTACAGAGAGGTATACATCTTCCTGCTCAACACTGTGGTTTCTTCTCTTCCTTTTGGGGATGTATTTTTAAATATGGTTCCTAGCTTTGGAACTCTTTTGATGGTTGATGGTGAGATTAGCTCTAATCCAGGGACTGAGCCCTTGTCCTCATGTCCTGGCTGTTGGTGAGAAACTGGCCACTTTTTCCTAACCTGCGCTCAATCCTGTTGAGCTGTACACAGTTTCACTTCCAAATGATGTTGATCTGGATGTTTAATATCCAGTTATGCCCAGGCTTTCTTCTTCCAAGCAGTTGAGTGTATTCTGTAGCTTCCCTTCCTAACAGTGGTTGACACAAATCCTGGCAAAGCAAGGCAACCTCATCACATTGCAGGCCTTAGTATTGTTTGTATTGATCCAGGGGTATTCATCTTGGATCACCAATGGGTGTCAAGTGGAAAAGGTAATAAATTTCTATTGCATTACATTTAATCTCTCAGTTGGCTCTTTTGGACCAGGATCTTGTTCAGAACAGAGGATACTGTTCATCCTAAAGGATGGGNACATTCAACCGCTCAAGCACAACTACTTCTATCTTTTACTCATGACTTAAGCAGTAATGGCCAGAGAGGAGGAGAGTTGAAAACCTTGCTGAATGGATTTGGTTGTTTTAAGGTGCTCTCAGAACTGGAAAAAAAACTGCAAAAGGTGAAGGACACTTAGGTTTCTCCAGTACTGAAGGATGCTTTTGAGCAACTGAGCCCCAAATCCACCTTAACATATCTCCTTTCCTCGGTAGGTGAGGTAAATCTGGGTTTTAGACCCATCTGCTTTGGTGCTTGGTGATTTTTTGTCAGTCCTTGCTATGGCTTTGAGGGACTGTTTTACCAATTGGTTCTGGAGCATTCTCATTTGCAGCAGACACCTGTTCCTTAATTATCACATCCTTAGTCCATCTTTGTGTTGAGCACTTTTTAAAGCAGGAGCTATAAACTGATTTGAAGGGAGGCTGTGTTGAGCAGTGCTGGGAGAGATGTTTGGAAGGGACTAGTCACAAACTCAGGAATACGGGTCAGTAAGACAGTTGGTGTCAACTTCTGTTTGCTTTGGGCCCTTGCCCTACTGTCACTTTTTAGTCAAAGGTTTATTTAGTTTGTTGGGGTTTGTGCACTGCTCTAGGATGGAGGGCAGTGCCTAGTGGGCAGGAGAGTGGAGTTAAGGTCCCAACTAAAACAAAGGAACCAAGAGGGAGAAGAGTAAAAAATGGGTTGTACTGATTGCTTTGCTTCTATGTTAAAACTTCAAGTCCCATAACTTAAACTGATTTGGCTCTTAGTCTTGCCAGTTATGCCTGTAGCATTGTATTCTGTGTGATTTCAGTGTTTTCTCCAACAACCATCAATTGCTTCACAAATCTGAATTCAGTGCGTGCTTCCTGTCCTTTTATTTTTAATCTGAGCAGTAAAAGCAAGACTTGGTGTAAGCAATGGTCTCGGATCAGAATATATCCCCACTGAGGAATGTGTCAAACCAAGGGTTCTCTCCCCTGCTCCCCTTCTGGGTTTACTTTTGTCACCTGAGAATACTTGTGATGTGAGGCATTTCCAATTTGCCTTGCAGATATTCTGAAACTGTCTCAAAAAAGGTTTCTTTGGGTTGTGCTAGTCTTAAAATAGCTTGGATTCTGTTCTGTCCTGACTCTGTTGGGGTTGACAGAGACCTTGAGGCATGGCAGACCTGCCCCTTTGAGTCCCAGTTCTTTGCTTATGGTGACACCTTTCCTTGAACTGCTTTAAGAAGTCATGGAAAAGAGCAATGTGTAAATATTAATGCTGAATATTTGTCTTTAAAAATCTCTTTGGGATACTCTACAAACCTGTGCTGTGTGTGCTGTGCTCCTAAGAACTGCCTGCTTACAGTGTTTGGACCTGTTAGTGTATTGCTAGCTGGTACTATCCCATGAAGGATAGGCAGGGCTCTCAAGCACCCATTTTGTCTCCCCCTCACAAGTAGCTTCTCTCAGTCTGTGTTCAGACTGCAGCCAGGGTCTGTTTCTTTTTGCAGTTAAGTTTTTTCTATCTGGGGTAGGTAAGGCTCAAGTGCTGCTCAGTGCCTAAGCAGAGGTGACAATGCTGCACAGGACATGTCACCTCTGGGCATGGGCTGATAGCATAGTTGCCTTATGTGCTCTAGGAGGTGCTAGAAGAAACTCTCATGGGAAGCTGTAGAGTCCAGGTTCCTAGGATGGATCTTTGTTGGATGTATTTTGCAGCTGAAATAGATACAACAGACTGGTGCTGCATTGTCCCCCAGTTTAATTTGCCCATCCTTGGACGTGTTCAAGGCCAGGTTGGATAGGGCTTTGAGCAACCTCATCTAGAGGAAGGTCTCTCCCCATGGCAGGGGGTTGAAATGAGATTATGTTCAACGTCCTTTCCAATCCAAACCATTCTGTGATTCTGTGAAACACTGGTCTCTTAATAGACATCCAAGAGGGCAGTGAGGAAGTTCTTCATTGAAGAACCTTTACTTTCCACACTAATTTAACTTCTCTCTTATCTCTTTGTCATCAAAGAGTTTCTCTTTAACTTTTTTCCTCACTTTGCACTTCCAAGGGCTGAACTGTTATACTGTAGCTTCCCTCTATTTGTTTTTATGTATATAAAAAACCCTCTATGTTTTACACAGGCAACTTAAAGCATGGGGGAAAAAAGCTCGAGGTAGACCTGGCTCCATTGCTGTTGAGCCTGAGATACCCCAAAGCCACCCCATCAATGTTAATGGAAGCAGACTGGTGAGGGCTATTGCTATTCATACCTAAACTGAGCATGTACTTGGGCAAAGAGGCCACAGTTTAATATTTAATGTTCTGTAAGGCTGCACTGAGAGCTTTTACTGAAATATGTCAGTAAAGGAGTGCTGTAGCAGTGATAGCAAATGGCTGAGAGCCAAGAGGATCCTGAGTTCTACTTCTGCTTGAGGCATGTTCTCTGATACCCAACAGCTTACTTGACCCCCTGTGTCTCAGCCAACTTAGCTGTAAAATTAGGCAACAAAGAAAGCTTCATGGCAAATAGACATGTCTGGAGGTGAACTTTCAATGCAAGCTTTGTTCTTCTGATAAATTCATCTTGCTGGCAGAATTTCTGGTTTTTAATCTAATGCGTGATTTTGTTGTCCTTCCAGGCAGCATTCACACTCCTTCTGGGTCCTTTCACCTTCTTCAATGTGCAGAAGACCAAGTATCTTCAAATCATGACATCCCTCATGAGATGGATAGGTGAGTCTTGGCAGAGGCTCAGCCACCTCTTTACCATTGATAGAACCTGAGTCATGCTACTGTCGCTTCTCTTTGGCAAGATCTTGTTGGGAAGCAAGTGCTTGTCAAACCAACCTCCTTGAGGACAATTGTGCAGGCCTAATAAATCTTTGAGGAGAAAGATTTTTAATCTAGCATGAAATTTCTGATTAAAACAAAACAAATTGTTCTCAGTCAGACATGGCTGGTAAATGATGTTTTAGTGGGGTTTGTGTGAGGGGCAGAAGAGGTTTGGCAGAGTCTCCTGTCTGGGTGCTGGCTGTAATACCCACCAGTTGGAAATTTCTCATTCTCACAGCATATGCACAACAGACCTTGGACAATCTTTGTTTTGATCAGAAGAAAAGGCATTTCTGACAGACTTTCCACCCTAGTTTTATCATCTGCTTGCATTTACTTTCATTGGTCTTCCTTTATGGTAGGATGTGCTGCATTGGAAACCCCCAAACCAATGTGTGTTGTCCTTGGGAAGTCCTGCTCCTGTGAGTTCTTTCCAAAATATTGCCAAGAAGTTCTGGGAAGACAGATCATTCCTTTAAGGGGGGAGTAAGACATCACTCCTTATTTTTTTTTCCCAATGCCTTTGTCATTCAAAGATGCAGCTGCCTCACATCTGCCTTGTATGTGTACATGCCCTTAAAGGCTAAGAGGTGTGTGTGGTTTAGGGGAGGTTTATGTTCAGGTTTGTCTATTTTTGTGTCACCTAGACAGTGTGACTGATACTCAGAAGTAATAAAGAGCATTTCTGCAGGTTAATGACCAGCATTTCTGCAGGTTAACAGTCTTCTGGTGTGTGAATGCAGACCATTCAGACACTGAATTAGCTCTGTTTATACCTATCACTGGAATAAGAAGAAAAGCTGCTTCTCTGACTATTTCCCATTACTCATATACTCTTCACCAGGCTGCAGTTGGATATTGTCCCTTCTCTGTGAATTCATCCTGTTTGGAGGTGGTTGGCAGTCAGTGCAGAGGAATATAGATCCTCTGTTCTAGAGAATTCCTGAGATGGGGTTAAGCAGTTGACACCCAGGAAAATTAAGTTGGATTTTAAGCTCTCAAGTCTCAGATGTTGAACAGTTTGAGTTAATAAGTCCTGACTTTGGATGGTGTGAAAATCCTGAATGCCTGTTTTTCTCCTTTGTTGTCTGAGTACATGAAAGGTTTGAAAGCCCCCCCCCCCCCCCTCCCATCCTTTAGAGAAAGAGATTATCTCATTAAAGAATACTAAAGGAAATGAGGAACTTTTGCATGGGGGTTTTTTGGTTGTTGTTTTTGGTTTTTTCTTTATAAGAGTGATCTCTGTTCAGCTGTCTGGCCTGATTCCAATCACCCTGCCTCCTCTTTCCTGGTAGAGACATCAGTCAGACCTCATCCTGTCTCTGTGAAAGTCTGATGCCTGCCTCATCTGCCACTGGTTTCCCTTCAGCCAGCTCCTTCCAGTATGAGGATTTCTAAACCCTGGCATGATGGCAAAACTGTTCCTTTCTTTCATGGCTTGAGGGAGAGGGATAAAGGCAGTGCTTGAAGAAGTGTAGGGGAAATTAATACTTTAGCCTGATTGATTCCTGCGTCAGTACACTGGGGAGCAGCTGCCCCAGATAATGATAGTTAATGGCCCTGACAGCACCTCAGTGGCTACTTAGAAGAACGGATTCCGTATGTGTACAATAGGGATAGATTTATTGGGAAGGACAATTTTTCAAAAAGCCATGTGATGCAGGCAGCAGAGAAAAGCTTTTGCTGCAAATCCAGGGGTAAGGATCAATCCCATATTGGTACGATTTGTCAAACTGGCTTTTCCCATCTCCTCACATCACTGCTGTCCTCTGCTCCAGAAAGCAGGGCTGGAAGTTAAACACAGGTTGGTGTTTAGAGAGCTTAGATCCTAAAGAATGGTCTTGGGCAGTGTTTTGTAGTCTTCTGGACTCTTCTTGCCACTCACATGCCAATAGCCAGATGTGAATTCTTTGTCCTGGTATAAACTGTGCCCTTCCTTCATCTTCCTTGAGTTGGTTTTAGCCATGTGGTGTTGAGGCTGGTTCTGCAAAGCACTCTGAGCAGCAGAGCAACACTGCAGCTTCCTACCTACCTGTTTATTGTGTGGGGGAAAGAAAACCTTCCCATGTGACTTATTCAGCTTATCTGTGCTCATTGGCTTGGTGTGGATGGGAATCTCACCCATGTTTTGCATCATGATTTGAAAAAAAAAATTAAGCTTCCCTGAGCTGGGAGGTCAGACTTCACAATGTGCCTCCCACAGGACGCACCACACACCCTTCTCCCCAGCCCAGTGGAAAGTCCCTGGATTTCCGAGCAGAAGAGGCTGATATAAAGCAGCACTGCCTCAGGTGTACTGGTGATTCAGATGATAGCAGCTGAGAGAATGGTTCTTGGCAGCAGAGAGAGCTAGCTGTGTGTGAAGGTCATTTCTGCTGGTGTTTGTAACAGTGTCAGCCTTGCCTTTGAAAGTTGCTTTCCCTCTTTCTCCTGATCTAAGTGATAATCAAATGTCACAAGCCTTGTCATGAGCCTTGTGTTCATCACAAGCAGCACATTGGCTATCAAAGCCTACAGCAGTTTCATTCCACACCTCACAGATAAAAAAAAAATTCATTCTCTCTCTGAAAAATAGGCTTAAACACTGGGATCTGAGCTGGAAATTAAAAATGGGCCAGTTCAAAGAATGTGGAGATGTTCCAGGGATCAGCCCTTTATCTGGCATCCTCCCAGGATAAGGGACTAAGCCAGGACAGGCAACTCTGAAGCCTCTAAAAGGAGAAAGTAGAAAGAGGAGCTTGCAAGCCGAAGGGTTGTGCTGCTAGAGAGCCCAGACAGATGGGCTCTCCTTGTCTGGGCCTGTTGATCACAGACAGCTCATCTGGAAAGAAAGCTGGCATGGCAAGGCGCTTCCCTGCCAGGACTGATAGGAGCACAGAGGGTGGATCTGTGTCTCCAGGTGGAGTGGGGCTGGTGGCAGAGAGGGCTTCCAGAGGAATCGAGCTGTTGCCAGTCTTCTGAAGAGTAGCTGCTTACAGTCCTGGCTGCAGAGCTGATTGCCACTTGGCGTTGGTGAGTGCCAGTGGTTAAATTCAGTGCAGCAGTTGGTGCTTGAACTGCTGGCCTTATATTTGCTTAGAGATCTCTGTTCTCCAGGAGCTGGCAGATGAGTAAGGCTTTGCCTACCCAAGTTCTCATCCCTTTCCCAATGCAGAAGCTCCTCAGACTGCTTTGTCAGCCTTTTGCTGGTACCTAAGCTGCCTTGGGAGGTGGAGCAGAGGTACTCTAAGGGGTGCAACAGAGAGCGTGCCTGCTGTGCTTCTCTGGGGAAAGGGCCAGTCATGAAAAATTATTTGGTTTAAATCCTGAAAATAGTGCCTACAGTGAAGCCTTGTTTTGATTTGTGGTTAGAAGCTTGTTGGTTCACCCAGCTCTGGGGCCATGTGAGTACAGATCATTCCCATGGGAGGGGGGTCTTTCCCCAACGTGTAATTCCTGTCTTCCTTTCAGCTCTCTTCCACCGCAGCCTCAGGAAAATGTAGAGCTGTTATTAGGTCAATTCCTTTATTAGTTTTGGAGCCTGTTTCCAGTTCTCTTACAAAGTTATCGGAGGAGGACTTCCTGCAGAAGGCTAAACCAACTAAGCTATCAATACATTTAGAGCTGTTGGTATTTCCAATTCTGCTGTTTGGATTTCAGACTTTTTTTTTCCTGCAGGGTTTATATCTACAGTGGCAATGGATTGATCTCTAAAGAGACTTGCTTATCTAGCTGGTTTTTTTTGCCCCTCTCATTTCTTCAATCCTGATCAAGTGGGTACTGCTAGGGGTGAGCTGCTGAAGGGCACGGCCCAACAAGAGGGACTGAGCCAGGCAAGTTCCATGCACTTCTCACAGCAGAGGGGATACAGCTCACTGGGGCACAGCCCTACCTCTTTATTATTGGATAATATTGGATAATAACTGTCTAGCAGCATCATGGGATAGGATCTGGATTAGCAAAGACAACAAAAGGACAGAGCTTGGTGGAGCTGAGCAGCAAACATTGGGCTATTGTGTATTAAGCAGCTAACCCGATTAATTGCAGCCTGTTGCAGCCCGAGATGTCCAGCTCTATAGGTGAGGACTGCTGGCTCTAAAGACATTGGTAGCGTGATTATCACTGCTGTTATTAAAATTGTCTCTGCCAAATGTTCCCAGAGAGCTCCCACATGGGACCTGTGCTATGTGTGCTGCTCATGATGCTGTATTGTACTTATTAGAAAGTATTGTACTTTAATGAAGAGATTTTTTATATAGTAATAAACTTCTGGGTTTGCCTGAAGAGGCTCAGTTCTCTCTCCTTGTTGGATCACACCACATCTATTCAAGTAAATGCAGCCCTTGAGACAAAGTCTTCCCAACCCTGCCCAAACTATGATCTCACAATCACATGTTTGGGAATAAAATCTCTTACCCAGCTCTTTGCCCTGGCCAGTAAGATGGAGGGAAAGCAGACAAGAATTTCTGGGAAGTCTGTGTTAAACCCTTCTTTTCTCTATCCCATCCCCTTCCAGGATACTTGGTAGAAGGTTTCTGGGGCAGAAAGGGCTGTCCAGAACGTGCTAGCCGGCCTGACTTTCTGTATCTGGTGATTTCTATGGTAGTTCTTCTCTTCACCAAAGCCCTGCTGTTCACAGCAGTGCTCTGCATAGAACTGGTCCCAGACCATCTCACGTTGCGAGCAGTCTCAGGTAACTGTCACTGCCATTCTTAGCAGCAGAACTATCTGTGCAGGAGTTGACTCACTTGCAGAAACCTGGAGTCACTGTGCTACATGCCTTCAAGTACTGAGACAAAGAATTACAGAGGAGGCTGATTTAGGAGGGGGTGACAGTTTATCAAGTCCTGCATTTCCAGTCTCCTGCTGAGAAATTAGTCTGCCAGTGCCCACCGTCCTCAAGGTGGGTGGCCTCTTTTCACATCAGAAATTGAGCTTTCTGCAAATAGCTTAAGGAGGGATCCTTGTGATCTCAACCCCTCTCCTTTCACACTGCAGGGCATCCAGGAGGATGAGGGAATTGGACTGTAAATCAGAACTTTGTTGCATGTTCATTCTGACAAGCTGCTTCAACAAAGTTACTTCATGTTCTTATATCCCTTTTGGAGCTGATGAAGCTGCTGCCAGAGCCCAGGGTAAATAATTCACTAAGAGAAGTGAATATATTTATGAAGAGTTAGTTAAAATGCTGTGCTTCTGTCATGCCTGCTTTTGGAATTATTGGCTGAGGAGCTCATTTCAGTGCTGTTTGTGGGGGGCAGTGGGGTGAAGCAGTGTGAGAGAAAGAGTCTTGTGAGCTTCAGATGCAGATGGAGAGTGATTTGCAGTTCTGGATGGGATCACTGAGATCCTGCCTGAGGAGCTGATGCTTCTGAAAAGAGCACTTTATTCAGGCAGCAGGAGACACTGATAGGCCTGAAAGATGAAGAAGAGGAGCTGGAAATGTGAGGGCACATTCAACCCTGCAAAACGGTCTGGGTGACAGTGCCCATGCAGGTTTTCAGAGTAGGGCTGTGGCATGAAAAGCTGCTTTCTGCTCTGAGTGGATGCTGGTGGAACAAGATGATAAAAACTTGGCTGTGTAGGGCCCAAGGCAGGATGGGCAAGATCCTAAGCCTGCAGAGCACCTGCACCATGTATGTCGTGGCATATGGGTGCTCTGCAGCCAGTGCTTTCCAAAGCATCCACAGCCATAGTTTGGGCTCACAGTGACATTGAAGTGTCACTTCTCTAAGAAGAGTAAACTATTACATGGACAGAGAAGTGACTCTCAGAGCTAAGAAGCCAAGTCAGGAGCAGAGCTGAGAGCAGAGTCCTGGTTGTAGGGGTTTTATGGTTCTTCTGCCAGACGTGACCAGTGGAGAGAGGACCATAAACTATGCCGGTAATTTTCCCCCAGAAGCAAACAAGCCTCACTGGCTGCTCTTTCCTTCCCATATATTGAGGAAAAGCATCTGTAATAAACGCCCGAGTGCAAGGCCATTTTTCTCCTGTGAACTGTTACTGGTGTGCAAATGTCTGTGGAACCAGCTGATGTGGGCAGCTACACTGGTTTCATGGTGGGCATTGTTACCACAGTTGGGGAAGCTACTTGTAAATCTTGGTTATGGTATGGCAAGCCTGATGAAGAAAAGCAGGGAAATTATGCCCTTAGAACAGAGAAGCTCCACTGAACTTCTTTTGGCTGCCAAAAAGTCCTGCTAGTACCTTTTAAATGTAATTTCCCTTTGTGGAGAAAAGGAGCTCCACCTGGCCCAAGGCACTAATCTCTGAGTTGACTGCAGCTGGAGCAAGCCAGGCCTGGGGGAGTGGAGGTACCTGAGAGGCTTTTTCTTGCCTTCTTGGTAAGCTGTTTCATACTTCTGTGTATGAGCAACAGTCCCTTGCCATGTGGACCCTGCCTCAGACTTTGGGAGAGTAACACTGTCTGGACAAGTCTCTGCTCTCTATTAGAGGAAGGAGCCACAGTGATGTTCCACAGCTTTTGCTTATGCCTTTCTTCTGGGAAGTAATTTCCCTCCTCTTTTCCTTCTAATGTTTCTCTCCAGAGAATGGCTGTCTTCTGTGAACATATCCATCTTGCTTCCCCACAGTCTCTGCACTCATAAATCCTTCATCTTCCTAGAGATGGTGTTTTAGGCTCTGTCATTGTCAAATCCAGTCCTTAATTACTCCAGCTCCCATATCTAATGGAACAAACCTAGGTTTCCTGTTACCTCTTTACTGTCAATTCATATAGAAACCCCTTCTGAAGGCTGGAAAAGTTAATCAGTTGCTGCTCTGGAATTTGTGGAGAACTGGAGGTCATGAACAAGTGGCAGGATATAGCTTCTGCAAGAGAAACTGGCTAAATGAGTTTTAAATTTAAAAATCAATGTCTTAATTTCAGATACTTTGTTCTGCCAGCATGTTGGACTCCAGCTGTCCTTTAATACTTCAAATGCCACAGGATCCAGAATGCCTGGTGGTTCCAGAGTTGCAGTGGGCTTTTCATCTTGCCCACATCACTTCTGGAAGGCAGCTGGCTCTGAGAAGGAGCACCAACATTGTAGAAAGACATCAGCAGGGAAGTAGACAGCACAAGTGTCAGGTGGGGATGCAGAAGGTAGGACTGTCTTGACGTGTTCCCGGGCCGTTCAGTGTCTACAGAGCAGATGCTTCTGTTTTTGTGCCCTTTCTATGACAGAGGTGTCTAATGTTAAACTAAATGAGATCTGTTCTTCTGTTTAACCTGTGTTTTGACTTGATACAGAATTGAGGTGGGGAGAAATCTTCCCCTTTCCAAAGAGACTGGGTTTAGGAAGCTCCTAAAAACATCTTCCTCCTGGAATCCATCATGCTGCTTAATGTATGAAAAGGGAAGCAAGCAGTGTGTGTTGGGATAGGGTGATCCATTATCATTATGTCCAGGCATATTGATTCTCTGCTTGGACAGGAAAGCTCTGTCACACCGTCAGCCAGCAGTGATGGATGGCCCTGCCACAAACATGTCATGGCACCAGCTCAGACAAATGGCTGGAGGGTAGGGGAGCAGCCAAGCATGGGGTGGCTGCACACCACTGCCTCTCTGGTCCCTGGAAGGGGTGGCAGGCAGGTGTGGTGATGTTCTCTCCAGGCTTTCCTTGTAAAAGGAGGAATGGGAGTAGGGACAGGGCTAGAGAAGATGTGAACATCTCACAAGTACCATGTCTTGCAGGGATGCAAGGTGGGTTAAATGAGAAGCTCATTCTGAGCATCAGTTCTTGAAGGAGCCTACCATGACAGGGGAAAAAATGTGTTTGAGGCTTGGACTTATTTTCTTTTCTGCAGTAGCCTTTCTGCAGAGAGATGGAGCTCATGTACAAACACCATTTTTCATTTACAGAGGTGTTTTCTCTGACTCTGTAAAACAATCCTTAAACTCAGAATGGCTAAATTATCTTCTCTGCTTCTCTGCAACTCTGTTACTTTTCTATCAAAATGCACAAAAATGTACTTCTTAATATCCCCAGACTCCCATATTTCCCAAACTGTACTACTTTGTATGTCTGCTCATCCATATTCATCCTTACTTCACCTGCAAGAACCAGAGCAGAACTGCCGTCTCTGAATCAACATCTCCTGAGTCAAGCAAGAGAGGCAGCAGTAGCTGACTGCAAGGTCTGCTTTATCTGAGAAGAACGTTTGTTCCTCAGATAGTGAGGGGAGCAAAGAGACTGCAGGATAGGCAGTTCGATGGTTGGGATGAGATTCATCACAATTTTCTTTTATGGCCCCTCTTTTTATTTTTTTCCTCAGGCTCACTTAGATCCTTCACTAAAAATGGTGCTTGAACATCTAGAGGAGATGAAGATGAGACAGGAAGTGGCCTCTGTGCTTTGCTGACTGCCAGGCCTGTGGTGTGAGCCTTGGAGTGGGTTTAACACTGTGGAAAAATCAGGAAAAGCAAAACCCTTGGTTGCTTTTTAAGCATTTGTATTATACAAGGTGTAAAGCAGATGTTTCATGTGACCAACTAACAGCCCATGGTGCGTGCCATCACTGTCAACCTTGCTTGTGACTCTGGGTGCTGTTGATCATGGTCTGAAGGTGTTTCATACCTGGAACACATTGCTTGTGTCCTCTGTGCTGTGTGGAGAGGAATCCATCAAGAGTTTTTTTGTGAATCCATGTCTTACTTCACCAGGATTCTTATGATGAGGGAACGCTGTTGTGCAGCTGATGTGACAACAGTAGGTGACATGAAATAGTGTTGTGTGATGCTGCCTTCAGCCTGCTGTCCCGGATAGGGGATGTGTGTGCCTGAGGATCTTTTCTGCTCAAAGCTGCCTGTCCATCAGCCTGTCATCTTCTTTTCATTTTGACTCATCATCCAAACCGTATCTAGGTTTCAGAGTTTAATTTTTTGGCTTGCCTCCTCTCAGGGACAGAGAGATAAATTTGACAGGCAAGTGTTTTAGCTCTCCAGTTCCAGGAGTGAGAAACTCTTATGCCTCAGGGACTGAGAGAAGCCATGGGGCAGGGCTTTTGTTATCCTCTCTGAGGCTGGAATTTTCCGGGGCGGGGGGGGGAACCAGTTTAGCCAGCACCATTTCTTTCAAGGACCTTGCATCTGCAGAGCACCAGTCCTCAGGCAGGGGACACAGAACCTGCCTTGCTGGAAGCAAAACTACTTTGGATCTTAGTATTGGATCCTCACTCCTTGTAATTTTAATAAATTTCTGAAATGCTTATTTAATGAAAAACAAATGTATTAAATTCTAGTTGCTTAAGCCAAAGAGCATCCATCATTTAGGCAATCCACAAGAATTCTGTTCCTTCAGTGTTCCCTGCCAGGAAAGCACATGTTGAGAGAGAGGACAATCTGTGGGAGATGCTTCAACGATGGGGTGCCTGCCTGAAAGCTCCCCTGATCTGGTCCAGTGCAGAAAGTGGGGCTTTGAGCTAATGGTGAAAGTGGGTTTGGGGAATGGAAATAGGTCACTCCTTACTGTGTAGAGCAGAGCATGAGGAGATTCACTCTCTAGTGTGCAGGGAAAGAGGTGTGAGACTTCTGAGTCACTCTCAGCCCAGATACAGGACCAGTTCAGGATGGGGCTGCAGAGCCTAACCACCTCTTCCAGGCAAGAAGGAACAGTCTTAGCACATTTCCAGACCTGCCCAACCTGCTTTGTCTTATTACTCAGGGCCTCTTTTCCTTGTAGCCTGTGCAGCCCCTGGGAGTGCAGCCATGTCACATCACCTGGAACACAGCTCTTTCTGGGTCTCTTGCTGAGCAGATGTGGCTGGCGAGCATCTCCCCTCCGGGGAGCAGTGGGGGAGGCACAACAACTGTACCCCTGTTTGCAGTGCCCCTCACCTGCTGGGCTTGAGTGAAGGCAAGGGGAATTGCACACCCCCAGAGCAGTGAGCTGTTGCCTTCCATAGCTCTCTGTGACTGCCCTTGGGGGAGGAAATAGAGCCTAGCACTCCCAAAACGACCTGGCCTTGTGGTACCATAGAATGAATCTGCTGCTGTCAGTGTGGTGTTTGGGGAGGGCTGGTAGACATGCCCTGTCAGTGGAAAACAGTTGGAAGCGAAAGGTTTCCTGAGGCAGCACAGGATGAAATACCGCATGTGGCTTGGGAAAGGTTCGGCATGGAGCCGGTGTTTGCTGTAGGAGAACATGAATTTCTGAGAGGCTTTTGGAGAACACTGGGGGTATATGAGAGGCAGTGTTCAGTGAGGGTAATCTGATCTTGCTGGGCACAAGAGAGGCAGCATTCACTAACTGCTCTGTAACTATTTTCACTCACCCCATCCCTGGCAGGGTTTCCCATCTCCAGCTGACTGTTGTGGGGAGGAGGACCGGGCTCAGAGCAAGCCCGTGATCTTGTTCACCCCATGGTGAGCCTGCCCAGCTCCTAGCACTGGTGCCAGCTTCCTAAGGACTTGAACTGTGCACTGCTCTGTTTATTCCATCTGGATTTATATTAATGGCATTCAAAGTTGTAGTAGTTGTCTCAGCATTTTGTTGATTTTTTTTTATTACCTGATAATTCACGGCTCTGTTGCTGTGCCTCGGACTGGTGCAAGGACAGCTCTTGTGCAAGCCACAGTGGCTCACCTATTGTAGCACCAAACTGTAAATCTCACTGCTTGCTGCTCTGCCAGGCAGGTTCTTTTCTTCCCATTACTTGTTAACTCCAGCAGCTGATGATCATCTTTCCCAGACTGATGCAATTTTTGTGATACCAGAATTCGTTTTCTGATGCTTTTACATGTCATTCTAGGAATGAGAGTCTCACAGTTAATGCTCTGGCTCAAATTTCCACCTTCAGACTAATAAGAGCATTAGCCCAGTCCCCTCAATTCATTTTGTCCCTGGCACCTTGTTATTTATAATAAGCTTTGTAAAATGTTGTTAGGCTTTTTCCTGACATAAGTGAAGGGTAGAAAAGCAGACTCTGTGTCTAGAAATGATGAATTTTAATAGCAGTCTTTCAGTGCTGCTTTAGTCCCATCCAGACTGGCTTCTCAACCCTGGGATTAGCTGCAGCCTGTTCCTCCTGCCCAAGAAATGGCTGGCTAGTTCTTGCTCTATCATGCTTGACAGATCCCAGGGACAGGAAAGCGTGCTAGTAGCTACTGCTCCTGTGCACATAGGGGAAGTCTTGAAAACATTAGTCCAGTTGGAAATGTGTAGGACTATTACTAGGGTTGACTGGAGTCAAGTCAGAGCTCAAACATCTCTAAGCCTTTTTGAAATGGTGGTACTTAACCAGTGTGTGTGTGTGTGTGTGGCAGAGGCATCCATGGACCAAAACCCTTGAGGGCTTAGGGTTCACCAGCCACTGCTGCTTCTGCTTCTGAAGGGCTCAGCATAGACCTGTGCTCTTGAGGGTGGGAGGGTGAGTCCCTGTGGGAAGGAGACTGGAGGGAGATGCCTGAGCCCATTCCCTTATCGCTGACTGGCATTGACAGCAAATCACAATTAATTCCTGTGCACCTCACCTTTAATGTAGCACCCTCAGATAAGGTGGTGCATCAAAGAGATAAGAAGATGCTCTTGCATAGCAGGAAAGAGCTGGTGCCAAGACTGCCAGTGCAATGGGAGGAGGTAATGAGGAGTGCAGGCCTGGGCTTGACCTGAGACCTTCTCTCTCTCTCTCCAGCTTTCATCCTCATGATTATTCTGGCCCTCATCCGCATCAGCAGAGGCCAAGCTGAAGGTCACCCATCCATGGCCCAGCTGTCAGGCATCCGCAATCTGTTCGGGGTGTGTGTCTATTCCTTCATGTGCCAGCACTCCCTGCCATCCCTCATCACCCCCATCTCTAAGAAGAAGCATGTCAACAAGCTCGTGCTGCTCGATTACATCCTGATCCTGGCGTTCTACAGCCTCCTGTCCTTCACTGCCATTTACTGCTTCCGCAACGATACCCTCATGGACATGTACACGCTCAACTTCACCAACTGTGAGATCGTCAGCGTGGCCTTCATTCGCTACTTCCTGGGCCTCTTCCCTGTCTTCACCATCAGCACCAACTTCCCCATCATCGCAGTGACCCTGCGCAACAACTGGAAGACCCTTTTCCACAGAGAAGGGGGCACCTACCCGTGGGTGGTGGATAGGATTGTCTTTCCTGCCATCACGCTGATTCCCCCAGTGCTGGTGGCTTTCTGCACCCACGATCTGGAGTCCTTGGTGGGGATCACGGGAGCCTATGCGGGGAATGGGATCCAGTATCTCATCCCAGCCTTCCTCGCGTACTGCAGTCGGAAGGACACTCAGCTGGTCTTCGGCAGCGGGACAGTGAACAAGCACCTCTCCCCTTTCCGGCACAGCTTCTGGATCGTGTTCGTGCTCATCTGGGGTTTCTCTTGCTTCGTGTTTGTGACTGCAAACATTGTCCTAAGTGAGTCAAAGCTCTGATGAGAGTTAGCAGCACACTCATTCTGGAGCTCCAGAGACTTGAGCATTTCAGCTCACCCTCTGAAACTGTGAAGTAAGGGGAAGAGGCAGTATGAAGGGAAGTTTCCAGGCTGTTGGCTTGGTGACACAGACTTTCTTCACTCCACTTTGGTGTAGGTGGAGTGGACTCAGTCTTGCTGCAGTTCTGATTCTCAGATAAAGTCCTGGGGCTGAGCCCTTGGCAGCCTGCACCATTAACCAATGTCCAGCCATTCCTGCCTTTGGCTCTGTCAGAGCAGCCCATTGTCTGTCCCTCTGTGGTTCTCTGTGTGCTGCAGGTCTCGGCACACAGGAGAGAGACAGCCTTGTCTGCATCACTAAATGTCCGTTCTCCCAAAGGCAAGAATGTGCTGTACAGAATCCAGCAGGAGTTTGGGATAACTGAGTCTGTTATTTGTGCTGAGACTCCTGTGCTAGCTGAAGGAAAATATAAGGGTGGAAATAGACCTAATTTTGAAGGAAATAATTCTGTGCTGTTACATTTTCTTTTTCTACAAGCATTATCATGTTTGTTGCACATTGCCTGGGATCAGGGATCTTTTGCTTAGAGCTGGATTTCTTCAGTCTGGGAGTTTACATTCATGCTTCCATCCTCTTCTCCTGTGCTGTGGCAGCTCAGCTGGGCAGAGCAATGCCTCTCTACATGCAGGGATACAGTTGTTCCCACTTTCCAGTGAGAAGCAGCCTTGCTTCCCTCAGCACTGGCACATGACTCGGAGCTTTCCACTGGCAGACCCCTTCTCCCTTTCTCAGCTTTGCCCGGGGCTGGTACAAGCAGCCAGGCCCTGACTCCAGCGGCCGGGATCGGGATCGCTGTGGGCTGGGGAGGTGCTAATTACCCAGTCCTGACACGCGAGAGGCTCTGGCTGTGCACACTGATGCGTTCCCGGCTCCCGCGTTGGGTAATTAGCCTTGAAACGAGGTGGGTGTTAACTCAGGGGAATGAGCCGGTGCCAGGAAGAAGCGGCTGTGCCCCGGCTCAGCCCTGCCTGCAGCAGCAGAGCTCCCAAAACAAGGGAACAAAACCTGAAACCCTACTGGAACTGCTCTTGGAATTCCCCCTCTTGTCTTTCTGCACAGGGTTAAGGTGGGCTTGGGGCTGCTCCTGCTCTGCTTCTTTTGGAATTGGGCTGCTCTTACCTTAGGCAACTCTAGAAGAGTCACTGCTTTTAGGATGACTGTGATTACTGTAACACCTCACTTTGTCACTAGGTCCTGTGTTCAGAAGCCCTGGGACACAGATCATGTGGGGTTTCCTGACAGAAGGAAGGACTTAAGAAGTTTTCACCTGAACTGTTTTAGCCCCCTGTTATCAGAGCAGGTTCAAAGCCAGGTGTATGTCAGATCCTCCTGCCCTCTGCACTTGCTGCAGTATTAAATGTCATCGCTCACTAAAACAAGCTTTGAACTGCAGCTCTTTTTAATCAAGCTCTGTTTTCAAGTAGGACTTTCTGGTTTCCATATGACCTGAAGTGCTCCTCCTGGGGGAATATGCAAGTACCTGGAGCGGTATAAAACCACTTCATGGCTTTTAAAGCAAAACCCTGCGCCTCTCAAGCCTGAGCACTGCCACTGTGTCCTTGTCGAGCTGCCTGGAGAGAATCTGGAGAGATTGTTCATCTTCTCTCCAGCTTGATACTAAACAAGCATTGGCAGTGCCTGCTAGTGAGTTTAAACATCCCCAAGTGCTCCTGGAAAGTTGATCTGGCATCTTCAGTACCAAATTAAGAAGGTATTTTACAGGTATCTGGTGCTGGTGTCTTGTTTAGGAAGCAGTAGTTTGGAGGGCAGATTCATGGGGCTGCTGAGCTGGGAGCCACCTGTGTGGCAGCTGGGAGCTAGGCAGAGCTAGAGGGAGAATTGAATGCTGATGAAATAAGCCTTTGGAGAGGCTGAGGGGGCTGTTCTTCTGCATGAGTGTGCAGGTGTGGGTTCATGGAGGGGCTGAGGGCGGTCTGCCCACAGCTGCCCATGCGTATCAAAGCCCTTGGCTCAGCCCTGCCCTCCACATGCCCATTTCAGTCTCTTGCCTTCACATTTCATTGCAGCCAGGCAACAGGGCTGTTATTTTATCTCCTTTCACCCTCCTTTCCCTTCTCAGGAGGGAGGGAGCCCAGCCTGGCACCCTCTTTTCTGCCATCTCTTACATTTAAAGATGTGCCTTCTCTTCCCTGGCCCGTGTGTCCCACTCTCCCCCTCAACAATGTGTGACGGTGACTTCTGAGGGCCTGCACCTCCCAGAGCTGCTTGGATCCAGGTTTTGGATGCAATGGGACGCTGAGGGCTTGTGTTCCAGCCCCAGCCTTTGCCATGGTACCTTACTGGGAAGGACTGTGCTCCCCAAGGAGCATGAGTGCTTCTCAAATAAATAACCATGAATTCCCAGACACCTGCTGTCCTTGCACAGCAGCAAAACAAATATATCTGAGGAATTGGGGTGATTAACAGAAAGAAGTTCTACAGCAGAGAACATTTTTCATATAATACATGACATAGCAATGCCTTAAAAATTACTGGAGAAAGCAGGAAGGGGATGGTTCAGTGCATCCAGCACTGGCTGAGGGGATGCTGGGTGACCCTATGGTGGCAGGGCACAAGCTCTCTCCTTTCACTCATCACGAATAAGTCTATTTTTATTTGGCCATTATCAGCACTAACAATTCATTTCTGCAGATTCACACGTGATGCTTTGTCCTGACTGTAATTAGGTTTTGTTTTTTTTTTTTTTTTAATGGGATTAAAACCAATAAAATCCACATTATACATCTGGTTTAGTCTGACTCTTTTTCCATCCCTTTCTTCCTCGTGCTTAGGCACAGACCAGCTATTCCTGGAGGGGATGGCTGTGATGGATGGGGCTGCAGGTCAAGGAGAAATGGCAAGTGGAGAGGCTAATGGAGACCCTCACCTCTTCTCTATTAGCCTACTGCAACTCTGGGTGCTAGCTGCAAACTCAATTAAAACATCTGTACTTTCCCCTTCTCAATTACGGCTCCTTACACTTAAAGCCAAACAAATTGAATTGCTCTGCTGCCTCAGGCTGCAAAGGCAGTTTCTGCCAGCAAATTTATTATCACCATAAAGCGCAGCTTGATTTATGTTAAAATATTAAAGCAGATCTTTATGATGGAAATAAACACTTTCTGCTGTGATTCTCTCAAAGGACCTCACAAGCAGCAGCAGATTTTGGGGCTTGGGCTGTAAATCTGAGGCCAAACTGGCATCAGGGAGGAATTCAGTCTATTGCAGCACTTGGAAGAGCAATGGCCAGGGAAAGAAAAACTTTGAATCTGAGAAGAAGCTTTAGGCAAAGTGTCACTCCATCAAGGAGCTGCATATCCCTGAGGGGATTCAGCTGTTTGAAGGTTTGGGGAAAGTGCTCACCAGTCTTTCCCCTGGATGGATTTGGGCAGCCCAGAAGCTGCCAGTGGCTCAGGGAAGGGCACCTGCTGCAGGGTCTCAGCTGGGGAAGGTTTTGTGCCATGGCTTTGCCTTGGCTGGAGGCCAGAACCAGGAGGAGGTGGCTGCACCTGCTGCTCCCTCAGGCATCCTTGGGCACAGCCATGGCAGCTGTTCCCAGCACCTTCTTGGCCCCATATGTGTCCTGGTTTGTGATTTAACCAGTTCCCCCTGTCCTATCCTGAGTCACCATCTCCCCACAGCAGCACCAGCATGTCTTTGCCATTGGAACCGCTTCCCAGTGGCTGACCGGTGCTGGCCTGCTTTGTTCCCCCTCTCCTCATCAGGATCGTTCTGACGATGCTGAGCAATGGGGCAGTGAAAATAGGACCTGCTATGGAAAGGTCGGGGAGGGGGGGTTTGGGGGGACACTGTCTGCCCCCCACAGTGGGGCTGAGTCCCAGAGGTGGGTGCTGAATCACTATCCAGTCTTATTTTTCTCTGTATAGCAGCTCACAGCCTCCCGGGGTGTCCTGGGTGCCAGAGCAGGCTGAATTAAAATGTGATTGATTAGACAATTTCACCAAAAAGAAATAATATCCCTCAACGTCTGTTAAACACTAAATTACTCAGCCCCTCTTTGGAAAGCCTAGTCAGAGGGTGCTTCCAGACTGCTGCTTCCCTGGAGGTTTGTCCCTGGTGTACCCTGGAGCTGGGAAATGCTTCAGGAGCAGCTGAGTCCTTCTTTGGTCCTTGATGGTCACAGGTCCCACCTGCCCTAGACTGGTCATGCCCCAAACACCTCCTTTGCCACCAATGCCCAGTACCTGGTACCAGGAATGGAAGAAAAATTGTGCTTTTCCATCCCAATTGTCATGCAAAGATGATTATGCAAATGTCACCATGGTGGCCAGGGACCTGGGCATTCACATGGGGCACGCAGAATAGTCCTGGCCTTACACTGGGTGCTGACACCCAACCCTGGGGCCACTTCCCCTGGGAGCACCCCCTGCACCGCATTTGCCCTGTCCCTCGCTGTCCTCAGCCTCCTGCAGCAAAGCCTTTCTATAAAACATGAAGCAGCTCCATTTGGCTTCTGCTGAGTCACCAGGGACATCACTAATTAATTTAAAACGTGGGTTTGGGATTTTTGATACTTATTTTTTTCCCTTTTCTGCTCCCTTTTGCTGTCACAGCCCCAACCTCAGCGCAGGTTTGACTGTAGCTGTGTATGCTGGCTTCCTCGAGCCAGAGAGCCACAACTTGAGGGAAAGTTCCCAAGGCCACACTGAAGCTTCCCAGGAACTAGCCTGTCACTCCAAGGGGCATCTGGGGCACTCATCTGGGAAGAGCTGCTCTTGCTGAATAGGTGCCATCACCTGTGGCAGCCTGGATGAATACCCTCCTCTTCAACTGCATTTATTTATTTAAGGCATTTATTTATACACCAGCACCTCCCACCCTCGCCAGGAGGCTTGGAGGGGCTGCCAAAGCCATTAAGAGACAATTGCGATGATAAATAAGTAAAGGGAATTAAAGTGCCTGCACCAGTGTGTGATGGCAGCCAGGCTGGGGGATGGGGGGACTGGCTGGATTTAACCCCAGACAGATGGGTGAATGCATTGACGGACAGATGGATCGACCACCAGATATTGCCAATGCTTTTGAGCCTGGAACACACGTGGTTGGGCCCTTCTGGACCTCCTCAGGGTTTTGCAGCCGTCCGTGGGGCAGGGTTGGGTGTCCCGGAGCAGTCCCTGCCCCTGTCCCCTTGCTGTTACCGGCCCTGGCTGTTTAGCAACCCCCAACAACAGTGTTTTAATGGGAAAAAACAAAAAACAAAACCAAAAAACAAGCTCTAGAGCAGCTTCCTGGGGAGACCTGCATGAAGGAAGGCAACACCAAACCAGCTGGGAAAAGGGGCTGAGGGTTGGCACCATCTGGGGACAGCCTGCCAGCTAGTCATGGGCAGCTCTGTGTAGTGGTGGTGCTGCTCTGGGATGGGGCTGGAACCACCGGCAAAGCCCTGGCTGCAGCCCGGGGCTCCAGAGGCTCAATTCCCATTTCCCAAAGACCCTCTCCCCTGCCTGAGGCTGCTGTGAATCATGGCCGCCTCTGCTTGCACCCCAGCCCGGCAGGGAAAGGGCTGTGTCAGACGTACATGAAGAGAAGAAGGAAACCCGGCTCATCTATCACACCTGATTTATGGCTCCATCAGCCTGGGAAGGTGGGAGGAATTTTTCCCATTCTCATTCCCTCAGCACACCTTCCCGGAGCTGCTGAGCAGAGAGCTAGAGATCCCTGCCAGGCTGCTGACAGCATCACTCACTGATCTGAGCCCAGGGCCATCAGTGCCCAACATCCCAAAACCTGAGCAGAGGGCATGAACCCCGGCTCCAGTGCTCGGCTCCAGCCTCTGCACAGGCTGACAGCTCCTAATTAAACCCTCGGAGCAGTTGCCATTTTCCTTTTCCAGCTTCCCTTTGCCGATGGGATGAGCCTGGGCCGTGGCTCAGTAGTAACGGGACACGGATGGGGAGGGGGTGCACAGGACCAAGAATATGCATGGGAATCCATGATGTCAAGGGCAGCCACGGAAGACAGAAGAAGGGTCCCAGGCAGCTGAAAATGTCTTTTTAATGACCTGGACATGGCGTTTCGAGTCTTTTGAATGAAACCGAAACGTGACGGCGAACCCAGCACGTACCAGCCCTTGCTAGGCTCCTCTGACTCCCTCAAAGAGCGCACCGGGACCCACCGAGCCGCTTGGAGCATCCCGCTGCCGGTGGTGCAGGACGCCGGGAGGCCGGAGCCCGGTCGGGAGCCGCTGGTTGGGCCCGTGGGGACACCGGGGCAAAGGGCAGGCAGAGGGGTGCGGACACCCCCCTGTCCACCCGTCACACCTCCGACTCCAGGCTGGAGACCCGCCGCCAAGACCCGCCGGCGCAGGGACTTGCAACCCCGCGGGCCACCAGCGGGTCCCTCCTCTCTGCCCCCATAGCCCGCAGCAAGGCCAGCTCCCCGCGTCTCCCACAGTCTCTGCAGGCGCCGTCCCAGCGCCCGGATCCTCGGTCGCAGGGGCGCAGCCCGGGGTGCTCCCGGGGCGGCGGGGACCCCCGCGAGAGGTGTCTCGCGTAGAGGGGCAGGTCGGCGTAGGAGTTCACGCAGGCATGGGGAGCGCACGTCGGCACGGTGGCGGTGGTGCGGGGATTTTGCCGGCAAGCCTCCCGGTAGGACGGCAGTCTGGTTACGGGCGAGCGCGGTGGCAGCCGGC
>VWZN01003115.1:73080-86881 GCA_013396955.1 Regulus satrapa
CAGCCGGTCCCCCCGTCCCGACGGCCGCTTGTGCTCCCGGTAGATGTCTGGTGGTGGGAGGTCCCTGGGGGATGTGGGGGGCGGGAGGGGAGCCCCGACATGGTTCCCCACCAGCATCTGCTCCACGTAATCCCCTCCTGGGGAAGTCTTCATCAGGGGGTGGGGGAAACCTGTGCGGCCTTCCTCCCCTACACAGCCACCCCGAAACTTCAGGGGGTGTAGCAGGTGGGAATGCTCATTTTCCCCTCTCCAGTTCTCCTCCCCGTGGAGACAGGAATCCACAGGGATGGGTTGGGGCAGCGGCAGCCCCAGGGGAGCACCCTTGGGAGCTCTCCCCAGCCTCTCGGCAAGATGAGCGCTGGAGGGAGGCCCCCGGTGAGCGCCGGTGCTGTTCTGTACCACAAGCTGGGGTGTCCTCAGGGAGAAGGTGGTCTGGAGGCGCTCGCTGTGATTGCTCCAGTCCTCAATGGTGCGGGTGGCCTGCTCCAGCGAGCCGCCCACGCTCGCCGTTGTGACCATCTCTTTGGCCGCCTGCAGCATTTTCAGCACATTGGCCTGGGCTGAGCTGGCAGTGACATCAGGTGTGGACACCCGCCCGGGGCTAGACAAGGTCTGCACCCCATTGAAGCAGCTGTAGATGCCCTGTGGGGAGAAATGGGGACCCCCCCCATCGTCAGCAAAGTCAGTGGAGTCCTGCCCCTCTGAGCCCACCTTGCTGAGCTGAATTCACGCTGCTGAGGCTGAGGTAGCTTCAGAGCACCCCCTCCCCAATATCCCTAGCACATGTCAGCATGGGTGACACCATCCTCTATCACCCTTTTCCCAGGGATGCTAATAAGGTCATTCCCAGGACTGAGCCCTTTCCCCAAAAGCTTTTTTTTTTTTTTTGCCACCAAGATTTCACATCAACAAGAAAATCTCCAGTCCTTCCCATGCAGGTCAATGCCCACCAAGCCATGTCCATCCCTGTGACACCGTGTGAAGACATTTTGTGTGATCCCCTCGAAAGCCCCTGTCAGCATCTCTCACCCTGCTGATGGCCAGGAGGAAGTCAAGCTTGTGGGACTTGGGGATGGAATGACGCAGCTTCCAGTAGACGAGGTGCTCCCAAGCGAAGACCAGCAGGCTCAGCCCCATGGCCACCAGCAGCATGTAGAAAACCCCAGCCATGTTGTCAATGTCCAGCTTGCTGCTCATCACCTCATTCTTCTCATTCTGGCAGATCCCTGACAGCCAAACCGTCTCCAACTTCTGGGTCTCACCTGGGATATGCACAACAGTGCAGGGGGTGAAAATCCACCCCTAGGAATCATCATCCTAAGCGCATCCCTGCCCCTTTCCACCCTACTGTGGGCAGAGGAGGATAAAGAGACTCCTGAGCCTCTGGAGATGGAATCACCTAATGCTTGCTGCTGCCATTGGCCTGAGTATCCCACTTGTTCCTCTCCAGGGTCCTCTCCCGACTCCGTCCCCCACCCATCTGCCAGCTAGTCATGCTTACTGTTCTCTTCCCAGGCTTCTCCTCAGGACCCTCAAATGTTGTGCACAGCCATCTCCAGGATATTACAACTCCAGAGGGAATGACACTCACAACATCCAGAGGATTTCATACCCCCTGAAAGGAGCTGTGAAGTTCCTCAGTGCTATTCTGCTACAAGGATGTCAGCTGTGAAGGCTGAACAGAGTTTGAGGATGAAAGCCCTGTCCTCTGGGTTAATCTGCAGGGCAGGGGTGGGGTAAGGATGGGATCAGGGCTAATGAGGATCTCACACAAGCACCCACCGTCTCCCAGGAACTGAAGCAGGGCCAGGTCAATGGCCCGCTTCCAGCGTGAGTCCTTCTGCAGGGCAATGCCATAGCCCGTGGTGGCAAACACCTTCCCGCTGCCAATGGTCACCAGCTTGCAGCCCTCATCCTTGCCTGCCATGTAGTTGAGCACTGCCGCGTCATAGATGAAGGCATCCAGCTTCCTGCCCCACCAATAGGAGGAAGTTAGAGGGGGGGTCTGAAAGCCCATTTTTGGGGGAGGGCTGTGCCTATTTGGGGAGCTCTATCCCTTTCAGAAAGCTGTAGCCCATCTGGAGGGTCCCTGACCCATCTTGGAGGGGAAGTACTCAACCCTGGGGGGATGTGTACCACTTGGGGGAGCCATGCCCCATCTGGGGTGAGCTCATCCCTTTTGAGGGGAGCTGTATGAAGATGTGTCCCATCTGCAGCAGGTTGTGCCCTGTTTGGGAGTCCTGTACTTCATCCAGGGAAGATGCACAGAGCTATACCCTGTCTGGGAGAGCTGTACCCAGCCTGGGATGGTCCAACTTCTGGGGGGTTGTACCCCAGCTGAGAAATCCCTTCTCCATCTGGGAGGTCCTGTACCCCATTCCAGGGAGCCATAGTTATTTTGGGGTGCTGTGTGCCATTTGGAGGAGCTCTGAGAGCCACACCCCTTCTGGGGAGCCATACCCTATCTCAGGGAGCCATACCCCATTTTGAGGCTGGTGAGGGCATCCTCCACAGAGCGCTGGTTGTACTTCACCATGTGGGTATGCATATCGGGGTAGTTGCTGCGGATGTTCCTCTCAGTGCTGCCGTTGGGGACAGTGCCAAAGCGGAAGGGTGGGTACTGCTCCTGTGGCCTCTGGAACTGCAACAGGGAGCCCCAGAGGGTGGCATCACACGGTGCCTATGTCTTTCCATGTCCCCAGCATGTCCCCTCCCCACAACAAGCCCTCGACTCATGCACTCATGACAACTAGCAGTGATGTGTAGCTTCACATACATCACTGCCAGTAATGACAGGATTTTTTGGGATTTTTTGGGATTCCCACCCCAATGATCAGCCCCACCTTCCTGTCACTCAGCCCCGACACAGTGTCAATGTACTGCTCCTGGATCATGAAGGCAGCCAGGTTTGCTGTGTAGCTGGCAAGGAAGATGACAGCGAAGAAGGCCCAGATGAGCACCATGATCTTGCTGGTGGTGCCCTTGGGGTTCTCGATGGGAACTGAGTTATTGAAGACCAGAGCCCACAGCAGCCACACAGACTTGCCAATGGTGAAGGATGGACCTCCCGGCCCTGCAGGGATAGGGAACAGAGGGGACAGTTGCCAGCCCAGCCAGGGATGTGTTCCCCCTCCCAGCTCCTACTTCCCCAACTCACTCTTGCCGCTGGTGAGGTTCTGGTTGTAGCCAACAGGGCTGAAATACTCAAACACGAAGACGGTGATGGCCACTACAGTGAGGCACATGACAAACATCATGACCCACACGGCTGGACTGTAAGGCTCTGCAAAGCAAGTAGAACTTTGTGAGCCTCCAAGGATATCCCCTGGTTCTCCAAGGACTGCCAGGAGCCCTCCTGGATGGATGGGGCTCATCCTGCATATTGCCCCTCCTTGGAGAGGAGTTGGAGGTTGGCATCACTCTGACAGAGTAGTTCCACAGGGAATCAGGAAAGAAGGGGGTTATTGCAGAGCTAGGGGATGTAGCCATACTTCCCTGCCTAGACTAAATCAGGTTCATAGCAACAGAGAGATGTTTACAAAATGCTGCCCATCTCCAGGGGCACTGCAGGAGGGTTTCCCATGGGGTCACAGGTGATCACAGGTGAACCCATGTAGGTTCTGGCCACAGGACTGTGCCTGCATCAGGCACAGAAACAACCCCTCAGCCCTGGGGAGAGCCCCCCCATACGTGGGGACAGACAATGAGCCTCTGCCTGCCCAAGATGATCTGGGACAGACCAGCAGGAGCACTGAGGATGCATCCGAGCCATCAACATGTAGCCACCGAGGTCCATTTGTCAGCATGTCCTTCGCTGTCAGGGAGGAGAGGCCTCCCTTGATGGGGATGTAGCTCATTAGCGCAGAGGCAGGAGACGTGGGGACATGGAGACCGCAGACCCCAGCCCTGCCAAACCAGGGCAGGATGCTCCGTCTGGTCCTGAGGCTGGTGAAGGTGACCCTGCTTCTGTGGGAGGTTGGGCTCTGTGGTGTAGGGAGGACATGAGGAGGAGGATGTGCCCAGGCTGATCATCCCACCTTCCGTGGCATCCCTAGCACCCACCTGCATCTTTCCCACACAAGAGCTCAGCACCAGCTGAGCTGAGACATTGCTGCTGTGCCCTTGCCGAGAGCTGAGAGCCCTGCCTGAGCTGAATTTCCTGACGACCTTGGCCAGTCTCCTCCCCTTCCTAAGCTGCAGCTTTGCTGGTGTAAAACTCATTAAATAAAACTTTTAGCACTGGCCATTTCCTACATTTGGCTTAATCACTGGCTCTGGTGATGGTGGCAGAGATGGGTCCTCACAGCAGAGCTCCAAGTTGGCAAATGCTCCACATCTCCATCCTCCCTCCACATAAAAAATGAAGAGGAGAAAACCACTGAGCCCAGCCTTAGTATCCAGCCTCCATCTCCATAATAAAAGGATTATTCAGGCAGGGAAGGAAGAAAAGCACCAAAGCTAACAGCACAATCTCCTTCCCTTATGACTTTGGCTTTTTTTTCTTGAAAGTTATTAAAAATGAACAATATTTCCAGTTTGCATTTGTAGGGAGCATGGGATGAACCTGCAGAAAGACAGAGGGACACGGGGCTTACCCAGGAAAGCAGACGGGGACACGGTGCCATTGCTCCGGGCCACCATGACACTGATGCCCGTCTCCACAAAGGGCACGGAGAAATCCACGATCTCAGACCGCTCCTCATTGATGGTGAGGGAGCCAATGGCCATGTCTGCACGTTTGTAGTATACCTGAAAAAGGAGCAGGTGGGCTTGGGATGAGCAGAGGGACAAGCAGAAGGACCCAGACCACTTTTCCCTGGCACTTCCTCATCTACAGCATTTCCAGCCTTAATTTCTCCCTTAAAAAATAAAAAAAATAGCTTCCTAAGCAAGCAGTGGCACAGACACAACCTGATGTAGGGTTGTAAGTGTGCGTCTGACTTCTCCTCCAAGGAGAAGCTCATGTCAAGTTGCCTCTGCCCCCAGTCCCACCACAAATCCCATCTTCACCAGGAAAGCCCCAGGTCAGGGGTGAGTGGTGCTCTCCAGTGAGTGTCAAAGCAGGGCTCTGAGCAATGTCCATCCCTACCTCACCAATCATGCCATTCCAGACCCCACGGACGATCTTGCCATGTTTGCCATTGGTCACCAGGTAGAGGTCATAGGAGAACTTCACCGTCTTGGCCAGCTTCTTCAGGATGTCGATGCAGAAACCTTTGCAGCACAGCTTGGTGTAGGGATCCACAAGCCCATCACCACTGGAAACACACCAAGAAAGATGGGTTGGACCAAGCAGAGATGCTCTGAGCACCCTGGTCACCAGGTGCCAAGGGAGTGATGGCCAGAATTGCTGAGCTCCACGTCCCTGCTCACCTCTGGGAGGAGTTGGTCTGCTTGCGGCAGGGCACGGTGTTGCGCACGCAGACCCCCGTGCTGGGGTCCGTGTTCTCCACGATGACAAAGGGTCTCTCCTCCAGGGTGGCCACTGTCAGGTGGCGGTTGTCGACCACGGGCTGCATGAAGGAGCCATAGCGGGGCCACACCGGGTACTTCATGTGGATGATGCCTTTCTCCCACTTGCCCACCTGCCCCCCAAAGGAGAGGACATGGTCACCCCAGTGAGGGGCTCTGGGGGTTACATGTGATCCCATATCCATCCTCCCACCTTTGGTGCTTATTCCTAGTGAGCCCCATCTCAGCATCCCTTTCCCCACACACCCCTGGACCACAGGGCGAGGTGTTTCTGCCTGAACCCCAGGCTTCACACTTGGGTGAGCACAAACCTGGCCAAACTTTACCCAAAATATTTTCACACTACCAAAAAACCCTCCATGAATCTTGTTTCAGGTCTAGGTGTCTGGCTGCTGTTCTCCAGAGGTGGGTATCTGCATTTCTGACTTTTTTTTAACTTATCAGCTGAATTGCAAGGGAAAACTGTCAACTCTTGGTGGAGCTTGAATGCTCATCATTGCTGCAAATCCCCACCATGGCACCACTTTTAGGACCAGCCATGATACTTTTGGGTTTTGCACGGTACCACCCACCACAGGGTGGGACCCCAGCCTGTGCATGGCCCCAGGCTCACCCTGCCCAGCCACCCTGCAGTGTGCTCATCCCAGGGGGCCTGGGGGTCCTACCATCTCCCAGAGCCGGTGCTGGTTGAGTGTGATCACCACCATGGTGGGCCTGACCAGGTAGCCACCTTCATTGAAGGAGAAGTCCCTGTGCTCCCACGTCACATTGAGGAGGTGCCTGGTGGGACACAGAGCCTATAAGCCCCTGGCTGTGCAGCCCTGCACTGTATAGCCCCCCTCCTCCTCCTCCACCACCACCTTCAGCCAGGCTGCCACTGGTCCCATGGAGATATGTGGGGCTGAGAGCTGGGGACCAGCTTCAGCCCCCATGCAAGGGGCAGAGGGGAGCTGGAGAAAGCTCTTCCAGCAAGGAGGCACTGAGGATGATGGCAGGGCTGAGGATGTTGCCACAGCAGCCCCTAGGTGCCACAGAACACTGAAACCCCCACTGACACCCTCAAGGGTCCTGAGTCACCAAGAACAATGGCAGAAGGCAAGAGAGATGGTGGGAGATCTCTGGGGAGATGTTCCAGGAGAATCCCAGCCAAGAGGCACAGACTACCCAGCTGTATGTCTCAGTGAGCATTATCCTTGCTGCCTGCTAGCTCCATCCCCCTCCTCCCCAGTCCTTTCCCTCACTTTTTCCCCACTCCTCCCATTTCACACCCATCCCAGGGGACCCTGAGCCTCACCGGTAGAAGCTTGTGTTGGTGACAGTGGCCCTGGTGGGGGTCCAGCAGTCCCGCCCCACCTCTGGGAGGAAGCCATGGGCACGGAAGAAGCTGGCTGCCCCCATAGCAATGATGGCCACGCCATCCCGCACCTTCTGCCGCAGGCTCAGCTTCCAGCTCTCCGTCACCACGCTGATGAGACCGACTGGGAAGGAGGAGGGTGGCACCTCCATGTTTCCCACTGTCATGCTGGGCACGATCCAGACGTATCCTGGCCCCACAAGCCCAGCTTGTTCTGCCATGGCAAAGAGATACTCGGCCTCCTCTCGGGAACAGTAAACAATGAGGACCTGGGCATCAATCTGGCGCAGGAGCCGCTGCGTCCTGGAGGTGCTCTGCTCCTGGCTCATCTCGAAGGTGAGCACCTCCTGCAGCTCCCAGCCAAAGTAGCTGGCATCCGTGAAGGAGCGGATGACGTCCAGGAAGATATTGTAACCTGGGTAGAGGCTGGTAATGACAGCAAAGGAGCCCCAGTCGTATTCCTCCAGCACCTTGAAGATCACCTGGATTTGCTGCTCAATGGAGACACCCAACTGCAGGAAAGCTGATCCAGGCTCCTGAGGGAGAAGAAGGATCAGGGGCTGCTCTGGCATCATGATCCAGGTCTGTTGCACCCATACAAGCCTCCTTGAATTTACCATCATGAAATGTTCAAGATTGCCATGAACTAGTGTGGTCTGTGGGCTGGGGACCAAAAATCAGACTAATCTTCCTCCAAAGAACTTCACCCCATGCAAAGGGTCAACTCCTGAAGCTTCACATCCATTTCTTAGCATACTGACCAAAAATTCCCCCATTCTCCAAAGGAGATCAGCGGTTTCTCTTTAAACCAGGAGAAGGAGGTGGGTGAGAGTTCTGCCAGGAGCATAAATCCTATCCTTGCTCCATCTGACTACCTGCAGCCAGAGCCTGTGTGGCTCTTTCCCTCCTGCTCCACCTCCCCGGCCATCTGGCCTCTCATTAGCAAACTTTAATTGGTCTGATTCTGTCTTAAATGATTCAGCGAATGGCAGTTGCCAAAGGTCAGGTGCAGGCAGCAGGGTTTTGCCTCCCAGACTCCCTCCACCTCCAGAGAAGTAGCCTGGGGGGAGCCCCAGAGAATCCCAGACAGGGAGGAAGAGACAGATCCCTCCACCAACCATGAAATACCCAACCCCTGGAGAAAGCTGCAGAAAATCACCCAAACAGCAAAGCCATGGATATTTTTCCATTGCTCCAGGCTCCATCTGAACCCTCTACACCATGCCTGAGTCCACTGCACCAACCAGAGCCCACTGCCACCCACCCACAATAAGCTCGAGGTGCTCCATAAGCACCAATGGGTACAGGCAGGACTGTGGGAGTGCAATTCAGGGTGATTGGACCCCATACTACTATGCAAGAAAAGCACAAAATCTGTTCCCTGAAGAAGGGTAGGATTTCCAGCCACAGGAAAGAGCAAGCACTGAAACCCCTCCAGCACCCAGGCCAGGAAGGGTGGGATGAGCTGCTATGAGATAACCCAAATCACCATGCCAAGGACCCTCCAGCCTGGCTACAGCTCTTCCTGCCACCAGCAGTTCCCGGCAGGCAGGTGACAGTAACTGACAGTGTCTCATGCCACTGAGGAGCAGAGAAGGCAGAAATCCTGTGTCAGCCATGGTGCACCTGAGATCACCACCACAGCTGAGCAAGGCATCTTCATGCTGCCTACCCAGTCATTTCAGGGCTGGATCTAGCCCCAGCAGGGCAGGAGGAAGGTAAGGTTGTGGTAACCCTGCCACTGCTCCAGTAGCTCCAGTGCTGCTCCAACCCAGCATCCTGTGGTGGGCACAGCAACAGCACAACAGGGAAGGTCCTTCCACAGGGCATTGAGGTCCTCTCCCACATCTCATTAATGGGGCCCTTCCTTGAAGCCCCACTATGTCCCACCACCCCAGTCGGCCACAATGCCACAGCCACTGATCCACAATTCCTGCCCCTGATCCCAAAGGCTGCAGTCCAGCAGTTCCGCTGCTCTCCAGCATTCCACATCCCTTACCTATCCCACTCTAACAGTTCCTCTTTTCTCTCATCCCCCCTGGAAATACCAAGTGAGTACCTCACCTTTGGGGTCAGGACCACTGCAGACCCACCACTGATGCTGATGATGGGAACCTGGGTCTGGGAGGAGATGAAGTCAAGGATCTGGGCCACGGCCTCCGTGCCCACGTTGTCTTCAAAGACGATGCCATGGATCTTGTGGCCAGCAAGGATGTCGCAGATCTGGGTGAGGAGGGTGCTGGGATTGGTGTTGTTGACGATAACAGTGATGGGATGGATCTCCAGGGGCATGTCCAGGAAGCTCTGGGGGCTCAGGCGGGAGCGGATGTGCAGGGGGTAGGACGTGCCTCCAAACACCACGGCCACATTGACCACTGGCTCCTCAGGGCCCGGCAGCAGGATGTCCGTGAAGGCAGCCGAGCAGCCCAGCACCACCGACAGAAGCAGAGTGTGCGCTGGCGCTCTGCCCATGTCCACCAGTGTGTCCCTGCCAGCACAGGACACAGCCCTTCGCATCCAGATGCACATCAGGACCCCCCAGTCCCACTTGCCCCAGCCCTCTCCACTGCCCTGGGGCATGAACATTGAGGGTTGACTCCAGAGAATGAGGAGACCCTCATCCCTTGGACACTGGATGTTGTGAAGGAATGACCACAGGCTTGTACTCATCACCCACTATATACCTCAGTACTGTGTCTCCAGTCTTATCAGCCACTAACTCTTCACAGCCAGTCCCTGCTTCCGATCACCACCCTGTCCTCATTCCACCATTACCATCACCCTCCCACTGCCCTCCCACCCCATCCAAAAGCCACCACTGCCACACTGCTCCTTATGCTCCCTTCAGCCAGGGACAGGGATAGCTGCAAGAAGTGCCAGGAGGGGCTGGCAGCTCCTTGGTGCCTCTTTCTGCAGTAGACAGCCATCTTCAACACTCAAAGGCATTGTCCTTGAGGGATGGTTCAGCTCTGCACCCTGCTTGTTGAGATTTTGCAGGTCAGTCACTGAAGTAGCTGGTCCCTCACCTGTCTCCCACATCTGCTGCTCGTCTCCCACCCATCCCCCTACCTCAGCCCCTTCTCTGCCACAAAATCCCAACCAATGCACTTATCTGTCTCTATATCTCCAAGTTTTCCCTCCAAGTTTCCCACAGCATCCTTCAGCTTTCCTTCTTCTCTTTACCCTCAGTGTGGGTCCCCTACTGGCAGTGCCCACCCAGATGGGATGCCCTTCACACTGTGTCTCTGCTGGTTGCACCCCAAATCCAGGCTCTCAGGGGCTGTTTGGGCACATCCTCCCTGTCAGGTCTCACTGCCAGTGGGTGCTCATGGTGCCAGTTGGGGTGACAGTCCCCTGAAGGGGGACACAGCCCCTGTCCACAGTGATGCACCCCTGTGCTGGACTTCACCTCTCAGAGACCACCAGCAAAACTGACCTGTGGCCAGTGGTATCCAAGACCCTCTGAGCCCCATTTCCCCCAGAGCTGTCACCTCGTGCCAAGCTGGGCAGCAGGGAGGGGGACAAGCAGCCCTCCATAGTGGCACCAGATACACACCAGTGTTGCTTCATGCAGCAAGGTGCCAGCTGGTGCTAAGAAACGTCACTTACAATTAAAAGCTGCTGTGGCTTAACGTTGTCTCCAGCACAGCCAGATGCTCTTCTCACTGAGTTCTGGCTGGTTTTGGGGTCTGGGTTGCCCCGGTGACCTGCACCCCAATACTCCTCCATGCCGCAGTGATGGACAACCCTTCAGCACACTGCAAAAACGCTGCCAGCATGTTGAACTGAAAATGCAGGATATAAACCAAACAGCTGCTGGGCTGGACACCCTGCAAAAGCTCCTCGGTACAGATTTGAGCACTGGGGCTGTCACCTCCAGAGAAACAGGGAACACAAACCACATATTTCCCTCCTGTACCCCATGGCTACCGGGAAGCCTTGGGTACCTCTCTGGGCACTGATGCTCACCAGGCAGCATCTCTCAATCAGGTGAGTTTCATCAGGGAATCATCCACTCCGAGCACCCACCATCACCCAGGGGGTTCACCCGACCTGTCTGCATCCCCCACCCCACTCCACATCACAGTTAGTGGAGCTGCAGAAGCCACAATGCCACACCGACAGTCGCAGCCAGGGCCCCTTGGCCAGAGAGGGCAGTAGGTGAGTCACGCCATGCTGGCAGCGTCCCATGCTCCAGCACGGCCAGCTCAGTGGCAGGGCAGCCTGCACTGCCTGCTCCTCACTGCGAATTCCCAAGTATTTTTAGTCCTGTGATAAATAATTCATCGGGAATCCGGCATCAGCTACCCGAGCAGAGAGGAAGAGGAGCAACACGCCACCCAAAACAAACAGAACCACCCTGCCAGCAGCACTGCCAGTCTGAGCCCTCCTCAAGGACATTTAAATATACTCTGGGCCCTTGTGGTGATTGATGGGGTTTGCTCATGCCAGCCCTGGCACTTCACCTACTCCAGGCCCTTATCCTCCTCTTTCTCAATTCAGCTCTTGCCCAAGCTCAGGAGCCTTTTCCAGTACCGAGTAATCCAGGCACAGACCAGCAGCTGTACTTTGAGATGCCAAGCTCTGTCACCCCTTGCTCCTGGCTGTGACTGGGGACAGGGTTGAGCAGTCTGGTTTCCCAAGGGTCGAGCCACAGGTGGAAATATCCCAATCCCTCACAGATAGAACCCAATGGCAGCAGCAGAGGGGAGGAAGGCATGGGCTCATCCCCTCGTCCAGCCAGTGCTGGCACAGCCAGGGCAATGAATTTCCATCCTTCCCAGGAATCCAGTGCCACCACACAGAGTCAGGCTGGCTCACCACAGCCTTTGGTGGACATGGAAGAAGATGGAGGAGTTTAAGGCCAGAGAGCTTATGGCTGGCAAGGGCTCCATGTGCAGGCTGGAGATGGGGCTGCTCCAAAATGGCCGAATTTGGGAGGCAAAGGGCAACTAGCTTCTCCAGCCCATTGTTTCTTGTACCAAGTTGGAGGGGTACAGGAGAATTTGGGGGTTTTTGGGAGAATGACAGATTGCAGGAAAGTGGTAGTGGCTTAGGAGAAACAGAGCCCATCCCAGAGCTACTGCCAGAGCTTGGGCTCAGCATAGCACAGCAAATTCCGTGCCAACTTCAAAGAAAACCCACATTTTCCAGTCCCTTGTAGGAAGCAGAACTGGTCCTTTGGGAAAAGACTTCCCCAAAAGGGAGGTTTTCCAGATGGGTGAAGTGCCAGTCAGGGTACCAGGTACCTTACCCAGTCAGGGTAAGGAGGAAGGTGGCCATGGCCAGGAGCCTGGACAAAGCAATGCCACCTCCTGGCAGCCTCCCCAAGGACCAGAGGACACCACAAAGCTGCTTGGTGGCTTGGGCACTTTTATTTTGTTGCTTTGGGTAGCTTTGAGCAGGTTAACCACCTTCCTAGGCATAACTTCCCCTGGTGCACCAAACCCCCAGAAATCTCATGCTAAAGGCACCAATAGAACCCTTACCTTTTACCAGAACCTGAAATGTCATTTTTATGCAACAGGGAAAGTTTGCTCCTCATTTTAAACCTCCTTTTTTTGCCCTCACTCCTTCCCCTGCTCCAAGAGAAGGAGAGCTCGTGCAGATATTTTGACCTCGGGAATGGGGAAAATAAAATTCCAAAGTGCAAAACATCATTCAGGAAAGAGAAACTTTATCCCCCCA
The DNA here is from genome assembly GCA_013396955.1 of Regulus satrapa. NCBI lineage: Eukaryota > Metazoa > Chordata > Aves > Passeriformes > Regulidae > Regulus > Regulus satrapa. The sequence goes on from VWZN01003115.1 coordinate 85,595, forward strand.
AAAAAAGCCTGCGAGCCTGAAATCAGAGGGAAAACGCAGCTTGTGCCAGGGGATGGGAAATAGCTGCTGATGGACGGAAAGGACAGAGCAAAACCAAACCTGGCGGGAGCCATGTGGGGAAGAGAGGGGACACAGAGGAGGGCACCGGGATGTGCCAAGGTTCATCATTGCCCCGGTGGAGATATCCCTGTGGAGCAAGGACATCTTGATGGAACCCCGCAGAAGGGGAGAAAGCAGCAAAACCTCCTCAAAGACAACTCATCACCATCCCTGTCCCCGTGCAGGGGGGATGACTCGGGAGAGAGAAAGAGAAGCACTGGCAGCCCCCGGCAAAGCACCGTCTCCTTTCAACCTTCATCCATCACCACCCGGCATCATCCTCCTCTTCCTCATCACCCTCCCCTTCCTCGCCCGCACCTCCGACAGCAACAGTTGCGGGCCGGGGGCTGCGGGCTGGGGCGATGGTGAGGGCCCCACACACGCACGCACCGAAACACAGCTTAAAAAGGTCGAATATGGATTAACCAAAAATAAACGCCAAGTGTCCTGCCTGCCGCTGGGTTACGCAAGGTGGCGGCGGGGGACACAGGACTGGTGGCACCCAGGGAGGTCTCCTCAATTTTTCCTGCCTCCCGCTCTCCACAAAACCCCCCAGAACAGAGCCCAGGATTAAAGCTCATTTCCGTCCCTTGCCCGGGATGGGGAGCAGAAGCTCTGGGGATGCGGAGGGATGCTGAGCTAGGGGAAGACGGAGAAGGAAAACCCCCACCCCAGAAAAAACAACCNACCCCCCCCCCCCAGAAAAAACACCCTCCTCATCCCTAAAAGTTGCTGGCGGCGGTGGCGGGGCGGTAGCAGAGCCCGTCGGGCCCCTGGTGCCCCCAGCCCGCCCGGTACTTACAGGACCGCCGCTGCTCGGTGCCTACATGCCCCGCGGCTCCGGCGGGGCTCGTCCCACCGGGGGCTCGTCTCTTCCAAAGCTTCTCCTCCTGCGGGGNTGGCCGCCAGCCCCGGTGGAAGGCGGGGGACGGGGGACAGGCAGCCCTCCCTCCAGAAACCGGCCCGCCTCTCCTGGCACTGGGGCCGGCCCCGGTGCCGGAGAGAGAAGGGGCCAAGACCCTCTCCTTTCTTTCGCTCCTCTCCTCCGTCTCCAGGAGGGAAAACCCATGGTAAAATGGCACAGACTCCCCCTCTGGGCAGTGCCCGTCCCTAGCCCCGGTGAGGTCTGGAAGAATGCGGTTGGACTCGTTCCCTCCCGCCAGTATCTTCCATCCCTTTTGCTGACTG
>VWZN01003115.1:86925-104235 GCA_013396955.1 Regulus satrapa
GTGGACACTGGCCAGTTGCCCACCATGGTTGGCCCCCAGCCGGCGCAGAACAGCCTCAGGGTCCCCATCGGTCACAGGGAGGGGGGTGACACTGAGCAAAGCCCCCGCAGGCAGCAGCATCCTCCAGCTGTCGCCGGGGCCAGTATTAAAACATCAGCTGATCCCGCAGCACTGGTTTAGGGTAAGCCAGACTGGGGGGCGGAGGAGGGGGAGGGAAACGGGTAGATACAGCAAAGGAAGGGGGGAAACAGGCAGGGGCCCGGCTGGGGCTCCCTTATCCCTGCGTGGTGCCCACTCCACCTGCCAGTGTCGGCAGGCAAAGGGACTACAGCTCTGGCAGGAGTTAGAGCCCAATTCAGACCCCACTGCGGGGGGCAGACTCTCTCTATGTCCCAGTTCAGAGCCACCAAGACACTGGGCATCACCCCGAGAACATCTGCCCTCTCCAACGGAGCAGGGTGCCAGCATTGCCTGTGCCCAGGCACTGCCCTTCTGCCTTACCCAGGGACACATGCCTGGCTCGGGGACAGGGCCACCCAAATGGGTTGTTGGGCGTCTGCCACCCAGGCTGGCACTGCAGCCACCTGCAACAGCATCCTTCTGGCTGCTGGGCTCGGAGAGACTGTTTCCATAGAGGTTTCAGCTTGCCTAAAAACCTTTTGTCTGTGCTTAGCCATGAGCTGCCTGATGCAGGACCTCCACACACCATCCTTGGTCCCCGAGACAGCCTGGCCACCTTCTGCCCAGGTGCCATGGGTGCCTTTGGGGCACCTCCGGGGTGGAAGAGGTACCCCCAAAAAATGAGGAAAGGGGAAAATGCATCTAGAGCTACATTTTAATCCCTGTAAAGCAGCACCCACTTTCTCTGTGGGAGAGCTCAGCTGAATCTCTGAGGCTGCTGCAGACTGAGGGCTCAGGGCAATGGGGGATGCAGGATCTATCCTGTCCTGGGTACCTCTTGGCCATGTCTTGCTCCCCCAACCTCAGGCTGGCCACCTCTGTCTGATTCTGGCTGCATTGTCCACTCTCTTGCCCAGAGATTTAAGGGTTGGCAACAGGTTCTCAATACCTCAAATTCTTCACCCTGGTTGACAAAAGGGTTGATCTTGGGTTTAACATTGAAGGAGGCAATGGCTGCATTTAACCCTTCCTGCTGCCTTCATGATACAGTGTGACAGGGCCTGTGGGACCAGCTTTGCAGGGATCAGGTCTTTTGGGGCTGGCATAGAAGCGCTGAGCTGTCCCCATGCCTTTATTACTACTCCTCCAGCAGCTCAGGATCTTCATTTATCTCTCCTGGGACTGGCAGCCTCCTGGACTTGTTCCCTCAGAGGGTCTTGGCTCACAAATATTTCCCAGCAGAACTTCCTGGTGGATTGAGAGTGGTGACAGTAACCCCACACCTGGGACAATACCCAGCTCTATCATCACATCCATGACTCCCCAGCATCCTCATCCCATGCAACAATTAATCCCCATCACAGCCCAAGCTCCACATGTGAGACAGAGGCAACCCCAAGTCTGGTGCACAACTGGGCACAGCTGGAAGGTGTCTGCAGTGGGGTCAAGCAGCGGAGGGCAAGGACTGGTGGTGACACTGTCATGCCACACCCCCCAGCCACATGTTTCCATTTGGTCCAGTGGCTCACAGTGAGCAACTGCCCTGAGAACCCAACTGCAGTTTTGCAGTTTTTCTGGTAAAGTCCTTCAATGTCCTAAAAACAAAACCAGTGAATTCCCAACCTGCTGCTGGGTCTGGGTCACCAGACATGAAGCAGCTTTTGGGGGCTGTTCTGCATCATCCAAATAATTTATTTGTGTATTTAAACACCTGAAGTCCTTCCTATATTAAAAACAAAGGGGGGGGGGGGAAAGTGCCCTCATGGCTGCAAAGGTCCAGGTTGAAACAGAAGAACCAATGGCACCACAGGATGAAGCCCACAACCCCCAGAAATGCAACTGCACTTTTCCTCTTACTTCCCCAACCCCTTAGTGCCACTCTCTTGGGGGATGCTGTGCCCTCTTTATCGAGGGCTTTCATTTTCTTTCCTGGGCTGGGTTGGGACAACATAGGCACAAAGTGCCTTTCCCCATCTTCATCCTCTTCCTTCCCACTGACCCTCAGCATCCCAGCTGGTCCCTTAACCCCGGCACAGCAAAAGGGAGCTCAGCCAGCTTCTCTATTGCCTTCTTACCTTTCCCTGGCATCTCCTCTTGCAGGAGGCTCTGTAAGCAGGTTGATAAATGCAAGGTATGGTACTCCGACAGCTCCTGGTGTGCAGCCACCTCCTGCAGGGAAGAGCTCACTGGCAGCCAGGCCAGGGGAGCAAGAGGAATGTGGAAGGGTCATGTTGGGACCCTGATGTTTGTCCAAGTTTGCACTGGCCCATCCAGGCAGAGAACAGTCAGAGAAGTGCCCTGGGCTCCATGCAGACTCCTCAGAGCCCACTGCAACCCCACTGGCTTCTCACATCCTAAACTGGGGTAAAGCCCCACATCCTGCCCCAGCACCCTCTATTCTGGTTCCCCCAGAACTCCAGCATTGCAGAGCTCCTGGGAGCTCCCACCTCCAGCATAAACCTGCACCCCAGACCCTACTCAAAGCCCCCACCCCCAGCCAGGAGAGCAGCACACCAAGATTTGCTATCTCCAACTCTGTGAGGCAAACCTCCCGTTCCTAGGAGAAGTAAGTGTAAAGTTTCTAACCCATGTGCATTCCAAACCAGGATTTCAGGAAGGAGAGGACATGCATCTGTGCACTGCCAGCACAAAGCCAGAGCTGACCCTGGAAAGGTAGGGGGGCATCTGGGTGACACAGCCCTCTTGGGCTGTCCCCTTAGGCATCTACATCCCACTAGTGACATCTAACATTAGATGCTCACAGATCCTCCTGCCAAAGCGGAGTCTTGCAGGTGACACTTGTGATACATGAGGTTTGGTCATGGACCTACACCTGTTCCCTGCCCTGGGCTCATCCCAGCCCTGTATCCATCCCAATCCTTCTTGTTGGCTGCCCTCCTTAGACCTCCCCTTCCCAAGAAGTCTGGCTAAAAATTAAGAAGGTCTGAGCCCAGGTACCCCTATTCCTGTCCCTGATCTGCTGGGTCTCATTTAAGATGTAAACATCGCTGTAGATCATCATTCTCTACCCTGTGCCAGCTTGAGCTGACAGGACCACCCCTCCTTCCCCAACTCCCCTGTGTGCTCCATCCCCCAGAGAATTCAGGGCTTCAGTGCTTAAATAATTACAAGGAGTTGGCTGGTATCTTGGATCCCAGCAGCCATAAAAGCAATCAAGGCAGAGAGTGGAGCAAGGAGAAAGATGGGACAGAAGTCACGGAGATAGTGCTGTGCATGGTGCTTGCCTGGCATGGATCCGGTGAAGCTCCAATCTGGCACAGCTCCGCTCCACTGCCACCATGTCCTACCTTCACAGTAATTAAGGGAGCAAAAATAAACAGGAATGGTTTTATCCCTGCAGGGATAATTCCTCGCTCTGGGATGGCATGTGCCTGCAGGGCTGCCCCAGAGGTTGGGGATGAGGCAGACAAAACTGCTGGAAATGGAAATTTCCCAGGAAGGAAGGAAACCTCTTCTTTCTGGGGCGTAACCAGCCATCACCCACCAACAACTTTATTTGCCGATGTCGTATCCCTAAATAACTCCTGGAAACAGCTGCTTGGAGTTTGCATCTCCCACACCTCTGCTCCTCTCTTGACCTTGGGAAATGGGCTCATGCAGTCCCAATTTCCAAAGTCATTCATCCCGAGCAGAGGGAAAATATCTGGACTTGCAGCACCACTACCTGTCCCTGCACAACCCTTCAACCATGAGCAAGACTTTGGCAAGTGCAGAACTCTGGCAAGGCTGGATCTGCAAGACTGGGAGTGGAAACCAGGAGCCTGTGATGGGTCTGGAGTCAAGGACATGCTTGGGGTCCTCTGGCGGAAGGGATTATGTTGTCCCTTGAGTGAAGTGGCTTCCTGGGCACAGTGGGGCTGATATCCTGCTCCAGTGACCTCAGAGTTTGGTATGCCAACGTATTCTCCATCCCCGCCCAGGGCTGGGGATGGATCTGGAGGGGAAGAGCACATAAGGGATGTGCCTGGAAGAACAAGCAGTGAGGGTGGGTTGAGGCAGGGGCCGGAGCTGTGCTCAGCCAAGGCGCTGAAGTCAGCACTCTCTGGAGCCATCTGTTCCCAGCAAGGCCCCGGCGCAGACGGACTTGCCCGGGCTCCGGCAGCGGGTGCTGCAATTTGGTGATTCATGCGGAGAGGGGCCGGCCTAGAGCCGGACACCGCCTCTGCGCCACGCCAGTCCTGGGGATGGGGCTGGAAAATTGTGTTAGCCACGCTGGGGAAAAGCCTTTTCAACCATTTTTCTGGTCGCATGAGTTGGCTTTTAAACAGCAACACAGTTCCTCAGTGCCAGGCCAGAAATCCAACTCAAGCTGGTTTTTCCCTTATTCTGGAATGCAGGAAACCTCTTGCTTTGTGGGCTCTAAATGCTCTTTGGAAAAGGCCAACTTCAGCAGGCAGTCAACTAGCAAAGCCTGTGACAGATCTACACTTGTCTTCTGGGAGTGACTGAAAAGTGAAGCATCAACAGGAGCTTCTGGGATGTGTCAGATCTGCTACTCCAAGGCAGGAGCCCACGGGCAGCCCACGAGCCCAAAGAGCTTTCCTGGACAGTCATCAGACAGGGAAACTGAGGCACGGCAATGCAAAGCAGCAAAAGGAAGTTGCAAAGCCTCAAATGGAATCATGCCATCACTCCACAGTGTGACAAGCTTGTCCCCAGTAGGACAGCCAGCCCAGCTGCCTTGCAAGAGAAGCACACAGGAAACAGCAAGGAGAGCGTGGAATAGGGAGCCATGTCCAGCCACTCTCCAGGACATCACTCACCACATGCTGACCTCCAGCAGCTTTGTGCAGCCTCATTAAATCTAAGCTGAGCCATAACTCATCCAAGCAGGGCAATCCACACGCAGAGCTGGCAGCGCCGACTTTCAGTGTTTCAGGCCTCTTTCCAACAGCAGGCTGGTGTCACTCACAGCATTGCCTTCCCAGCTCCTCACCTGTGTCAGAAAACAGCCTTGGAGCTGCTCCTGTGGCAGCTCAGGAAGGCAGAGGGTGAGGGGATGGCTGCCCAGCCAGGCTGCTCTTCTGCACCTCTGCGGTGGGGAGACACCTGGGGCAAACACAAGGTTATTCATGCCTAAAAGAAGACCCTGAAGGTGAGTGGGGACCTGCGAGGGCCAGGCTGCCAGGCTGCCCGGAGCCCCACAGCACTGGGACACTCCAGCCTGGGGGTGCCAGGTCACCCCTCATCCCAGCCTGGCCCCTCCCCGGTATGGACTCCCAGCGCCACCTAACGACACGGCAGCCAGGGACAAGGACCTTCCCAGCAGTGGCTGCATCCTGGTGCGCAGAGGATGGAGGGCAGGGACAGCCATGGGGAGGCAGAAGGAACCGGGACATGGGGCTGGGCCTTAGGGGAGTAGGCAGCAGAGGAAAGGGAGCTGGAAGTGTTGAGTAAGAATTAACATGACTGTAACCATCCTCCCTCTGCCCATGAGGCTTAGTCCCCTGTCCCTGCCCTTCAATGACCTTCATCATCCCATGGTTTTCCCACAGACTAGCACTAACCCCAGGGCCCTGCTCAAGTTTAGGGTTGAGCAAAGTCACTGAGCTCAGCTAGGACAGACAGTCCCGTTAATCTATTATCACAGCCCAAAAACTACCCTAAAGCATCCTCAGTTTGGGAACAGCCGTGTGCCAGGCTCAGCACAAGCACAGTGGCCTTTACCACAGCTACAAAAGCACCCTGGAATCGACATTCAAGGCAATATGGAAGAAAATCCTGGGGAGGAGCCATCTCCTCTATTCCCAAAACCTTTGGATTTGATGAGGCCACAACAACCCCTTCGCCATCACATGCCTGGCTGGGCTGCCAACCTGAACTGCTGCTCCCTGTGGCAGGTGCAGCCCCCCTCGCCTCCACACCCCCCCTTCCCAAAGCTGATTCACCTCGGAACCCAGCATTGATGTAATCTCCTGCTCGAGAGTTCAGCATTAGGACTGCATCAGCCACAAGACGTAAGGAGAGCCACATCACACAAACAGCTGTTCCACAAAAGCTTTATTGCTCGTTTGAGTACGAGTTCCCATTATCACATTTCCTGAGTTTCTTAATGAGCTTTCAAATGAGATTTAAATAGAAAAGGATGGGAGAGAAAAAGAGGGAAATAGGGAGAAGTCAAAGATCTCCCTTCCTTGAGTCAAGACAGAGATGAGGTGGGAGAACAGTGCCTTGCAGGCAAGTCCTCTGCCATGAGAGAGGGCTGGGCTGAGGTGAAGGTTGCCCTAGCTCGATTTCCCCTCTGCCTTCATCACAGAGCCACTGCCACGGTCACCATTTCCACAGGCTGGGGAGGAGGGGTTGCAATCCTGCAGTGTTCTGGCAGTGAGCACGGGGTGGGGGGTGGGGGGTTGGGGACAGCCAGGGAAGGGGCCCCGCTGACGCTGCCCCTGCACCACGGATAAAGAGGAGATTACAGCTCACAGTTTGTAATCTGGCTTAAAACCTGACACCGTCACCGTAGGCAATCTGGGCTAAGAGAAGCATTTAATAAGCTTCAAAAGACACAGGCCAAAAAAATAACCCCACTACTGTAAGGAAAGAGCTCAAGGCACTGCTTGCACCAGTCAACACTGGCAGGTACCAATGGACACGGGGTCTCTCATGATCCTGAACAAGGCAATTACATGCTTGTTATCCCAATCTACTCTATAAGACACAACCCAGGCTCAGCTGGGATTTAACTGTGGGAGGCAGAACGCAAATTAATGCCCTTTTCTGCTTGTGTGGAGCTCCTAAGTGGAGAGCACCCAGAGCTGCCTTGCCTTGGGACATCGCAGGAGCTGCAGCACTTTGGGAGCTGCTCCGAGGTTAAGGCAGTGGCAGACAAAGAAGCCAGACTCAAGCTGCAGGTCCATTTTGGCTTCCCTGGAAGGGTTTATTTTAAAAAACAATCATTATTAAAAGATGCTTACTCTGGCATGAATGACAAGGCAACAAACCCATTTGGCTTGTGGCTTAAAGGGGAGGCAGCAAGACACAGGAAAGCTTCTCCATGCAACTAGCTGAGGGAAGGTAGCTGGCCAGGAGTCCCCCTGGTGCACACACACCTCACCTCACCTGCATTGCATGATTCATTAGTGCTTCAAAGACAAACAACAATCACCCCCAAGAACGACAGTTGGCTGCAAGGATGTGGGGCCAGCCAGCTGGTTTCAGGTCTTGAGACCTTTGGGAATCCAGAGTTCATTGTATCAGAGAGGCCCCAGTGTCACACACCCCTCCAAGAGTCACCACCAGCTCCAAGACAAGCCCTGTGGTCCCAGACTGCTCATGGACCACTGGTGTTGTCCCAGGATGGTATCACCGGAGCAGTGCCACATTCCCACCACTGCTGCCTCAGTGACCGATGATCCGCAGCATCTCCGCGGGATCCACGATCTTCTCCCGGGGCTTGCCAGCAGCTTTGCCTCTTGCCACTTCAGCAGCATCAATCTTCTCCCAGTCCGAGAAGGAAACAGGACGGATCCCTGGGGTGATGGTGAGACACGAGAGAGAACTTAACCAAGTAAAAATAAGTTCATCCTCACCTCCCCATTGGCAGGGCCCTGATGTGGCAGCAAAGCTGCCCCTTTGACACGGTACCAGAGCTCAGCCTCACAAAGGAGAAATAGTTTCTAACGCCACAAGGAGAGGGGCGGCAGGTTCCAGTCGGCTTGGATCAGTCAGACCTTTGCGAGCCGTAACAACAGTGAGCACAAACCACCTCAGGGGACAAAATGCTTTCAGTTCACTGTTAAACCTCAGACAGTTTAAGAGGCAAAACACACACACACACTTTAATTGAATGTATTTAAACACAGCTACAGCAAATTACTCTCCTGGGCATTTTAATCTTTCCCCTAACTTGCTTGGAAGGATTACTAGGAAAACCACTCAGGAGTAATAGCTCACTGTCTCGGCAGCTGACAGTGACATTTTACCCAAGGTCTGTGCTGCTTTTAATGGCCCTTCCCAGAAAGTGGTCATTAACCTTAGCAATGACACAGATATTTGAGAGAATTCAAGTCCTGTTCTTCCTGGGCATTGGAATATTGAAACAGCAGGAAAAACCCATTCCCATGGTTCAGACTCTGCTCCCTCACAGACCCAGAAGGAGTTTGGCCGCGTTGAACCCTCCCGTTGGCTGCTACCGAGCCTCACACTGACCTCGGCTGCGCAGGATGCCCTCCACCAGCCCAAAGCCTTCTCTGGAGGGGGATATATCCAGCACACCCCCCTGGAGATCCTCCAGCACAGACTGAGCAGTGTCAAAGCTGTCGTTCATGGTGGTGACGATCACGCCTGTGGGTCCTCTCTTCACCCACCCGCTGCAGTACAGACCTGCAGGGGCACATGAAGCAGCCAGGTTCGGGTCAGCATGTGGCCTTGGACCCCTCTAGCTGCAAGTCCTTGCCCTGTTCCCCACCTTGATGGTGTGAACAGGCCCTCAGACAGTGCTGTGGCAAGAATTTGTGTACCTACAGACCAGCACTAAGCAGCTGCATGGGCTGTGGCACTTTAGTAACAGGATGCACTAAAAACCCTGTGCTAAACCAGACAACCCTAAAAAGAGATGGAGACTGGCCAGCTCTTAACCTCTGACAGAGGCATCTCACTTCCTCAGTTTCCACTCTCCAAGGTGTGCAATATCCATGCCCTTGGTGAATGAACTTCCCATCCCAAAGCCCCCAACCCACCAGCTGTGCTCAGCATGTCCCATGCAAATCCCTGTGGATACAGACCTGGGACACCCTCCACTCTGCCCGAGCTGTTGGGGATGACCCCACGCTGGCTGTCAAAGGGCACAGCTGGGTCCAGCGGCAGGCTCCGGTAGCCAATGCTGCTAAGCACCAGCCCACACTCCAGCTCCTCCACATCGCTGGTGGGAATGGCTTTGGCAGAGTCACCCGACCCCTGAAAGAGGGAGGAAAAGGCTGCTGACCACCACAATCACCACTGCAGAGCAACAGCCCCCTCCAGTCCCCTTTGGCATCTTTGACCCCTAGGTATTTGCTAAAGGCCACTCTGCAGCAGCATCAGGGAAAGAACTCCCTTTGGAAAAACTCTTAGTGGTACAAGAAGTTCTTTTGGCCCCAGATTCCCTGAGAGACTGCAAGAGGCTGCTCCAGACAGACAAGGAACACAGAGCTGTCTTCAGAAAGATTCCCAAGAGATGCAAAAGTGTCCTGCTCCATGCCAGCCTCCCAGGGCCACTTCCCCTAGTACCTCCAGGCGGGTCAGGGCCAAGCGGATGCCCCTCACCCTCCTCCCATCAGCACTGGGCAGCACTTCCTGGGGGCTGCGCTGGAACTTCAGCCCCCACTCCCGGGGGGCTGCTGTCCCTGCTTGCATCTCCACTGGCTTCTCCAGGGCTGTTTTGATCATCAGCTCAGTCAGTCGCTTCCTGGGCCTGGAAGCAACTAGGAAAAGAGAGAAATCTTCACAACAGGAATCAGCCAAAGCCCCTTGGGACACAGCACTCGGCCAAGGCTATGTCAGGGCAGTGTCAGTATGTGAGTCTGTCATGTCGGAGGGAGCCTGACACCTTTGAGATGACAAACTGCAAGTCAAAGTGACCAGGGGACTTCCTGAGGCTTGAGGCCAGTGGGACACACAAATCAAAGTCTGCAATTTCCTGTCTTGCTGGTGCTTGGACACAGCAGCCCATGGAGAAGAGCAGGTCTCTGGACACCCTTGAACTCAATGTTTTCTTTTTAGGTCTACAGAAAGCTCTTAAGCAGGATCTCTCCTGCAAGACTCCCTCAGCCCTCCTGAGTCTCCTGTCCTCATCACTCAGAGTGTAAGCACTGAGTGGCTGCATAAACAGAGATACACAATGTTCCCTTGTCTTGGTGCCTCCTGGCACTCTGAGGACGTGACACACCATGGTAACTGAGCCTTCATGAGCTAGGCATTAAGTACAGGACAAAAGTTTCTCTGATGTACACTCTGGGAATCTGCAGAACACTCCTGGTTGCTCACCTGCCAATGTGAGTCCCTGTCTGGAGGAGCATGACACACTGCCCTCACCTTTGACAGCACTTTCGAGGCCTCTGAAGTCGGCAGGGTCCAGGACAGCTCTGACACCAGGCATGTTTATCATCTCCCGCAGCTCCTGGGAATTGTGGGCAGGAAAACGTCACCTCCAGCCCAGGGAAGACAGCTCCAGACCCCTAGGAGCCAGGAAATGGGTGCAGGAAGGAGGATGCCTGGGATCCACACTCACCCCCCAAACCACCTCTCCCCACCAAGGGATGGGCATGTTTGGGGCTCAACTCTGAGAAACAGCAGCACCTTCAGCCTCACCTTGATGGTGAAAGCAACTTGGAGAGGTCCCCTCCTCCCAACCAGCCAAACACGCTTCACCTTGCTGCAGGCAAGAGCTGCCAGGGAGCTGTCAGTGATGTCTGTCTTCTGCGAAACAAAGACGGCAGAGTGGGACGAGGGCAGATCTGGAGGGAGCTGGGGGGAAGGCACAGCCTCTGAAGGTGAAAAATCAGCAGAAAAGCTGGCTGTGCATGCAGAGAGCTGGGGTGAGGACGGGAAACAAGTCATCTCCCTTTGCACAGAGCTATTTGCACAGCTGGTCCCTCATCACTGAATGTTCTTTCTGAGGCCATAATGCACCAGAGGTAACGAGGCAGCACCCCGTGACTGCCTCAGGGGATCCACCCAGCAGGTTCACCTTGGGGCTAACAGAGCAAAGCCTTCCAGTGAGCTCCATTCTGAGGTGCCTGCAGATGCTGGGGGACTTCCCAGCTCAGGATATACTCGCTCTGGATGAAACCTGCTGCAAACCACCACCTGCCTCCCCCAGGCAGCTCCAGCACAAGCACAAGCATAAGCATGGCCAAGCCTCACCCTGGCATTGGCACCTCACAGAAATCCTGTGCTCTGTTTCAATCACATGTGTTTATCTAGACTGCAAGATCTTTTTCAGAGAAAACACAAAAGGAGTGACAGAGGGCAACCAGGATAAACCATTCCAGACCAATATTCCTATCAGGGAACTACCTGCCCACCCTGGCACTCATACCAGCCATGTCTTTTGTACTGATCACAGCTGGCTTTAGTCACTGTTTGGCAGTGCCTCCAAGTTTGTGGGTTTTTTAAATTTAATTTAAATACAGGAAGTTGTAACAAACCTTGTGGCATTTCTCCCAGAGGGAAAGCCTTTGCTGCCAACATCTGGGGCAGCAGCTGCATGGAGCAGCTGGTGCACACCAGCTCCCAGCTGTCTGTAGGAATGAGGTCCACTAGTCTGCCCAGTGTCCCCAGCTGAAACGAGGCTGCTGCCCTCAGCTCCAGTAGAAAATTATAAACCCCAAAATAAGTTTCTGGTTTGGTGGCAGAAGAAGGAAAGTGTCTCCTCTTTTGCTTCTCATAGGAAAGCAAGGGATGATGCTCGATTTTCCAACTTTTTGGATGCCAGCAGAGCAATCCAGAGGGCTCTGCAGCATCACCCAAGTCATGGCCACAGCCTTGGATTACTCCCTAGACTGTAAATCCATGGGTACACCTGACAGGCAGCAACCTTCCCTGGGGAAAGATCCTGAAGACAGAGGAGTCTGAGGTTTTGTCTAAGATGGGTGGGAACAAGCAGCCATCCAGCAGGGAGGGAATTTGGGGCCTGGGCTGCCCTCATGGTACAGAGCATCCATCACTCACCCTGAGAAGCTGCAGTGGGGACAGTAGGATCCGGGCAATGTCCAGTGCCACGTTGCCATGACCCAGAATCAGTGCTGTCTCACAGCTCAGGTCAGGCTTCAGCTGTGGGGAGAGACCCAGCTGTGACTGAACCCACACGACCTCCACAATGTCCAGCCCTTTAGACGCGTTCCTATCACCCATATTCCCTTCTGCCCTGCTTTGCCCCAAAAAAGCGGTGATGCAGATTGGGCAGCTCCACACCAGCCTCCTCCCCAAGCAGACACAGCAACACAGCTGCTCCAGGTACCCCGACAATCCCTCTTTCCACCTTTCCTACTGTCCTGGGAGCAGGAGCTGTTTTGGCCAAAAAGCCTCCTCAGGAAGCAGAGCATCACCCCTACAGTTCCCATCTGGCCCTGCCAAAATGCCTTGCCAATGTGCAGAGTCAGTTAATCCACTCTCACTGATGTGCAAATTGTTCACATTTCTACCATCTAAGAAGGATTTAACATGGCTCCCGCTAATCTTTTCCAATTGGAGGCCTTTCAGGACTTAATCTGGAGCTGAATGCCTGCACTGGGATGGGAAGGACCGAAGGGCAGGGAAGCACAGGGCCGTACTCACATCCCGGTTCTCGGGCAGCCCGTTGTACCAGCCCACGAAGGCGCGGGCTGAGTAAACACCAGGGAGGCTCTCCCCTGGGATCCCCAGGACTCGGTTGTCTTCAGCACCGTAACTCTGAGGAGGGAGCAGACACAGTCAGGAGATGTCACTGTGTGCAGGGTTTGACGCCAAAACACAAATCTCTCCTTCCAGCTACTGCCAAGGTCACTGCATGGCTGTGATATCCCCTCCCAAGGGCTGAGATACCAAACAGAAGAGCTAAACACAGCCGAAGAACAGGGGCTTCATCCATCTCATCATCCTGGGCTCCAGAACCAAGTTTGACGTCCTTGGTCCAAGGCAGAGCATGACAAGCTGAGGACTGAGTAGCAAGGACAAATCCATGGCAGGCTAAAATAAGCATTGGCCAGCACAGGAAGAGGTTTCAGAGACCTGCACTTGATGCCAAGTTCCAGCACACGCCCCCTGCAAGGGCTTTAGACAAGCCTTGGAGCACCTGAGTTGTCCCAAGGCTGGAAAAAGTTTCCCATGTTAACAAGGCACCCAGAAACACCTCATCGAAACACTCTTCCCAAGATCCCAGTGGAGAATAACCCTGCAGATCTTTCCCAGGATTCCTGGGGCACTAAGGTTTTAGGTACCCACCAGCACCACGGCGTGGTATGCCTGTCGCAACTCCGGCACTGTCACATCCCTTCCCACCGTGACGTTCCCGTAGTAGGCACAGCGCTCCGAGTGCGCTGTCTGCGTGAAGGTGTTGATCACGTTCTGCAGAGATCATAGACCTGGAGTTAAAACCCACAGCCAGGGCCAAGGCCTGCTGCTGACAGGAGATCCCTGTGCCCATCCTTCCAGCCTTGAGATGCTTCAGCGCCTCATCCCAGTCAAATTATTCTGAGACTCTTATCTACCAACAGCCAGAGATAACTCACAGAGAGATAAGCACAGCTGTGACTTGGCACTCTCTCCACCACCCTTTGTGAAAGGAAAATCTGTATTTTGCACCCACCTGGGGAGGACAGGACCTTTCCAGTACATTCAGCCCCTCAGAATAAACCCCACTGCAGGGGAAAACCTCACAAAATGAGGTTTGCAGCCCATCTGGCCTCCTCTGCCAGCATCTCATCTCAATCTTTCCTGAAAGCCATTTCCTTGAGAGAAGATGCAGGGCAGGATGGCATCCAGACCTTTTTTTCTTAGTGATTTCTTCTTAGCGATTCTTTTTGCTACACAGCAAAACCACTGCTCCCACCCCTGCAGCTCCAGACAGACTCAGCCTGGGGACAGGACAGACACCATCACAAGAGCTGGGGCGGTGTCTGCAGTATGCAGACTCCTCCCCTCTCACACAAAGGGATCCAGGCATTTTGGTCTTAGGACCTCCAAGGATTAGAGGAAACCATTGCAAGATACTGCTGTGTCTGGATCTCCTGTATCCTACACTTCAAACCACCTCCACTCCAGCTCAGGTACAGCAGATACTCCTGGGTACAACTCACTGCCAGGCAAAGGAAAATGGCTGTGAAATCCTTGTTTAACTTTTCCTTCCCCAGGAGAGCACCAGGAGCCCAACTCCACAGCCCCCATGAGGAGATCTGTGTGTTCCCACAATGAGTACTGATTAAAGGGCAAATGGCAGCAGCAATGAGCAGGTGAGATCTTGCTGGCATAAAGTGCCCAGAGACAAAGAAACCCATCCTTGCTCCTTGGTCTTGCTCTAGGCCAGGCTGACCAGCACTGGGAACAGCACTTCCCATCACAAGCCCCTGGTTCTGGCCCGCTGTACAGAGCCCTAATGCCATGTCATCCATCCATGGCCTCCGTGGCCTCAGCATGGACAAGGAGATCTGGACCTCTCTGGTCTGAGAGCTCGATGTCACAGAGAGCCTGAGGCACCAGGAAGGACTGTGACAACCTCAGCTGCACCCGCCACTGTCACCACACTTAACCACACAAGGCCAGGGAGCCAGCACCAACCTTCACCTCAGGGTGGTCTGGGGCCACTCCAAAACGGACGAGCCCGAAGGGAACGGGCAGCTTCTCGTAGATGTCTACCAGGGCCCCGCCATGGTGCTGTGGGAGAAGAAAGTCACAGTCGGGATGAAGACAGAAAGGTCATAGGAGCCTAGCAACACTCATCTGCAGCTGGGGAAATACAGGGTAGGAGGATGCGCTGCAGCAAGCCAGAAACAGCCTCTTGCAGACTTTTCCATGAGCAGGATGATATTGCACCTGTTGCTACTAGTTCAGATTACAAAATGTAGCAGCACAGAATGACCCCAACCACCATCAAGTCCATCTTCTGGGGCTCCATCTCCCATATCCAGTCCTGAGCTCCTTTTTCCACACTAACCTGGTGGGTATCCAATGCCTGACCAGAGAGCCCCCATGCCAACTGGGAAGCAGTCAGTGCAGCACCCTGGGTGCTGGGGGGCTGCCAGACCCAGTCCCCAGCAGAGATGCCCATGCCCTGATATAGCCTAGGCTGAGTCATCTCAGGGTCAGAGCCTTAGACAGATGCTTGGCTGCAAGGCTTTTGTTATCTTGTATTTTGAGCTAGCCTCTTCCCAACATTAAGCAGCCCTGAAATTTGTCCCTGAGGTTTAGTAACAGCTATTTTCCAACACGTTCCAGAGACAATGCAGCACAGTTTAATGATGGGGTTAAGCTCCTGTTATCTCTGGAGGGTGCTAGCAGCCCAGTTTTGTCTTCAAGTCTCATTTCCCAACAGACCCGACTTCCCAGAGCACTGAAATTTATAGACATAAGGTAAAGCATTACCCATGTGTCTTAATTCTGCTGGGGAAGGAGGAGGGAAGAGAGCAGGTCCCACACATCCATTTTTAACACATAGTTAATGTCATTCCTGCTGGGTAACAACAGCTTTGAGAGGCAGATTCCTGTTGTTTATTTGATTCTAGAAAAATCATTCGGGATGAACTCGCAGCAACCAACCTGAGTTCCGAATGAAGGGCCCAGGGGCAGGGATGAAGGCAGCGGTACCTACCTCAAGCCAGGGGCCCAGGAGGACCCTGTGGGGTCTGGGCTGCCCCAGGCAGCCCCCCGACACCGACCTGGCTGAGGCAAGGCAGGAGCCCAGTAACCCACCCCAGACCCCGCTGAGAGCCAGGCAGCGCCCGGGTCAGCGGCGGGCAGATCCCATCCCGGTACCTTGAGGATGTGCTGAGCCGTGTAGAAGCCGGCGGGGCCGCTGCCCACCACGCAGACCCGAGGCGCCGGGGCAGGCGAGGACAGCCACCGCCGCAGACCTGCAGGGGAGAGCGACAGGCGGAGTGAAGCCACAGGAGCTGCCACCTGCCGAGGGCGGCACAGCCCTCCCTGGAGCCCGGCACCCACCCAGCGGGGCTCGTCCCCTCGCGCCGGCCATCACCGCAGCGGAGCAGAGCGGGGCCGGGCTTTGTGCACCGCACCCAGGGAAGCGGGAACGCTCCGAGNTCGCCGCCGCGCCGGGAGCCGCCCCCGCGCCCCTCACGGCCCAGCCCCGCCCCTCCTCCTCTCCGTCCAATGGCGAGTCGGGATCGCGCCCTGCTTAGCATAACCCCGCCTTCTCCCGGCGCCTGACCCCGCCCCGCCAGCCAAGCGCAGCTCGCCGCTTCCGCGGCGGCTGACCGGAAACGAGGCGGTACCATAGAGAGGCGGGAAGGAAGAGCCCTCCGGCGGCCTTCGCCCCGCCGCTCTCGATGGTGAGGCGTCTGGGCTACCCGGCGCGCTCTCGCAGCGTCGTCATCGCTAATGCTGCTAATTGCCTGCGCCTCTTAATCGCTCAAAAAGCTACCATTTGCCGAGGCCTACCGGGGAAAGCGAAGCTCAGGCTGATTTTAGCTACTCGCTGCACAGGGACGCCACTCTTGCCAGGAGAAAGCCCCAGCAGCCTTTGATAAAGGATGAAACATTAATGCCAGAGAGAGTGGATAAATGATGCTGACAGAAATCCTGCCCCAGCGTGCCCGTAGTCTCTGCTTTATTTGCTCCTTCATCCCACTCACTCAGTGCACTTGAAACGCTGGTGCTCACACCGCCTATACAGGAGTGCCACATACCATCTTGGTTCAGCCCCTGTACAACACACCAGCCAGAAAAACCATCTCGGTGTGCCCAGCAGACATTTAAAAGCTGGAGAGATGCCAGAGCACACAGACGAGTGCTTGATGGGGCTTTTAAAATGCAATTAAGACTATGAGGGGTTTACAGGCAGGAGCCAGTTGTAATACAGATCATAAAACCCGCACTCCTTCTCTCCTGATCTTGGAAATGCACTCATAGATGGCTCTCTGCAAAGGCACGCTGAGAATAGCAGCTGGCTCTGTGCCTCCTTCTGCACCTGCTCCTTCCAGGGCAGTTGTGGCGAGGAGCGGAATTCCAACAGCTCCCAACTCTCATCCTCAGGTCATCACAGCAACCATTGAGCCCCTGCCCAGAGAGGCAAAGCTGAAGGCTCCAAATATCGCCAAAGAGGTTATCCACAAAAGCAGCTGGTAGCAGTTTGGAGGGTTCCAAGCACAAGAGTCAGAATCCTTTTTTCTCAGAATTCTCCTTTTCCCCACTAACTTCTGTATCCACCAGTTCTGGCAGGGAATAATCCACCCCTTCCCCAAATCACAGGCCATCTCCCCTGGCTGAGGGACCTGCAAACACTTGTCTTCAGATGCCATTGCTTTAAACAACATCCATAAAATCCAGCTGGGAAAAGGGCTGTTTATCCAACCAATGCTTGGGAACATTTTGGGGCTAATCTCTTTGCAGCAAGAGAGGGCAAAAGAGCATTTTGTGCCCACAAACGGGAATATGTGAAGTTCAGATTACTCTGCCTGAACCAAAATCACTTCTAATGCTCCCTCACCCCCTCGCTGGAGCTGGGAACACCAGTAATTTGTCATTTATCTTAATTCATCC
>VWZN01003115.1:104245-189076 GCA_013396955.1 Regulus satrapa
GAAGGGGGCAGTTCTGACTCCCAGTGCACTCAGGCCCTTTGCTCTGGCCATACGCCTCCAGCTCTCCTACCTACAGACAAAGCCTAACCCCTGCTCAAAGGATGGGAATTTGCCCTTTGGGTGTTTCACAATGGCCTGGATCGATGACCCACATGAGCCTGGATAGAGGTGGCAATGGCACCAAATCAGTGCATCAGCAGCCAGCTGCCCCAGTGCAGGATAAACCAATAATTCAACATTTCTGATGCCAAAGTAGTCACGCTGGATGAATCCAGCGCCACTCTTCCTTGTCCCGAGTCTGGATCATCTGCACAGGGATGCCATGGCCATCCCTACTCCAGCCTCACATCACAGGGACGCTTCTCCAGTGCATCTGAGGATGCTCCTGGACTTGGTGGAAGAGAAGCAGAGTAAAACACCATGGATTGCCTGCTACAACAATCACCCTGGCACGGGCCAGGACCAGGGCAGGGCATCCCTGTACCTTGGGACACATTTGCCTGTGAAGCATTATAAACTCACAATGTTGCACTGCGGGGGCCCAGCCCAGATGGGAGGACAACTCAAATCAGGGAGCAAAACCCCAGCTCAGAGCAAAGCTACACTGGTCTCAGTGCCCTTTCTGCTGCCAGGTCCCCACCATGACACTGGGGTGGACTTTGTCATCAGTCTTGCAGGTCTGGGACAGCAGAGCACCCTGGAAAAGCCAGACACAGCTTCCCAGAAGGGGCTTGACCTGGCCACATGAGCATCCTGGCCCCTGGCAGCAGTACAGGGGACAGAGTTCACCCTCCCTAAACAGGGAGTGTCTCCTAAACCTGCCTGCCTCTGGCAGATGATTCCCTTAATAAATTCTTGCCAAAGCAATGACCAGGTCTGNCCTACTCTGGGCACCACAGGATACCAGTAGGACTTCCTCCAGCAACAAAACCCATTGATAAAGAAAATCCACCCCAAAGCATTAAGGCTGAATTTGCCAAATCTTTGTTCCTAGAAGGGACTGATTTAGCCCAAAGTCAGGCAAAGCACAAGCAGCAGTGACACAACCCCCTCCCCACCATCCACCCCTTCCCTGAGACCCTGACCACACAGCTGCAGCTCAATCCTACAGGTCCTGATGCTTCTTAGTTCCCAGTGTCCTAGACATGGTGTTGCATCACCCACACATGGGGGTTGGGGGGGGTTCTCTCCCCAGGTGTGAAAGCAAAGTGGATAAAACTAAGCCCTGGCTGGGAATAACTGTGGGGAAACCCCTATTTTTCTGTCCCTGGTGTTGCACCACCCAGCTCTCCCCCTGCACTGGCTCTGTGTACCATTTTCTAGCCAAAAGCAAGACTTCAGGGAGGGATGTTTCCTACACCATGGCTTCATGAAGGTGTTGGTCCTGCTAAAACCATCCCTCTGAATGTGCCCTGTGGGAAACAGCCCCCTGAGTGCTGTGGCCCCAGTGGTCCTCACTGAATGCCCACCAGCTCCGTTATGGGGGGAGCATGGACCATCAGTTCCTCATATCTCTGGAGGAAGAGCCAGAGCCTGGAGCTGTAGGTGTCCTCGTTGTAGGGCAGCTTCTTCTGCTTCAGGTACTGGGAGACAATGGGTTTGATCTGCAAAGGCAAAGGTAATGTCACAGCTATGCAGGATGCCTTGGTGTTTGTACACTATGCATGAAACATGCCCAGAAGACTCATCCCACATGCCCAAACCTGGGCTGGAGCAGGCAGCACCAGCTGCATTATCTTTGCTGTGAATATTAAGAGGAAGGTGGTTTCCAGTTGCAGTGTCACAGGGAGTTCACCCTGGCAAAATGCCTTTGTAGGCCTCCAAATTAGGAGAGATGCCCTAATGAGGCTTCTAATGAGAGCCAGCACAAATGCTCATCGTTCCCACCCATCGTTATTCCCACATGCCCACAAAACCAGCTCGGTGATGTGACTAGGAAGTTGCCACAGACTTAATTATCTCCTTCTGTGCAATACCTCTTTGGGGGAGGTAGGTCCTGCCAGCCTGGTGAGCTCAAGCAAAGGACATTGAAAACAAGCAAGTGGCGATCATGTGCTGAAGGGAAGAGTATGGACTTGCCTTGGGATCCCCTACAGCCAGGCCAGTGCTCAGAGCCCACATTCTGTACGCACCCCACAGCTCAGAGCAGCAAGTAAGGGCATGACCAAAGTGATAGGAGGTTTGCCAGGATGTTGCCAGGAATACTTTCCCAGCGGAATAACTGGGAGGATCCTGGACTGCTGGAAGGCTGCTGCAGGCTGGAATTGGGCTCAGGAGAAGGAGCAGAAACCCAGGAGAAACAGGAATGGGATGGCAAGAGATGGGTTGAGGACTGTTGCAAAGCAGTGAGTGGTTTCTAACATGGGAAGAAGCAGCACAGACAGGTCTGACAGTAGGGACAGCAGGTGGTGGGGAGATGGATGTCTCGTCCCCATGTCACCTCCCAGCCACCCTGTGGGGTCATCTCACCTTCAGGCACATGTTGTCAGAGAGGCTGGGGAAGAGGTGATGCTCCACATGGCAGCTGATGAGCGAGTGGCCAAAGCACCAGTCCAGGAGGGCGTTGCGGGGCAGGTTGAGGACACCCAGGCTCATGAGGTGGATCCGCTTGGGTTTGCGGTCGGCGGCAAACATGGGGAGGCCAATGTGCTGCAGGAGAGGCAGAGCGGACACCCTGTGGCACCTGTCACCCCCTCAGTGTCTTCCCAGCAGAGCCAATGGCAGCTCTGCCTGTGTGTGGGTACAAAGACCCACATTTTTGGGTCTCTATTCCAGCCCCAGAGCTTGGTTTGTCCTTAAAAATCACTCTATCTTGTGTTTGTCTGTCCATGGAGCTACCAAGGAGCTCCCAGGCTTTGTTCCCCCAACACATCCACACTTAGAGCCACCAGCCTCTCCCCACCTCAGGACCTGAAACACACACCACCTGAAACACACATCAGCCCTCCCAATCCTGCCAGCCACTGCAGAGGACATCATCCTCACACCCTTTGCACTCATCTGCCCTGTATTTTGCAAGGGCCAGCACTTTCCACCTAGCACCACAGGCCTGATATTCCTGGTGACAACATCAGCACAAGGGCGGTGACAACTGAAGCCACTAGCCTTAAGGTGACAAGCTCCAGCCAGCAGCACCAGGGCTTTGTCACTAGCACTGGGTGGTGGCTTGCCTGTCTCCAGCACTGTTTGGATTCCTTGAAGCTTCAGATCTCTACCTGGAATATGTTGACATGGATGTAGGGATGGGCCAGGAGGGAGCGGGTGAGCAGCATACAGAGCAGGGTGGACCACAATGACTGGAAGCCTGAGACGTGGAGCAGGAGCCAGTAATGGCAGTAAAACCCCAGAAACATGCAGCAGAGGGTCCGGAGAGCTGCTTTCCACTCCACGTTCCTCAATAAATCTGCACAAGGAAGAGGAGACAGTGCATGGGAGAGGTGTTGATGTTTCCCCACCACCACTGCTGCTGCTGCAGCAGTCAGGCTGCCCAGTGGACCAATAGCCCCAGAGCCCAGCCCAGCCCAGCCCATGAACTCACTTTCCCCATCCTCCAGGTTGGCCTAAAGCCTATAGAACTTCTGGGGTGTGGGTCTGAGAGCTTTCCCAGAGCAGCAGATCCAGCTGTGCATCATCACTCAGCATTTGGATGCACCTTCATTTCTTACACTTTGCCAAGTCATTGTCTGTGCATTTGGCACTACCCAGAGCTGGGTCATGTAGTCTGGAAGGCTTTGCTTCCCCAGCCTCTTACTGCTTTCCGTGCTTGTCTCCCTGATTGTTTTCTGGCACCATTATTTCCCTGGAGCCACCACCTTTCCTGTCCAATCTCTTTGTGTCTGGCCCCTGCAGCCCCCCAAACCTCCACCCCATACATGGCCATCAAACACCCCCTGTGATGCTCTGATCAACCTGAAACCCACGTGTGACTTTGGAACCCCATTACAGCCACAGATCTGAGTTAAAGGAGAATGGATCTGGGGTGCTTCAGGCTCATGATGGCTTTTGCCAGAGATTTCAACATCCAGCACAGGAAAAGGTGAAGTGTTTTCTCAGCATCAGCAGAAAGTAGAGGCAGCAGATGTGGTTTCCAGGGCAAATGCAGCATCTCCTCCCTTTCCTGCAGGCCAGTGTCCCACCAGGAGCTGGAGAAGTTAATGCGATGCCTCCAAACAAAGCAAGACCCTCGGGTGGGGTGAGACCTGAGCAGTCACAAGCTTCCAACACCCAACACCTGTCCCAAAGTGCCTGGGACACGTACCAAGTGCAACCAGGGGGGTTAGGACAGGCACTGCAAGAGGCGCGATGAACATGTAAACGTAGCGGTTCAGGAAAGGAAGTTTCCATGTGCTGGAGTCCCCCAGGCCGATGACATTGGTGTAGCCATGGTGAATCTTCACATGGTTGTAGGTGGCCTGCTCGACTGTGAAAGCTGAGCAGAGCTGGGAGGGAAGACAGAGAAGTTGTGGTACCAGGGTTGGGAACTGCCTGGCTGGGGCTTGTGTGAACCCAGGGAGATGCTCTGGAACCATAATGAAGCATCATGAGGAGATGCTCTGCACCCTGTAGACCCCAAAGCAGTCTGGAAACAGACTGAAAAGTTAAGCCCTAGAAACCTTTCCCATCATTCCAAACATTCCTCACCACCACAAGGTGCTGATGGTGTTCTTTGGGGCTGCCCCACTCACCTCAATGAAGAAGACAGCCCACACTTTGCCCCAGGGCTTGGACTCAGTCAAGGCATTGTGGCTGGCCAGATGGCTGCCCTTGACAGTCAGGGTATGATGCACCACGCCAAGGGTGAGGACACCCGCCAAGAAAGGGATGGCCTGCGCCGACCGCAGGCACAGGAACCCTGTGGAGAAACCAGCCGGGCAGGAGCTAAGCCATGCACATGTCCCACAGCCTTCTGAGCCAGGCTGGAGGTGTTGCTACACCCAAATACACCAAACACTACCCTAAACCTGTTCTTCAGCTGTAGTTACAGGTATTTGAACCTTGCAAGTCAGTTTGCCTCTTCATTGTCCTCATGACTGCACCAGCCACACTCACCCTTGTGCTGAAGATTTTACAGCTTCCAGCCTTGATGGAAACAAGTGCTGCAGGTGCCTGATCCCCCCACCACAGTTCTGGGATGAGGGATTCTACTGGCATCATTACATTGCCAGGATTTCAGCATCCCCAGGAGTTTAGCAGCAAGAGAAGGTCCCAGGTTTCCAGCCATGCCACCAGAGACCACGCTCAACTGTTTTCCCCTGCACTCACCACAGCCAGGGCCATTGCCACCAAAACCACCATGGTTTCCCTGTCCCATGGTAGGACACATCACCTGCTGTCCTGCCCTGTGTATATCTGTCTGGGCACCATCCCCTCAGCCCAGGCTGTACCCCAGGTGTCATTGTCACCCACTGTGGGGTCAGAGTGCACCAAGTCATGGGGTAAAGGAGTTATTGTGGCTTTGTTACAACCTCTATAGGTGCCAACAGCACAAAGCAGTCATGAGGAGGCAGTGGGGACACCCCTGGCCATGGTTTGGGGGAGCTGAGCCAGGTTACCTGCTGGGAGCAGGAGGAAGCTGCAGGCAAGGATGCTGATGTCCACGCCGTGCCGTTCCCACCAGCTGCTGCTCTTCACCACCTTCTGCACCAGCTCCGAGAGCTCAGTCATCAGGGCTTCCTCGGGCTGGCATGCTCGCTGTGGGGCTCCCCCGGGGGTCACCTCCCCGTCACCCAGTGTTGGCCCCGGCTCCCCGTGCTCTGCCGTCACGTCTGTCCCGCTGCCACCAGGTGCTGTTGTGCTCCGGAGCGAGGGGTCCCCCATACCCCTGAGCCGGGGAACACCGCTGACCTCACCGTTGACCTCCCGTCCCCTCGGCCTCACCGGGTCCCCATCCTCCAGCGGCACCTCCCTGCTGAGCAGAGGCCATCAGGGTGGCACCCCCAAAGGATCAACCCCAGCGCCCCGACCCATCGCGGACGGGCTCGCCGGCTCCTGCTGCCGCCGAAGGACACGGGAAGGGCAGGGATGGAAGAAATTAATCCAAGGAGGACGCAGCCAGCGGAGACGGCCGGAGAGCCACCCAGCCTCCCACCACAGGGACAGCACAGCCACCACAGCCCTGTACTCACGCCAGCCCCGTGGCTCTCCCAGCGCTGGCCATTGCAGGGTGACCGGGCAGCCCGCGCCGCTCCGGGCGGCTGCGATCTGGAGAAGGGAGGAGCAGGGGAGGAGCGGGAGGAGGGCGAATGCAGATGAGCGATGGCAATAATCCGCCTTCGTGGCCCATTTAGGGGAGCAGCCGTGGCAGCGGGGCCGTGGGGGGGGGACGCTCGACGAGGGCACAGGGAAGCGACGGCAGCAGAGGAGGGAAGGAGTAGAAAAAGGATGGAGAGAGGCAATGGGAATGCTGGAGGCGAAGGAGCCAAGCGCCCGGAACAACCCCGAGAAACGCAAGGACAGCGCTGAGAACAGGGATAGGGTTTCGCTTTCTCCAGGGAGAGGGAGCGAACGTTGCCTGCCCCACAGGGAGCCGTCTGGGGAAAAAATCGGCCTTTTCCACAGCGAGGAGCAGGCTTCAGGAAAGCAGCCAGCACCCTCTTCTCTGCCGGGGGGCACCAAGCAGGGGGGCACCCTCTTCTTCTGCCAGGGACCAGGCTACCCCAAATCCGTCCTTCACAGCTCTGGCATCCAGCTCCCACCTCTGCAGGGTCTCTCTCGTCTTCTGACCTGTATCAATTTCCCCCATTTTCCATCACTGCTTCCTGACCCCGACACTGGCATTCAAAAGCTTTGGAGATGCCCCTGCCACAGACCAGGACCTCCAGAGCCGCCCTATTTCTTGAAGAAGGAAAGCTAAAATCATATTGTTCCTCACTGTGGCATTGGATTTGTTCTTGCTTTGTTATTTCTTCTTGCCAAACCTCAAATCAGCTCAACTGATCCACCAAAACCTTATTGAACATTGACATCCATCAAATCCCAAAAGACTTGCAACAAACAAGGCTGGTTTGCTATACCCATCACTAGAATATCACAGCCCAAAACTGGGATGGGCTCAGCACCTCCAGTAACATCACATCGTTTCTGTGATTTATAGGGAAGCAAACCTACAAATCCAACCTACAATCCTGCACCAAGCCCCAGGTTGTCATCATCCTCTGGAAAAAAATTTATAACAAACAAAAAATCCCGGCTGCTGCAAAAGGGGCAGAGCTGAGAGTGCATTAGAGACCTGCTGAGTTTTTATTTCCTCTGTAAGAGCGTGCATTAGGAAAGATCATTTCTAAGAGCCAGGGGCACTGAAGAATCACAGTGGTGTGTGAAGCCCAGCCAGCGATTCATTCTGATGAGCAGAATGGCTTTTGCCACCTGCCCACAGCTGGGAGAACACCCACGGGTGCTGCCAGGCCAGGGGAGCTGGGTGTCAAACCCAAAGGTACAGTGGGTGGGGCTGCTCCTGAGCGATACATACCTTCATTTTCACACATCCGATGTCACCACAAGGGACAGTGGCAGGAGGGTGACGGCCCTGAGCCGAGGGTGCTGTTTGACAGGGGCAAGGGTGAGCTGTGCTGGAATGGCCATTGCACAATGGGGCAGAAGTGCTTATGTGGGAGCAGCTGAGGAGGAGCAGGTGGGGATCAGCCACACATCCAAGACCAATATGATTCATGAGGATCCCACTGCAGCTGGCACAGGGAGAGGCAGGTGCATGGCATCACTCGGTTCCATGCTGCCATTAAGACCAGAAACCATCTGGGAGAAGAGAACAAATAGTGGGTTGAAAACTTCATGGGAGAGGCTGAATTTTGGTTTCTGAAGAAAATTGCTGAGCCCAAAAGAGGTACAGCCAAGGTAGGAGTCACAATGCTGTCAACAGACCAGAAAGTGTAAGAAGAGTCTGCAGAGCCATAAGGACAGTCAGCAGGTTCAGGTCTGTAGCCCTAAACCTGCTGCCTTACAGAGCTCCATTTCCAAAAGAAACTTTTAAACGCCAAATTGCATCTGCTTTCCCACCACACACAGGCCAAGTCAGTTCCTCGACCCAGCCGAGATCTTAGGGATCAAAGCAAATGCTGACCTGGCCCTTGCAGTGTGGATACAAACACCTCCAATTTAGCAGGGAAAACACGTGTAAGACACAGAAATCCAGCAGAGCAGCTGGAGGGGATCAATGTAATCCCTGAAGCAGCAAGCTCTTGCCAGCAGCTGCTGACCCTGTGGCTGTCCCTTGCCTTGGGCACCATGAGGCCCCATAGGCAGCCCCCACTGCCTCCCCAGCATCTGCCATCCTGAGGGAGCCATGGGACTCAGACCCTACCACCATTCTCATCTGACCACTCCACCCCTAGAACTGAGCCCAGCCCCTAGAAAGGCCAAATCTGGCTCCTAGCAAGCTCCTCCCATATGCCTGCTCCACAAAGAAGGGAAAACGGACCATTTCAGCCTGGCACAAGGACACACACATCAGGCCATCAGGACTCAGCAGCTGCAAGTGCTTCCTTGCTGAGCCCTCTCAGGGTCCCTCCAGCCTATGGGACTGCCCCTACTACAGCCCCAGAAGTGCAGTTTCCAGCCCAAATCCAGAAGTATGGAAAAGCTGCAGTATTTGCATCCCAGAGCTCCCTCAGCAGCCCTTCCCTCCCTACAACCACCCACCTTGCACATCTTCCTCCTCCTCAGGAGAGGAAAGCTCAGGCTGTAGAGGCTGGCAGTGGGACACCATCAGATCCCCTGGTTGCCTTAGTCAGACACTCCCAAAACTACCACCTCCCCTTCACCTGACATCACTGAGTCTGCAGAGATTCACTTTTATAATGCCTGGTTTTGGGCGGCACTTCTTCCCACCTCTTTCAGACCAAGCACTTTTGGGTAATTAACTTAATCAGGGATTAATTACCATCATCCCCTGCCCAGCAGGGAGACATTAAGCATCACCTTTCTTTGTCTTTTGGGGTCTGGCAGAATTGTGGGGTCCTCAAGAAGGAAAAATTCTCCGGATTTATCCCCTCATTCCATCCCGTCCCCGGAGCCCAGAGGCCGAGCGGCGAGCTCCATCTACAGGCAGAGCTCTGCCTCCATCGCTCTGAAAGCAACTCCCTGCCCCCCAGATTCGGGCCCTGGCACACGGGCGTTTGGCACATCCCGAGCTCCACAGCCCACCAGCTCCCACGGCTGCTGCCGAGGTACGAGATTAGCTCTGGTCCCCACTCATCCACCCACCCCGGAGCTGCCCCAAGGCCAGCTGGGTCACCCCAAACCTTCCCTCCATGTGGAATGAGGAAAGAGAGGAAAATGAGCTCGGGAGCCGCAGGGCAGGCACCAGAGGGAGTCACAGCTCTGTGCAGTGCCTGCTCGGACTGTCGTTCGGCCAAACGTGCAGGAAATTAAGCTGGTGGACTCTCAAGAGATGCTTAGCCCTGAGCTCATGGGCTTCCAAACCTGAGACCCAGCCTGATCTGTGTGTCAGGGCAACAAGCTCTCAGTGGACACCAAAGCTGGCACAGCCACCAAGCCCTCACTTATGGGATACAAAGTCCCTTTCCAGGGACCAAAACCTTGGATAGTGGGGGGACACAGCCACTGAACCCCATCCCATGGGTTGTTAAGTCCTCTCTTGGGGATCAAGACCTTGGGTGCAATCACATTCTCTCTGAGAGCTCCAGTGGTGCCAGGCTGGGACAGGGCTGGCAGGGTGGGTGAGATGCTAGATCTATCAAGGGCTGTTTTTTAGTTCACATCCTCCCAGCCCTGTGAGTCTTGGCAGGGTCATGCTTTTAACCTTAAATAAATACCTTTCATGGGATGTCTCACTGTTTGCAGGGCCCAAATGGCCACTTCAGACCACAGAAAAGTTTCCGCTTGTGCTCAGCAGCTCTGGAAGGAGCTGGATCCTGGTGCTGGCTAATCTGGCTGATCTGTTTGTATGGCACACACCGGACGACAGCAAGACGGGGTGGGCAGAGCCCTGGGTCTTGCACTGGATGCAAGGGAGGCATTGTGGACAATGCCTGGTCTTAGCCAGGTGCTGTGTTGGTCCAGTGCTGCTCTGCACTGCTGTAGCACCTCCACATGGAAGTGGCTGAACGGCAAAACCCCACAAATCACATTGTGCAGGCAAGAAAGAGTTGGAGGCTCCACACCCTCAGTGACATTCATACCACCCCTTTCATTCCTGCTATATTTTTCTCATCCATTTGACCTCAAGGTGGTTGCTGGAGGGGTTGTAGGTGGGAAATTGCTCTGCTAATGTCAGAGCAATGTCAGAGCAGTCAATGATGCTCACCCTGGGGTGAGAACAGCTGGGATTCACCTGACCAGCAGCAGCCAGGTATGGAAACATCAACCTAACTTCTCACTCCTGCAAGCTTTAGGGGCTACATGGCATTGTAGAGCCTGAACCCTACTGGCTCCAGGGTCGGGACAATGGTCCTCCAGGTCCTGGCTAGCCCAGAGTGCTGCTGTGCTGCAGGGATAGACCACAAATATCCCTGCACTTGCAGGGTGGGGGCAGACCCTTGGGACAATCTGACAGAATGGGAGTGCATGGAGTTAAACATGTGCCTGGTATCAGCTATGCCATGGATCCAAACACAACCACCTCCCCTTTTCCCTTTCTAGTAACCACCTGCAAACAAAAGAATCCCAAAGCTCAGGGATAAGCACCAGGTGTACTTTCTTTACTTCCCAAGTCTGCGTGAGACTCACAGCAGTGGCTGGTGAAGGAGGTTTATTCAAAGCACATGGAAACCAGGTGCCACACAAAGCCCTGCCCTGAGCCCTTGGACATCCCAGCCCAGGACTCAAAGCCACAGCACCAAAACCCACCTTTCCCCATGACCACCCCCAAAGCCCCTGGGGACTCACTGCATATCCACCAGCAGCATATTCTGATACTGTACTTAGGCTGTGTTTTCAGTTTATATATCAGCAGTGAATAAAGCAGTTGTCATCCACCCCTACTCCAGCCCGGCTTAAAATCCAAAGCCTGGCTGGCGGTGTCAACTAATCACAGACTTCCTCCACTTAGCAGCTCAGGGCCAAGGTAATCACTGGTTTGGATGCCTCTGCTCTTGCCCCGACCGAAACTGCTTGCCCCCACCCCTGTGTCCCTGGCGTCACTGCCTGGCCAGGTGTTACCTAACACAGGTGCACGGTGGAGATGCCGTGGGCTCTGTCCTTCTCTGCTGCCATAATGCTGAGCCTGCCACCAACAGTGCCACCAAGGTATGGTTGAGTCTTCTCTCCTGACAGCATGGCAGCTCTTCTGTAATGGTGAAGGTCTGTGGGGTCCTGTCCTGGCAAGGATCAGCCCCGAGGAAGGAACCAGCCATGGCTCCAGTTTCAGTCAGCAGCCAGCAACTGGAATGATGGACAAAATTCTACACTTCCAGTCTTCAAAAATTAAATATGTTTATCTTTGTAAATATGGCACTACCCAACCACAGCCTTCCCAGCTCCCAGGTGCCCTTCTGGTCCCCAACCAGAGCCACTGGGGCTGGCCACACAGATGTCCCCACAGGCAGGCACCAGGGCCAGCTGCTCCCTATCAGACACCCACACAACGTTTTTACCACTTGGTGCAGGCAGTGTAACTCCAGGCTCCATCCTCTACTCTCTCAAGAAAAGAGGAACTTTGCAGCTTCCTCAGTGTGTGGAAGGAGGATGTGGAACCCAGGATGGCATTAGCAGGCACTTGCCACCTTGGGCTGGTCTGTGACTGAACAAGGACGGTTTGCCAGGGTGGCTCAGTGTCACTACCCACAGCTGCTTTTGGGGGGCAGTTCTCCCTGCCAGCTTCCACTGCTGGCTTCACATGCCAGAAGGGAAAGGGCCTGGAAGGGAGTGCAGGGCTCAAGGCAAGTGCTTCCTCTTTTCTTCCCCGGGAGGTTTTGAACAGGCTCTTCTGGGGCTGTTGCATTTGCCCAGTTTAAGAAACCAGAGCTAAGGTGGGTACCAACCAGTACCTGTGTCTTTCCTCTCTTCCTGCTCTTTGGGGTATCCAGAGACCTTGAATTCATGGAAACCAGGAATTCCTGCAAGACAGAAAGCTCCCTGCTCATTAAGAAGCCCAAGCACAGCTTTAATTGTCAAGAAGAGAGATTGCACAACGCAGCCCCTGCACCTGAGATGGGCACTGCACTCCTCTGGGCATGTGTCCATGCTTTTCCCTGGCATAGCAGGTTGGTGCCACCCTGGGTGCAAACAGCAATTAGGTGCCACGGTCCCCGGGCAGGTGCCTGATCCCACACTGCTCCGGCCGCAGGGTAGGCGAGGGCAGACAGGGCCATGATGTAACCTGCTGTGCCTGGGAGGCAATGCTGGAGGGGAGCAAGCCACCTGGCCAGGCTGGAAATCCAATGTGCTGCGTCACTCATTCGGGCTGGAAAGTTGGTCAGGAGCCAAAGGGCTGCCCAAATCCAGCTGGACTCCAAGAATGCATCCCCACCTCGCCTGTCTCATGTGGCTGTAACCTATTTTTCCACTTTCAGCTGCTGCAGAGAGATTATAGTTAAGCTCAGGGGATGAGGAGAGGGTCTGTCTCAGCTCCATCTTCCTGCCAGGCCTAGGGACACACCCAATCAGCACGCAGTGCATCCACTTTGTCCATTACATCCTTCCCAGTGGACACAGACAGCCCATCAGAGCCCTGCTGAACTAAGCACTCATAAGGGGCAGTTTTTGTTTCTTCTTCCAAGCAAGTGCCCAATGCTCCCTGCCATCCGGAGAGATAACTCACATGCTGCCTGGCAGCTATTTCATCAGGCAGACCCATACAACCAGTTAGCTTGGAAAAACACGATTCTTCTAATGATACCTTTGGAGAAGTGGTGCTCTGGATCCCAGTCGACCAAGGGAATATCTGTAGGAGCCCTGAGGAGGCTGTGGGTCAGCTCTGGCTGGCACATGGCTTCAAACCAAGCCCTGCCAGCAGCACTGGGTGAAGAAGCTGCCTTCCATCCCCAATATCTTAAAAAAGGCCTTTTTTGCAGCCCACTAAGAAAGCACAAACACCAGGAAAGCTGTTAACCCTTCAACTGTTTTTCCCATGAAAGAAAAGTCTCCCTGGCCTCATTCCTCCTGCTTTTCCCCTCCCACCATAAGCCATTGCAGGTAAATCCAATGTGCTGCTCCTTAATCCCAGCCTGGGGAAGCAGGAGCCACCCTGACCCAAGCAACCTCACCTCACTGGAGCATTTTATTACTGACTTCAGGCAGGTCCTGCTGGGATCAGGGTCAGCAGTGGAACTCACTGGCAGGAGGGCAAAGTGGGGCACAGCAAAAGAGGGAGGAGGCCCATGAAAAAAAAAAATAAGAGGGCTTAGAATAGAAACCAGGTTAGGGCTGAACTGTGGGTGTAGAAGCTGTTGTGGCAGGTAGAGCTGGCTGCCCTGCCAGCCCAGGGGACCAGAGAGCCTCCGAGCCATCTTCAGCATCCTCACCAGATTTCCAGGGTATTCCATCCTCTGATTCTGGGAATTGCTGGGCTGGTGGGCTCAGGGAGAACAGGACTACAGCAATGAGGTTGGGTGCAAAATGAGCAAGAGCTCAGCCCTAAAGCCATTGCTTCATTCTGCAAAGGCTCCTCTGGTCCATCAGATGGCCACGTGCCTCCAGAGGGTCCTTGCTGCCCCAGGAGTGTCAGACCTGGAGAGTGGTACATCAGGAATAGAGACTGAGAGAGCAGCTCTGCAGAAAAATTAAAGTTTGTTTTTACCTTTCTTCCCAATTGGGAAGAGAACAATCAACAATGAGCCAAGGCGAGATAAGGCCGGCCTCCTGCAGCGCCTACAGTGGCACCACGGGCGTCATGGGACCCTTGGCACAGCCCAGAGGGTTCCTCTGAAACACACACAGGGCTCACAAGGTGCCACCAGCCCAGGAGGCCCAAGGGCAGCTGGATCCACTGGAAAACACAGAAGGTATCTTGTAGCCACATCCCTGACTGGGCCATGGCCAGCTGGAAGCAGGCAGGGAGCTGATAGCAGAATTTACCTGTAAATTACCAGAGTGTAAATTATCAAAATTTACAATAGAGATAGAGGCAGTTCTGGGAATAGTCCTGCTGCCCAGCCTGTGCCCACTTCCAAGAAGGATGTTTCCTTCTGTCATGTGGCAAAGGTGATGCCCTCAGAAAACTGGGATATATGCTGGAAGAGAGGTGACTAAGATCCATGTTCTGTTAGAAAAAAAGGTGAAACCAGCCTCCTTGAAGGTCATGGAAAATCTCAGGTTCAGTCTTCACATGGATTGATGGCTTTTTCCAATTCCACAGGACAACTTGTCACCTAGGAATGCACTCAATGTGCTCCAGAGTGGGAGAAAACCTGCTGTCAGACATCGAAAAAATTCCCTATAAGCTCTGCTTTCCCCAGCAGTAGGTCTCCTTTCCCATAGTATAACGTCCTCTGGGTAACAGAATTACTTTCCAAAAGACAAGTCCACAGTGGTATTGAGTGGGTTCCTGCACCCATTTCCTATTCCAGTGGCAGGGCACATTGCCATCAGTTCCTGCTGGTGGCAGGGCTGGTGGGGATCCAGGCTGGGGAAGACTGATCTGAGGAGAGAGTCAGAGCTGCCAGCTCCCACCCCTTCTTTACATACATAATAATTTTGGGAAGAAGCAGTGTAAAAAGGTAATTCTTTTAGCCTACAATCCCATCACAGGCTTCCCCTGCTGTCAGGACTGGCACAGTCCTTGGCATCCCCTGTCCTTGGGGTGGTGAGAAAGCGAGCTTGGGGTACCCTTCAGAGAAGAAGACACCCATTCCATGTCATCTCCTCCAGCCTCTGGTGTCTGTGGGATACCTGGGGAGGGCTGGGACCTGTTCATCTCCCCTGGCATGGAAAGCCACCCAGGAGGCACTGGCCAATCCTCCCTTGGGAAAGGCAGTTTGAGCACGTGGCATCTCTGCCCGGCGGAGCAGAGCAGCCCCGGGCCAGGTGAGTAACACCTTCAGCCGCCTGCCTCGAATACTGGGGACTGATCTCTCACCTGGTGCCAGCAGGGAGGAGTCACAGTGCTCCGCTGGCACCAGGGAGCCTATCTTGGCACCTCCAAATTGCCTTCTGGGGAAGGTCAGGCAGCCCTCACTGCCACCATGGGTTTTTGTGAGAGATGCCCAGCACAGGGCAGGGCTGTCCCTGTGTTATCCTGGAGCCGGAGCAGGGCTCTGGTCACAGACACGCTGATGCTGCTCCCAGCACCCATTGTATAACCTCTTACGTCAGGCAGCATGGGGCTGCGGCTGAGCCAGCTCCTGTCCCGACCCATCCTGGCCTGGCACTGCATCCAGTCCTGGGACACAAAGCTCTGGGGTCTCACTCTCTGGGGATCCCTGCATCTTCTGAGTACCCTGGGGGCCCTGCAGCCTCCAGCCTTCCCACAGAGGTGCTGGCAGGCACTGTCACCTGATCCCCACTATGACCCAAGGATGCTCATCCTCCACACCTCAGGATCATTTGGAGCACATTCCTGCTTCACACAAAGCAGCACTTGTCATTGTTTGTAAAAGCAACTGGGGGGCAAAAAAAGAAAAATTTTGAAAAATGAAGGGGAAAAAAAAAAAAAAGGCAACATGTTTTTATGCTTTTCCCAGTGAGAGGAGATGAGGAGACAAGAAGGGGCAGGATGTGACCAGAGCTGCTCCCTGACCAGCAGTGGAGATGAGTCCAGCACATCCCATCACAGTCGGACAGGTGCCCATAAAACCTCCACCTCCCCAGCCATCTCCGTCCTGCTTTGCAAACCCGACTGTCCAGGTTTCGGGGTACTGGAGGGGTGCCAAGCACCAGGACAGCGGGGTGAAGGCAATCCCTGGCACTAAGGCAGGCAGGATGCCATGCCAAGAACAGCACCTGCAGCTCACCTCTCCTTCCCAGCCCCTGAAGCGTGAGTAAAGCCCCTGGGGAGATGCTGTCCGTGGGTGCCAGCGAGTCCCCTCGAAGGGTCTGCAGCACCCATGAAACCACAGCTGGGGTCCACTTCCCGGGGACCGAGACCGTACTCTGCCATCGAGAACCCACTGTCGCCCCTCGAGCATCCCTTGAGAGTGCCCCAGTGCCGCAGGGTTCGGTTTGGAGCAGGGTGCTCTTATGTAAAGGAGCAGGAGAGTGCTGGTGGTGAGCCGGGCTTTGTAGGTCAGAAAATGGAAGTGCGGGGCAATTCGGGGATTGGGCTGGGTCAGCTCGTGAGTCAGTGGCAAAGGAGGGACCGGCGCGGCGGAGGCTTTATTAGCAGCTGAGGGGTGGAGCAAGGCTCCGCAGGCAGGCGAGGAGCCGCGCCGAGGTTCGGCACCGACGGAGCCGGGGCTCGTCCTCCCTCCGCCCGACGNCCCCAAACGCCCACGGCGCAGCCAGGAAGGCGGTGATGGAGCAAGGTCAGTGAAACAGGTTTCTCCTCCCGGATCCCTGGAGCAGGCGTCCTTCCTGCGCCGGCTGGGGAGCTGCGGACTTGTTGACAGCGGCTCTCGTTAGCTCGGTTATTGAGCGGGGCCGAGGGCTGGGCTCGCCGCTCCTCCCGAGGTAGCGGCTCCGATAGGGTCATGGATGGCCTGTGCAGCGCCCCGTTCCTCTCCAGGTGGGCAGCCGTGCTGCTCAGCCTCCCCTGGCCTCGTGGGACCCCGACGGAACCCCCTGCCCTGAGAAGTCTGCTCCAAAACACTAGTGGAGTCGAGGTGCTCCACTCATATGTGTACCAACATAGGGGGTGTTGGTATGGAAGGTCTGCAGTGCCAGGGATGTAGAAAGGTTTGGGGGTGGCATCCCAGTCTGACTCCAGTGCTGTGACTTGCAGCCATGCCAGGTCAGCCGAGGCACAAGCTCAGGGCTTGCTTGTGGCTGTGGTGAAGGGCTAGGCTGTGGGTTTATTTCCACAGACATAAAAGACAGTACCAGGTTGGCTTCCAGAATCCACCTTCTGCCCTGTTCAAGCCTTTTGGCATTCTGGAATTCCCCACATTCCTCCTTACCAGCACTGCCCACGGCTGATGACACTGCTCTCCAGGGTTGGGGATGATTGAAGTCGGGCCATCCCAGATGTAGGTGCATTTCCAAAATGCAAGCCTGAGAGCCCAGAGCAGTGTCCTGGAGGGATCAGCATGGGTGAGGGTCCCAGGCTCTGCTTGGACATGGTCATGCCTGCCCAGTTTTGCTGTTTCCTGAGGTAAAGATAATGGATGGGAACAAAGGGATGTTGTGGCAGACAGATCTGCCACTGGCGCCTCCTGCGAGGGCAGAGCCCGTCCTTGGACCAAAGCAGAGTCATGCTGAGCCTGCTGCTACCTCTGCCCAGGCAGCGGTGGCTGCAGCCTCAACAGAAAGGAGATGGGACCCTTGGGAAGCCCATCCATGCTTGCTTACTGTTTGGGTTTAGATTGTTTCTGGGCTGGATACCACCCTGATAGCTCTGCCCTTGCTGCTCCAGCCAGTGCAGCTCCATGAGGAACTGGGTGGCCCAGCCTTCACCCAGATGTTTCCTTTGGTGATGGCTGCTCCTGATCCCACCAGGACTTTCTGGGCTGGGTGGCTTGGCTGGCTGTGTGGAGTGGTGATGTGTTAGTGCTTGGTGTCCTGCAATAGGAAGATATAGTTGTTGTCAAAGTACAGTCTGAAAGGTTAAAGCTTAGAGATCAGGAGCAGCAGGAAGGTTGTCTCTGTCACTCCTGGAAAGTGAGAGATAATGATGAAAGCTGGGATCACCATGGTCCTGAGCCACCCTGCAGCTCAGGCTCTGTGAGCAAGGATCCCCAGTGCCGCAGGGCAGGCAGAGCCATGGTACATATAGTGACAGTCATTGGCCTGGCCCCACCAGCCAAGGGTCCCAGAGCCTCCTCAGTGCCTTTGCCCCCCAGCTTTCTCCCACCAAAGTGTCCAGAGCAGGTTTAGAGGCTATCCAGAGCATCAATCCTGCATTGCAGGTGTTTGCCCCAGGCACAGCACGGTCACAGCTACCAGCAGTGCTGAGGAGCCACTGTTGGTATTGTCCCAGCTACTGAGGATTTTCCACCTGCTATTACCTATGGCATCCCAGCAGTGTCCCTGCTGAGATGACCTTTCTTCCTGCAGGGGATATTGTAGGGCTGGGGCTGTGCCTGATTGCTCAGTGTTCTCACCCCAGCACAAGGACTGGCACAGTCCAGCTGTGCACAGAGCCAGCTCCATCTCTGGGCTTGAGTCAAGTCCTCCTAAAACAGTTGCCCAGTTTCAGTTTCCCTGCAGCAGTGTTTCTGAGCCCATCCTCACTGCTGGTTTCAGGGCTGGTGCCAGAGCCTGGGTGTCATGTGGCCTAGGAATGTTCAGCAGCTGGGGATGATGGTGTCCTGGGTGATCACCTGGGATGATCAGGCGGTGCCTGTGCTCCAAGCATACTTTTTCCCAGCAATACTCAGTGCCCATTGGGATGGACCCAGTGGGCCCAGGACACTGGTGATGCCTCACACATTTCTCTGCCCTGGCTCCCTCTTGGGATACTCAGTGCCATCTGTAGGTGTGTCCCTGTGCTTCTTGGGAGCATGCCAGGATGATGGGTACCAGGACAATGGGTACCAGGGATCTCACTCCAGCCATGAGAAAAATGGTGTCAGAATTCATGGCATTGCTTGATATTTTGCTAGTACTTAAGAATTGCATTAAGTAGAAAATCTATGAATTGAAAATGTAGAAAATTATTTGCCCTGTTAAAATCTGAAGTCAGAATTTAAATAAAATGGCCCTCAACTTCTCCCACTTTCCCAGCCCACTCAGCACCTCTGTCACTGAGAAGACATGCTGAGCTGTGTTCATGCTCCTGCCTTTTGGGGAACCTTGGTTTTGGGAATATCCCAAAAGCAGTTGCAAAGCCCCCAAGGGGTGTTGTATCCAACTCAGGTCATATCAGTGCCACATCCATCCCTGTGCTGAGCTGCCAGGGGACACCATGCAAGGCACAACAAAGCCAGAGCATGCTGGGGGTACTCTGCAACAATTCCCTTGCCTCCATCCTGCCCATACACCTTCCTGCAGCCATGGATTACTCAGCTGCTGGGCCAGGAAGTGAATCCCTGGTGGGATGGGCAGGAAATAGTTAAGCAAGTGGGTTGAAATGGCCCACGCTGGCCTGGCAGGTCCTGGACCCCAGAGTCACCCTCCAGTGTGGGCACCGTGGCTGCCACCAGTTCCAGGTGAGCCTGGGGGAGAGAAGCACCAGGTAGGGCTGAGGATAAAATGTTCCAGCCCTTGGAAAATGCCTCCCCCTGGTCCTCTCTGCCTGTAGGACCTATCTAGTGCCCTGTGTGTCCTACCTGGTGTCCTGTGGTTGAGGTAATTTCTCAGTTCCCATGTCAGTCCCACATGGCAAGGCTGAGCACACGTGCCATCCAAGGGCAGCAGCCAATAACCTGATGCTGCCAGAAGCCTGGGGAAGCAGCCATGTCCCCATGGGCCAGTGGTGGTACCCAGCAGTGAGCAGAAATGCTGCAATGGTGCCTGCAGACCCACATCTCCAACACCGCCACCATATGACCTCAGTCATCCCCAAAAACCTCCCCTGCTCTCTCTCCATTCCAGACTGTGGTCTGGAGCATCTGAGTGCTAATGAGTGCCAACACATCCCCCCCTTGCAGCGGCTGCCTGGGATAAACGCAGGGCCTGGGAGTCAGCGTCACTTTTGTGAGCAATGCTCCTTCAGCAGAGGACCTGGGGCTGTCCAGCTCAAAGATGGAGTGTCTGTGCCATGGCTGGATCACTGGGACCTGGACCACTGGGACTGGGACAAGGAAATGTGTCCAAGCTAATCCCAGGAGAATGGTTATGCTGGGAAGCCCCATTTAACACAGGCACAGGGTGGTTTGGGGCTTATGGCTTGGGATGTTACAGGATAACCATCCCCAGAATCACTGTTTCCCTGATGGGGACATGCTACCATCCGCTGCAGGACCTGCCCTGTGTCTGACTGCTCTAGTGCCACAGGCAGGGACAAGGGACAGTGTTTGCTCATTGGCAGCAGCGGGTCGGGGAAACCTGCTGCCTGGCTGGGTTTCTGTTTGGGAGGGTATTTAAGGGTGTTCTCCAGGGTGTGCCAGCCCTGGCCTCCACCCTGCTTTCACAAGCACCCTCTCCGAAAGGAGCTTGTTGTTCTCGGTCGTGGAGTGTAATGAGCACCGTGAAGTTTCCCCGTGGAAGCTCCAATGGGCAGAGCAACCACAGGGTAGACTGACCTCTGAGAACCTGGGGACATTCCCGTCTTATGCCCATGGCAAAAGGAGCCTGTCTCCATCATGAGCCCATTGGGATGCAGCAACCCAGCTGGACAGGGGAGGTTGGAATGCAGGAAACATGTCTTTGGCCGGGGCTTTGGATATTGTGTCCTGCAAGGGCTGTGGCCCCACAATTTGTGGGACAACCTTGTTGGAAACTATAGACCAAACCTCAAGACAAGAAACATGCATGAGATCCATATGGAGGTGCTTTTTCTGGAGCTTTTGGTGCCTATGACCACATGTCCACAGACCACCCTCCTCATCCCACAGAGCTCATCTCTTGGGCTCTGCCACAGTGGATTCATGCCACAGCTCAGTACTGGTCTCTCTCTGAGTGGAGGTGACCACACTGATGTCAGGGCTTGGTGATCCCAAGTGGCATTTCTGGGATTGGTCTTAGCTATGCAGGGACACGTCTCATGGCACTTGGGTATTCTTATGTCACTAAGCCTTTTGCTGGCTCTTTGAAGGAAAGACAATTTGGGAGGAAGGACCTCTGTCAGCATCAGCAACTGCTTGGGTGCACCCAAGCAAAACGGCAAAATTTAGGGAGTGTGCACACTCCAGGTGCTTAGAGCTCTGAAATACCCTCAACATCCCAGTGCCTAGCCTGCTATAGTCTCCAGTGGGTCCCAAGCCAATAGATTCACTTCTCTTTGTCATCTGCTGGCATAAACTGGTTCCCATTGCACTGGAGTGGCACTGGACTGAGCCATGGCAAATGGCTCCCCTCTTGCACCCAGCACAGACCCAATGGCATACCCGGGGAAACTGGAGCTGGGGACTGGCTCATGGGTGGCAGCTGGTGCTCTGGCAGTTGTCCAGAGAAGGCAGAGGGCTTGGATGAGGTTCACGTGTGCATGAGGAGGAGGGTGAATTTAGTGATCACAGCCTCACCTGAAAACTGGCCAGAGGGTGCAGGTCCTGCTGGCAGCAGTGAATCCCAGCTGGTTGTGGGCCCTGTCCTGCTCTCCCAGACCCAGTCCCGGCAGAGGGAGCTGTGACATCAGCCAAGCCATCGCTCTCCCTTCTGGGACAGCAGCCCGGGCTTTGGAAAGGGACCAAAGAAAACAGTTCTGGGGCCAGGATAGTGCAGCCTTCTTGGAGAGCTCACTGACTCAGCAGATCTGCTCGCTCACCTTTTTGCCTGTACATTGAGCCAAGAGTGATTCAGAATTTGTAATTCCAAATATAAATGCACTGTTAGGTCTTTAAAAATGCTCTAAAAGCCCAAATCAGTTTACATATGTGCAGAAAGATCTCAGACCCTCAGTGCAGCAGTGCTGTTTAGGGGATGTCAGACCATCTCTGTGTGCAGCAGCACAAGCTCTGGCTTCTGATCTCTGTGTGCAGCAGCACAAGGCTGGAACCCCACACTCTCCTGGTGGGGATTCAGCCACTTAGGGAGCAGCAGAACAGAGAAACACCTGAGTATTTCTAACTTACAAAGAGTAATTTTTCTTCCCTACACCCCACACACCTAGGGCAAGCACAGGCAGGGAGCAACACAACTGCTTCACACCAAACAAATCCCCATCTTTCAACCAGCATAACCACAGCCTCTGCAGCTCTAAAGGAGCTAAGTGTGGTCCAAATCCCAGCCTGGTCTAGGATGACAACACACACACGTGTGCTCATCATTTGTATGATGAGGTGTCACAGATGTCCCCATCATTTGCATCCCTGAGATAAAGTGGATCAGCAATACCAGTAAGGTATGCAGCATTTTTCTGATCTGGCAGTCTGCCTCACAGCCTGAACAGGCACTTTGCCAACATCCCATGGCACAGGCTGCTGACTCTCCCTCAATAGGATATGTCACTGCCCATCCTGCTGCTGCACCCCAGAAACTCCTGCAATCCAGGAGGCATTCACAGATCACATGTAAAATGGCACAGTGGACCTTGGAGTGCACTGATCAGTGGGATGGGTCTGTAGAAACACCTGAACTGCTGTTCAGAGCTGTGCTTTGAGAACTGATGCATCGGGGATGCTCAGAGGAGGCTCTGGTCTGCAGCCTGCTGCTGTGTTCAGTCCTGGAAAATTGCTGGATTTCAGAGAAAAGGTCCTTTGCACACAAACTGCTGACACAGCTCAGTGACCTGGAGAGATGGGACAGAAACATTGTGTCTGTGAAACAACCATTTGACCACTGGAAGGCAACTACCAACGTGTTCATCATCTTCATTCTGGATTTTGCTCTCAAGACAGCACAGACCACTCTCACAGACTTGTTGGGCACCAGCTGGCCAAAGTCAGGGCTGGCATATCTCACACTGAGACCATGGCCATCAGAACTCCCTTCCAAAAACATAGCACCAGAAGATGATGCTTCTCACCAAATGAGAACCAGGAGATAGAGCAGAATTCCTGAACCCTCTGCTCCTCAAGCCCAAACTCCAAAACAACCACTTGCTCAGGGAAGAATGGATTGTAATTATTTATTTTGGGTCCCTTTTAAAATATCATGTTATCTCCTTCTGTTCATGGCTTGGTATGGTCTCACAGCCTGTGACAGCCGCGTCCCAGCCATCTGTGCAGCTCACTCCTTCCTCCAGCGAGTGGGAGACCATGGTCCCTTGAAGGCTGGCAGGTTGGAGCTGCCTGGTTCCACCTTGGCTGTCATCCCTCCACACCAGGAACTGCCCGGGAGCATCGCACAGACAGGGGGCAGAGGGAGGGAGCAGTCCTGTGGGATGGTGGGGATGGCTGTAGCTTTCAGCTGCCCCAGGAAGGGAGTCTCTGGCTTGTGTTTTCTGGCAACTTAGAACTGGATATGTTTCTCAAGCATTAAAAAAAAAAAACCAAAAGCTGCTGCTATCTGCAAAGGAAAAGAGAAAATCTATCAGCACCCTGAGGATCCAAGAACAAGTACTGAATGAAAGGCTGTAAAAGCAGCACACAGATATGCGAAGGCTGGGAAGCCCAAACAACAGAGTGAATTGGGGTTGCACGTGCCTTCCCTTCACTTCTCTGACAGGTACAGTCAGAACAGTCTTTAACCCTACCAACCAAACCCTGGAAAAATCTTAAAACAGCAACAACTCCAACCCAGATATGCAATCTCCAGAGGCCTGAGTGAGATCTCAAACATTTGGGGAAGGATTCCCAATAACACTGGGCACTGCCATCAGCTTGCTCCCACCAGGAATTGTGGTTGATTTCCTAATGTTTTCAAAAGGTGAAGAGTCAAGACAAGCTTGAGCATGGTTGAAAATCTCAGCTACATGGGCTGAGAAGCATCAGACCACAAAGCAGTCTGCATTCAAATAGGTTATGAAACAAAACAAGAGCTTCACGTCCTGCCCAGTTACATTAAGGTTGTTGAGTAATGAACTAATGCTATTGCCGCCTCTCCAAACTCTCATCCTTTCCACACAAGCAGGAATTTGCCCACACACAGAAGTGCTGAGGTTACCCAGACTCCTACTCTTCCAAAACAGGTTGAAAACAAAACCTTACATTATCCACATCACCTGCTGAAGGGTTTAACCTCTCTGAACACCACATCTCCTACTTACAGTTCAGTGTCTACAATGACATCTGGCTTCTCCAGCGTTTGCCGTCTCCTCTGGATGGCATCCAAAATCTTTTTCCTGGGGCCCAGTGGGATATTGATGCTCTTCAGGTCATTGTCTGAACACAGCATGAGGGCCTCCAAGTCAATCTTTTCCTTCTTCAGGATGGAGATGAACTCAAACATGTGCAGGGAGGCCAGAAACGTTTCCAAGGGGCTGGTGTCCGGTTCGTCATCATCGTCTAAGCCCAGCTCCACCTCATCCCAGGGCAGCTCCTCCGCGTTCCTCTCCTGCAGGCTGTTGGCACTGCCAATGCTGTCATTGAGACTTGGCGAGCGCTGCAGGCGGCTCCGCAGTTTGACGCCCATCCCATCAGTGTCCTCCCCCAGCGCAGCCCCGTCCTCCCGGCCGATCCCGAAGAGCCCACTGCTGACGTAGTTGCGCCGGAACACCATGGTGCCCAGCCCAGGACGGTTGAACAAGGAGTCGTGTCCAGAGTCAGTGCTGACCTCTGAGTGGGCTGAGTCCATGTGCAGACCTGGGTCACTTATGGCACGGGAGACAGTGTCTTCATCCATGAGGAACATGTCTCGGATGTTGCGGCGAGTCCACTCCTTGGGGCTGGCGTATGTGCCCTGCTTCACAAACATGACATCATTGCCCAGCTGCAGACCAGACAGAGACCGCATGCTTTTCCTGCCATCCTCATAGATCTTGAATGTCCCGTCCACCTGCTTCTTCTTCTCTAATTTCTTTTGTATTTTCGTCTTTCCCTTGGCTGTGCCATGGATGGTGGCTTGTGAGTATGGCAGGGAAGTCACCATAGACATGTGCTGGAACTTCTTGCTTAAGGTACTGCTTGAATAGCTGGAAAAGCTCATAGTATCTGAATTATCTGACATCTCCTTTCTGTACCGTTTCTCCATCCTTTCGTGGTGCTTCTTCTGCAGCTTCACACAGTCCTTAATCCTCCGCTCTGCATCCCGAAAGGCCTTGTCTTTCAGTTTGCTCACCAGCTTGGGGTTGAGGCTGCTCTGCTTGGCAGCAATTGAGTCCAGGTACCGCACACACTCCATGTGCCCCTTCATGGCTGCCATGTCCAGTGGGGTGTGGTAATCATTGTCCAGGCACCAGATGTTGGCCCCAAAAGAGATGAGGAAGGAGAGGCAGTTCAGGTGGCCGTTGGCTGCTGCCAGGTGGAGGGGGGTGTTCCCCCAGATGTCACATTTGTCTGGATCGCCCCTAGGCAGCAAGAAAAACTACTGGTTATCATGCAGGGATGGATGACAGACTCCAGTGAGATATTCCAGTTGTGAAGGGGAAAATCAGCACCATGAACTGTTTGCTCTTTGAAATATCAAGCTACACACCTCTGGTTCTAGCAGCTTAATTTTAAAGGTGTCTTCTGAAGGGGTGTGCTACTGATGTGGAATCATGTGCCCCACATGCAAGTCTGTGGCAATGCGACTTGAATTTAGGTCTCAAGAAAAATGTGTTCCCACATCAAACCAACTTCTGGAGAGAGGCAAGCCAGGTTCTGAATAGCCCAGAACTGAGATATGGGTCTGATTCCAGCTCTGAGCTTAAGCTTGTTATAAATTTTCAAATCTCAAATATCCCATTTAATTCTAGTCAGATTCTGTCTTCAGA
This sequence comes from Regulus satrapa, assembly GCA_013396955.1. NCBI lineage: Eukaryota > Metazoa > Chordata > Aves > Passeriformes > Regulidae > Regulus > Regulus satrapa. Next base: position 129,648 of record VWZN01003115.1, read on the forward strand.
TCTTAGCTTCATTCAGACTCCACTGGGAGGCATGCCAAAATGCCTCTCTGTATGCCACATCCTGGATTGAACAACTTGGGATCCATGAAACATCCATCCTCAGCAATGGTTCTGAAACCCCCCAGCTGCCTTACCTTCCCACCCACCTGTTCCTTGGCACCTGGGAAATCTGTGGCCCAAAAAGGAATATTGGCACGAGAGAATAAGACTGATTTTACTTTGATTTGCCTCGGCAATGGGGTTTTGTGGGGGATTTTGCTCTACTGTCCTTGGTCTCGATAGCATGGCTGGAAGCACATTGGTATTAGCACATCCTGAGAATCCAGTTTCAGAGAAAGTGGAGATTAGGTTTCTGCACTCCTCAAGAGCTGGATAGTGCCAGTAGCATCTCCATTTGCACCATGCTAGCCCCTGCCCCAGCAAGCTGCTAGCAGGACACAACCACTTGCCCACATTTCCTGCCTCCCATGCCAGGAAGAACACAAACCTGGGATTCAAGGGAATTCTGTCCTCCTGGCATTCATCTGTATTTGTGCTCAGGTGAAATGAGAGAGAGTTCACACCCCTGCTGGCACCAGCCTCTCCGAGCATGTGTGCTAATGATATGCAGCCAGCAGCAGTATCTGTCAACAGGGTGCTCTCCCTCCGTGCACATGGATATGGCAAAGCCTTTTATTAAGGCTGGGCAGCTCCACCACCCTCAGGAGCAGCTCCTCGTGGGCAGCAGGGCTCTGGCACAGCTCCTGCCTGTTCCTATACCACCCTTTCAGTGAGCTCCAAAGGAACCCAGCACTGTTCCTCCTCCACACATACTTCAGCTCCAATCCATGGTGACACCACAGGAGTGCAGAAAGGAAATAATAGAATATAGAGAGTTGAAAATGACCCACCGAGGACCATCACATCCAGTTCCTTAAATGCACACTTGAGACCTTCAGGAAGGGATACGTAACTCCTTGCTGCTTTAGGGTCTGTGTTGACAAGAGCTGGGAGCAGCAGAGCCCAGAACCCTCTCCCAAATCCCATGTGCTCTGAGCTATGGCTTGTCTGACTTCCAAGAGAGTGGTAACTTCTCCAGGGAAAGAGCAGGAGATCACAGGAGCAGAGGGACTTCTTTGACCTGCAGCTTTGCTCCTTCATCACTTTGTGCCAAGGCAAACCCCAGAAGCAGCCTCATCCAGCACATTCATCCCCACACAGGGACCCCACTGCCTGCTTGGAACACTGTACAAGGGGCAGCAGAGACAGAGAGGAACTCCCTGCCAGTGTAATGCCAAATTTGCAATCCTCAGGCTTTAAAGAAGCAATAAAGCCTGTCCAGAGGTTAAACTGGAGATTATTTGCACCCAGAGCATGAAGTTCCTAACTTCATTCCCTGAAAGCTGCTATGAGGTTCCCTCAGCTTTCTCTGTGGGAGCATGAACAGCAACTCCATCATAAACATGTTTTCACTAAATTCACAAAACCATAACAAGTACAACCTTGAACTCATTAGCAAATTCAGCAAGCTAATCAAAGAGTTTGAAACTCTGTAAGGCCGAAAAAACTCCACAAACCCTTTGGGTTTTCTGAGGCAGAGCCTTTGACATCTGTCATAGAAGGAGAAAAAGGTTTCAAGGATGGGTGATGTAGAGGGTGAAGGCAGGAGATCACAGGGTTGAGGAGCATGAAGCCAAGAAAAGGAGAGAAGGGATCTGATAGTACTCTGGCAACTCTGAGTTTCCAGGAGCAGTAACTCCCCAGCCCTTGCCTCTACCCTCGTAGTGACATGTCCAGGCTGGGAAATGCATGGGGAAGATAAATATTTGATGAATTGAAAGAGAAGAATAAATTATTGATGGAGCTGGATTTAAAGAGCCAGTGAGCCTGTTCCACATGGAACTCCTGGTGCTGATGAAGAGACTCAGTGCGTGAAGGGTTGTTGGTTTGTTTTGTGTGCTCTGAAAGGGCACTTGTGTGCCTGGCACATGTGAGCAGGTGAGCCAGGACACCCCGAGGGTCCCCATGTGTATGTGGACTCATTATGTGGACAGTGTCTGAGCAGTGGATTCACTGGAAACCCAACATCAAGTGTGTGGATGCTCAATCCATCAAATACCTTTTGGAGCCTATTCTCAGGTCTGTCCGATTCAGGGGGCAGAGGGCAAATCCAGGCAGGTCTTGGGGATTTAATATGTGAAGGTCTACTTTCTCTCAGAGAGTAAGGGAAAAGAACACCAAAACCAGCTTTTCCTAGCCTAGAACAAGAGTACTAGAGCAAAATTAGATATCTCGGGCCCTCTGCCGTATAAATATCTGCCGCAGGCGCTGAAAATGCATCAGAAGGAAAGAAGAACGGTGACTTGCAAAGTAGAGATGTTTGATTCAACTCAGATAATAAACATGAGGCCCTCCCTCTGGCAGGTGTCTGTCTGAGCAGAACTTCATCTCTGGAGTGCTGCGCATGAGGAGATGCTGACTGCAGGATCCACTAAGCGAAAACACATTTTAATAACAGGTGTAAAGTGCAGCACTTCTCAGCTTCAAAGCGCTTTTGAGCACTTAGTCAACTCCTGTAATAATCATTATTAAAACACTGTTAATTGGACCCCTTAGGTGGACATGTGCATCTCTTGAGTCACTGTGTTTGCACCATGACATGCAGACTCACTCCCTTCCTGCTGGTTTTTCCCCTCTGTTTCTTCCGTAGGATCCCAATTAGCTGGGGAATCCAATGGCATTTACATATGTTCTTCCCTGGCTGCATGTGTGAAGTTCCTCCGATAGCAAAGATCTGGCTCACCCTTGGCTCATGGGTGTGTGTGAGGAATCGGGCCCTCCGACCTGCACCGAGGAGCCAAATGGGTGCAGAGTGTCTCTGCTCCCATAAAATGGTTTTGGATAGAGGAAGAGTGAAAAAAAAAAATGCTTGAGGAATAATCCTCATTACCTTCAGCATAGTCAGTCAGGGCAATGACCCAAGCAAAGCCTAGAAAAGAGCAGAAAATATGAGGGTTTGGGCTCAGAGCAGAGCTTTGGGTCCTGTGTACCAAGTTTTCCCCAGGTGGTGGTAGCCCAAGGTTTCAGCTGTCCTCCAGGTTAAAATCCCCAAAAATCCAGCAGAGATGCTGTGGATGAGGATCGTGCCAGGGCTCTCTGCCTCTTGTCCCAGCAGAAAGTTGGGCTGGTGATTCCTGTACCAGGTGACTGTTAATGCTGGGGCAGTGCCCAGGGTCATGTCTCCTGGTTCAGCACCTCACCATGCCCAGGGCTCACCCTCACTCCCAGCAGACAGCTCAGGTGCCGGAAGCCAAGGAGCTGCAACAGTGCCCCACCCTGCTCCTTCACCTTCCTGGCAGGTTGTCACCCAGGGAAGGTCCCCACCAACACGGCCAGGCTGCCCCGGCTCCCACGTGGCCTCCAGCCCTGTGGTGTGCAGAGGATGCACATCACCTTCACGTGCTTCTGCTGCAACCTCCACTGCAACCCTGCCCTGACTGGGGTGATGTGATGCCCTTGAGCAGCCTGGCTGATGTCAGGAGCCACTGTCACCCCCAAACCACAGATGAGCCACTTGTCCTCTCTTTGGATGCCTTTGGCATCCTGAGTATCTTTGCCCCCTGTTTCTTTAAGAAGGGAAAATGAGGACCAGCTCTGCTGCTCACAAAGCTGAGTCTGGACCTGCAGACACATCCTCACTTCTGCTGCTGTCCACTCCAAGGAAGCCCTGGCTGATCCCAGCCAAGGCCCCCAGACCTGCCTATAACTGGAGCTGGACTGGTGCCCACCACTGCCACAGCAGTGCCTAATGAACCACACTGAAGAATTACTGTGTCTGAAAAGCTGCAATGCAAAATGCCAGCTTGCCTTACATCTTCCCAGCCATCATGTTAATTGAGTTTGTTTTCCTCACTGGAGTCCAGCCAGGAGGAAGAAAAAGGCTTTTTGTGTGGCAAACAAGAAGGATGAGCCACTGCTGATCCCTGCATCCCAAACCCTCTCTCCATCTGTTGCAAAGGGGGCACAGAGGCACAGACATATCCCCAGCTGGTATGGGAAGTGCAATAAGCCTGTTTTGTTACCCCTTCTATGTGGGTTGGGGCAACAAGCTTCCCTCAAGGATCTACCAAAGGGTTTCTTTCCCCCTCCGTGTTTCAGCCTGACATCACAACCTGCTGAACACATATGGATGAGGCTTCTTCACTGATCACAGAGCCTAGATGTGTCCATCAGCCTGGCAGGACTGTTAGCACCACAATTTTGGCCCCCAGGAACCCCCTCCCACAGCCCTGCTTTCTCAGGGTTCCTCTGGCCACCGTCACTAGGGCATTTCATTACAGCCTGGCCCAAGCACTCAATGTCTGGGCTTGTTTGGGCACTGGTGACACCGCCTAGCACTGGCAAGGAGATTTTGGTGTTTCTTGCTGCCCCAGGACTCCCTCATCACCCTCTGTTCTTTGACATCCCCATGCAACCTAGATGGGGTTGGCCAGCCCACTCAGACCCTGCAGATGCCTCCCACCCCATCCCTGCATTCCCAGCTGCAAAGCCTCCACTCCCCCAGACACTGCTCCATGCCATAGTCCCACACTCCCTGTCTCATAGTGCAGGGCTCTCTGAACCAAAGCAGGAATACCTTGGCAGCAGAGGCCAGAGAACAATTCCCCGACATTTTAGGATACTCAGGGGTCCTCCCTCTTGCCTCACAGTGGTTATAGTGTAGGTGTAATACTAACATATATAGCACAGCATTGAGTTTCATCTCTGAACAAGCTTAAATACTGTGGCACATCATCCTGGGCACTGGCAGAAAATTACAAGGTCTGTCCTCAGGCTCACCTGGGTCTTGCACAATTCCACCTCCCTGGCACCCTTGTCCTCAGGCTGGGGCTTTCCTGCCTCTCACAGACCCAGAACCAGCTCCAAGGAGCAGGGGTGTGCCTGCCTCCATGCCAAGCACTTTGCTGGTCTCTCTGTGGCCCTGGGCAAGGATCTGACACATAGAGATGAACACACTAATGCAAACACATCCTGCAGTCCCACAGCCACATACCTTGCTCCACCATCCATCATGTAAAGGTCACTGGGCTTTTGCCAGGCTATTTTCCTTGACAGGAACAAATGTATATTAGCTTGTTAATTAAACAGCAGCCAAGCTGCACTCGAACACAGTTTGAGCCCACAAGGACCTTTTAATCCAATGTGAGTTTATAAAAGCAGCCCTTGGGCTTTGTGAAGAGGCAGAAACTGCTGGCTTGCATGGGGCTTTGCAGGGGAGGCACTGGTGCTGCAGGGTGCCTTGTGATGGAGATGAGCAATATGAGGAGCTACAGTGATATAAAGAGACTATAAAGTCGGTCCAAAAGGCTTTGCCTTTCTGAAGGAGCATTCATCCACTGCTTGGGCCTTCCAGATTGACTTTTTGGCTATCAGAGAGTCTTTAGAACTATTTTTTACCTTAGCATCTCATCGCCTGAGCATTCCTTCCCTGTCTTTGTGGCCCTGACCAGCAATTCCTGTCCTGACAGGAGCTCTGGGCAGGTTTTTGCTGGGCACAGTCTTTCCTGGGAGGCACACAGGGAGCCATAGAGCCCCCACCCAGGGAAGCATCACAGTGCTCTCAGCCCAGGACCATCTCAGGATGCAACACTCGGAGCACTATCTTGCTCTACCCCATCCAGACTCAGAAATAATATTTTCCTGAACACTCTCCTACTGTATCAGGTGCTCAAGGACTCCTCAAAGCCACTTTGTACACAGCCTTCAGCTCAGGATCTGAAAGGAAATTATTTACAATGAAAGGACAGCAATGGATGGAAGAGTTCTGCCTGTGAGCACAGCTCACTGTTCATAGTGGCTGAATGTTTTGCACAGGCAAACCAGAGTATTGGGAAATGGCAAGAGCCCAGGAACAGGTGCAGTGATGTGGCTGGTCAGGTACAAGAGCTGCTAACACAGCCCAGGACAAAAAATCCCTGCATGGGAGAAGACAGGCCCACCAAGCCCAATGTGGAGAAGTAAAGCTCTTCCAAAGAGGTGTGATGTCCATCCAGGCTGCTGACCTCAGTACCATCCCTCAACATTAGAAACATAAACTAAAATCAGCACCACCAATCTCTCACCACAAGGTAGAAGCCACTCCAGCTTGTATGGCTTTAGATGAGGTGTTCAGAGGAGCTACTAGAGCAGAAAGAAGCACTGGGATGTGTCCTCAGGGGTTAGTAAGAACTGGAGAGTCACAGACTGCAGTCTGTGAACTAGGAATGGCAGGTTTTGCTTTAGCACAGACCTGGTGTGGCTCCCCCAACACCAAGGTATAAATCCCTCCAGTCTGACAAGTCCCCTTAATCCCACTCTCACCTCTCCACCACATCCACATCTAGGGAGCCAGAAACTTTTAAGATTTTGCAGCCCAAGGTGAGGTACAGAGAGGCAGACCAGTATGGAGCAGGCCCTATGGAGGAGACTGGACTTAAAGAAGTCTGCTCATGGAAAACCTGATTTTCCCAGGCTCCAAGTGTACAACTGCTGCCTAAGGGTCACATACCGAGACCTTGTTTTGGGTAAAACAGACAAGTGCCAGCCACTGCCAGATGGCACTGCACACGTCCCTCTGCAAGCATTCTTGGGACAGAGGGAGCAGTTATTTTCTCTGCCTCCTCACTTAAAAAGACTTTTTTCATGTCAGCAACACAATGTGTTTATCTTTAGAGGACCTGTGAAAGATCACAAAGCACTTGGAAGGGGGAACTCATCCCTCCCAACCCAGGGTCTGCCCCCNACATCAGGGAGGACAGGAGTAGGGGTTTTATGGACAGAAGCCATAATTTTGTGGGGCACACTGACCTGCGAGCAGGGAAGGGGAAAAAGGGGGTTCCAGCTACTCTGTTCCACAAACCAGCACTGTGCCCTGGCCAGCACTCACCCTCTGCTGACAATGAGGCGCAGGGCATCCAGGTTGCCATGGTAGGCAGCCCATAGGGTCGGGGTCATGCCATCCTCATCTGGCGAGTTCAGGTCCTTCTTGGTGGCTTCCTTCAGTAGGTCCAGGTAGCCGTCCCGGGCGGCTCGGTGGTACTGGTCATTCATGGTGTGAAGGGGTCCCCGGGCCAGCACATGGGTGCCCAGGGGGTCCAGAGCATAGGCACGGACAGGGGGCAGGGGCAGCTGCCAGGAGGGCCCCGCTCGCCTTGCACAGCTCTGCGTACCACGACACCTGAGAAGTGCTGGCTGGGGAGGCAGGAGTCGTTCCAAGCCCCAGCCAGGCAGGCTCCACAGCGCTTCCACTGGGTCCTAAGCATCCTCCGGCCCTGGTGGCTCCTTGGAACATGCACCAGCTCCACAGCACATTAAAAGCTCCAATTAAGCAGCATCGCTCTGTTTGGCTCAGCACGGGGTCACACAGCAGCAATTTGCCAGGTTTACGTGTCCCCAAAGCAGAGTAGGCTGTCAGAAAGGCTGCTGGGTTGTATCCTGCCCAATATGCCCCTATTCTGTAGCTAGCCCATCTCAAGCAAGGGGCGGCAGTAGCCAGAGGAAGAAGAGTGGGTCAGTGGAGCACAAACCCCCACAGCCTCCACTCAGAGCCCTGTCAGAGCTGGGAGCTGGATGGATAATCCTGCTCTGTGTCTGTCTTTGGCTGAGAACAGTTTGGTGACTGACTTCAAAGTAATACCAGGGTGCCTATACCCACAGAATTCTGCTTTCCAGGGAATTTCACAACAAACTGTTCAACGGAAGGATAAACCAAGGAAATTCATAAGGGCTGGAAACATTCTCTTCCTCACCTCTTTTCCCTCTCTGAAGATTAAAAGAAACACCCAAGCCCTGTGTGTAACTTGGTACTTCCCTGTGATGTGCAGGGGGTTCGGTGTCTGGCCTCTGGTGTCTTTTATGCTGACACAGAATTCCCGGCTGGGCGAGACCCTCGGGGAGCTGAACAGCCCCAGACAATCTCTACAGCACAGTGTTCCTGATTCCCGGGCACCCTCTGCTGTCAGAAAGATGGAGCCATACCTGGATGTTGACTGAAGCACGAAGCAGTCCCAATACATTACACCCAAGGGTGAATCGGTGGATTGTATCCCCTGGGACATGCTGACATGGAAGAGGAATTTCCTGCTCCTCTTTTATTCATTTTATCTGTAATGTCCTAACTCTGGCAATGGAGATCTCTAGGGCCGGACTCTGTGTGTGTCACCATGGCCCTGGGACAGGCACAGGGTTTGGAGAGGGTGAATACAGAGCCATCAGATGGATGAGAAATGGGAGGAGAGTGGAAAAGTGGGGAAAAACTAAGATAGCATCAGGGGAGCTTGGAAGGCAATGAGCCAAGAGGAACTAAAACAGTGAGAAAGGCAGCTTATTTTTGTAAGGAGAAAAAAATGCCCCAAGACAGGAGGGTGGCCCTAAAGCAGTGCCAGGTGCACCCACGCGAGCTGCAGTGATTAATTCCTGGGTGACTGACAGTGTCAGCATCCCGGCCACCTGGGGACACCTGGAAGTGCATCAGAGCCAGGGTCTGCACCCTGCGGGGTTTTCTCACCTCAGCAGCTTCGTATTTGCCAGCTCAGCCCCCCTGGGCACATCCTGATGAGAAGTAGTAGCTGCTGAGGTTTTTGTTGCTGGGATCCTTGCAGGTGAAAAGCAGCACAGTAACGTCTGCAATTCATTACCAACGTAATTTAATGATTCTTGTGTTGTTATTAATTAAATGTGTTGTGCTGTGTGGGTCACTGCCAGGGGGACTGGGAGCATTGCCCGAGGCAGTAAACACTCTTTCCTCTATTGCTGGGTGGTGAGGACAAAAGAGGCAGGGCAACCCAGCACACTAAGCCCGAGGGGCCTCTGAACCACTGGCCTCTTCCAAACATCATTATCAGCTCGGATTTACTTCTGGGAGGCCTGGGCTTCCCCTGGGAAAGGCTGTGTAGACTGAGAAGAGATCAACCACTCACCCCAAAAGGAATCCCTATGGCTCAGCAGAGGCCAGGCAGGGCAAATCTGGTGCAGCTGGTGGCAGCCGGCTGGTGGCAGCACTAGAGGAACACACGGAGCTCTCTCTGGGCTGTACAGTGGATCCTGGGCTCTCCTCCTCCATCCCTCACAATTCAGTTTGGTGCTGTCCCTGCAGTGTGGAGAAGGACACAAGAGGGCTGGAAGGGAATTGAGAAAGCAAATGGCCCCAGCTCTATGCTGCCCTGAAGGGGGAAAGCAGCAGAGACATCTCCAAAAGAGGCATTTCAAGGACTAAAACTTGTCCCCATCCACCCAGAACTGCCATGGGTCTCCTAATAGCTCCCCCACAAAACGTAGCTGGGTGAAAGGGACCTTGAGCAGAAACTGTGTCCTTATCAGAAAACGTTTAAATCATATCTGCCCTGTGGTTTGTGACTCCTTAGAAGGAGAGGAGTTAAGGTTCTGAGGTCCAGAGAAAGGTGATCCCACCCTGAAAAATCAAAGGCAATGCGTCAGTAAAGGAGAACACAAATTCCAGTCCCTAAATCCTGCTCTTCTCTAGTGCTAAACCTTCCTCATTGATGACATCATGGGTGGAAAAGGATTGAGTTACACATGGCATTGAACAGGTACAAATGCAAATTTCTTCCTTTTTCTCAAGAACCTTCGAGGCATAAAGTGACCTGATTTGAATAGCACAGGGTGGGGCACAATATTTATTGTGCTACAGTAAGTGGAAAACCAAGCACAAAATCATTGCCAAAGAGGAGTTCATCACCTAAACCATCTCCTCTCAAGGGAAGAGACCTCATGCATGTAGGGAGATGGATTTGGTGGGTGGCCTTGCTCTGTGGTGACCATGACCTTGTGACCGAGCAGTCCATGCCATGCTTAGCAGTGTTGTCAACCCACGTTCTTGCTAGGTAAATAACCCTTATCTCCTCTTTCCAGCTTCCCCAAAATCAGCTATTGCACAAAATGGATCACATGAGTTTCTCTGAGAAGCCTACAAAATCCTGCTGTCAGCTCCAGACATGGAATAACTTACAGAGACGTTCCCAACGGGTATAAATTCTTCAACTGACCAAGCCGCAGCAACAGGGAAACTTCTCAGCCTGGCAGGAGCAGAGATTTGGACCCAGGCAGCAAAACAGGTTGGTGGAATGGCTTTGTTTGGATACTTAATTCACTTAGTTTCAGGCTTTTCACTGAGAATCAATGAAATGCCAAACTTGGCACAGGCAAGGGGCTTTAGGGGGCATGATAACTCAGGTAGTTCACACCCTTCCTGCAGGAACTGCTACAGATTATGATGTGATGGTCCAAAGATTCCTGGGGATTTCTTACCTTTTGGTGGCCTATTCTTCAGCAAGGAAGTATAACAATTTCTCGGAATGTTTAGCGTTTGACATTTTAAATTTAACATTGGCTGTTTGCCCCAGGATATTTGATCCAGTGAGTGCTTTTTGGTGCTTTCCCAAATCTTGCATCAATAAACGCATGAGTGTTGTGTGACTAAGTAGACATACTTCATTAAACTGACCTGGGATCTCCCTGAGCATCTTAAGTAAAAAAAGACTTCAGGGAACCAGGAAAAGAAAATTTGAAAATGAGCTTGCACTCCCTGTCTGAGCCTTCCCTGTTCCTGTGATACATCCTGTCCTCCTCATCACGTGTCCTGCTTTCACCCAGTCCTGGGCTATCCCAAATGCACTTCTCACTCATGGGCCTCTCTTCCCAGCAGCACTGACCCTCAGGCAGAGTCTTGGCTGAACCATGACTGAGGAGCCCAGGCGGAAGGACAGTGAGCTCGGACACCCCCACTCCAGCATGGGCTGCGGACAAAAGGATGACAAAGCCAGCCTGGCCTCAAGCCAGATAGCATCTTTCAGCCACCAGCCCCCCTCCATGCCTGCCTCCAAGGAAGTGTGGAAAAAGGGCGGCCGCATGTTCTCCATCCTGCTGGCTGTGCACTTGGCCCTGCTAGCCTGCACGCTGGTGAGCAGCGGGGCTTTCGAGAAGATCGCCGTGCACGACTACGACGTCTTCTTCCTGCTGACAGTCATGATGCTGATTGTCATCATCTGGATTGTCTTCTACCTCGCCGGCACCTCCCGGTGCCCGGGTGCCATCCTTGGCAAGGACTCCCATGCTGGGCCCATCTGGCTGAGAGGTAGGTGCTGGAGCTGGAGGGGAGATACAGGATGAGCAGTTCATGGAGCATTGATTATTGCAAGGGAAGCAGCAAAGATTTGGGCACAGCCTCCTTCCTGCTGATGGACTGGGGCATGGCACCATGCACTGCTTCAGGCCAGCTCCTGGTCCCTGCACTGGATTCACCACCAGGTCTCCTTGAGTCCACAAAGGCTCTTGGTAACTTACACCAGGATCTCTCCCACTGCTTTTGCAAGAGCTGTTAGCCCCAGCATACCAGGCTGATTGAAAATAATTTCCAGACAAAATTATGGTATGATTTTGTTACTGCCAAGATAATTTGGGTGCTGGGAGAGGAAAAACAGCAGTAGAAGCAAAGCCACTTCATGACAACATTTCCTCTTCTTCCTCTCATTCCATCTGCACTAGCCTGTGTGTGCACACATCTGAAAACCACAGATATTTTTGTTCCCCAACAGGAGGCCTGATCCTATTTGCCATTTTCAGCCTTGTCATGGATGTGTTCAAAATAGGATATTACTCGAGCTTCTACAGCTGCCTGTCTGCAATCAAAATCATCTACCCCATTGTGCAGGCAATATTTGTGGTTGTCCAGGTGAGATGGTCATGCTCTGTCTTGGGGAGTGGCAGAGAGACACAGGCACCAATGGAAGGAGTTCTGATCTCTTGGATTTAGTTCAACTGCCCCCACAGCAAATGCCCCCTTAACTCAGCCCCGACCCAGCCCACATCTTCTCCCTCCAACCAATGATAGCTTCCATCTATGGCAACTCAACTCACTCTAAGACAGTGATTTAAATTTTTTTCCTATTCCATGACATTTTTGTCAACAGTTTTGACAAACTCTGAGCAGTCCCCAGCCAGCCAGGCCTCCTTTCCCATGAAAAACAGAGGACGAGAAGGACAGTCAAGGCAGGGGATACCTTGCAGTTTGAGGGCCCACAGAGAGAACGTCCTGCTCTGGGACAATGACAAGAAGGGAAAATATCAGACAGGGATAATTTAGGCAGAACAAGGAATGGCCGTGGGCAGAGCAATGGCAGTAGGAACAAAGAAGGAACATCCAGCAGAGGGCCAGCATTATGACCAAGGCTGAGCTCAGATGGACCCAAGCAAAAGAGGCTCCAGCTTGCTCTCTGCTCTGCAGGGAGATCTCTCCTTCAGAGAGATGTGCTTTGCTTTCTTCTTTTGCTAGAAATAACAGCTCCTTTTCTTTCCCTGCAGACATATTTCCTGTGGGTCTCTGCCAAAGACTGCATCCACGTGCACCTGAATGTGACCAGGTGAGAACTGCAGCTCCTTGAATCCCACTGGCCCAGCAGACCTGGGTCCCCACAAGCACTCTGTACTCAGTCACACAGCTAAGATGTAACCAGGGGACAATCTCATAATGCTGTCCCAAACTAAACCTGCCCAATCTCCAGCTAAACTTAGATCCCAGCTCAAGCAGCTGTGGTTAATGACTTGTGTGGATCTATCAGGGTTGGGATTCATGTTAAGAATACAAGCATTACTCAAAGCAGATAGTGTTAAAAAAAATATAATTAAATAATGATTCATAGTTGACCTTTTCTTCCCTGGGGAAGATAACTATGCAGTGGACAAGCCTCAGGCTAAAATAAGATCTTATCCACTTTGGCAAGACTGGATCTACTGGAGACCAATTCAGATCTATTAATTTATTCACTATTGAGAAGCTCTTTCCAAAGCAACAATGGGAATCAAACCTTGCTAATTCTCATGAGCATGGACAAAAAGTAGGAAGAGAGTGAAGGAAGTAAAGAAAGAATCAAGATGTCTAGCCTGGGCCACTGGAGTCCTTGCACCACTTAAGGCAGATACCACAGTCCCTGTGAGCACACCTAAACCATGGATGGGAGAAACATGGCCTAGAGCATCTACTTTAATGTCATAAACCTTCTCCTCCTCCTTCAGGTGTGGCTTGATGCTAACGCTGACTACAAACCTGGCAGTGTGGATGTCAGCAGTGACAGACGAGTCTGTCCACAAGGCACATTCAAAGTTGAAGAAAAACATGACAGAGGAAATCTTCAGGTGGCTGCTGAAAGGTAATCTGCCTCTTTGCAAAGCCATCTGGTCCAGGGAGAGATCTCATCAGGTAGAAATTGTTCCTCAGCAAGTCAGATTTGATCCCTTTTCATAAGTTCTGTTTAGAGTTGGAAGTACCTTTGTCAGGCTAGTTTGTTAAAAGCCAAGTCTGGATGTTCATTCTTTAACCTCTGTCAGAGAGATGGAAGACTCTGTACAAATGGGATGGGATTCAAGAATGGAAGGAAAAAGAAATATTTAATGTGACAGTTAACTTTTTGAGAAAAAAACTGGTCACAAGAAACCTGAAAAGCGTCCTTGTTTTCAAAGTGGTCACATATTCTTTTGTTCTTTGTCTTGATTTTCATTGACCCCAAGCATCCGGTTCTTCTGGGAGAAGTGTTGGCTCCTTGTTTTAATACCACAGCATCTGTCTGGTTTTGCTTTGTTTCAGTGGGAATGAGAAGCAGTTCGGTTGAAGAATGCAATTGCAACAGCCAAATCTGCCAGATCTTCAAAAATGGCTACTTTTGGCTGTACCCCTTTAACATTGAGTACAGCCTCTTTGCCTCTGCCATGGTCTATGTCATGTGGAAGAATGTTGGACGCTTCATAGACCACCATTCCCACCACGTTCAGCGCCTGAAGTTCAGGCTTTTCCGAAGGACCTTCTTTGTAGGCATCATGTTGGGCCTCATCATCCTCGTGAGTGGTTTGGGAGTCCTCATCTTGTATGAGGTGCAGGTAAATTCCAGCGCTGAATCCAGCAAGAAGAGCCAAGCACTCACCATGTACTACATCTTCAACATTGTTTGTCTGAGCCTGATGTCTCTTGTCTGCATTGGTGGCTCTGTCATCTACCGGTTCGACAAGAGGGATATGGACCGGCACAAGAACCCCACCAGGACCCTGGACGTGGCCCTGCTGATGGGGGCAGCCTTGGGGCAATATGCCATTTCCTACTACTCCATTGTGGCCATCGTGGCCAGCACACCAAGGGACACCATCAGTGCACTCAACCTCACCTATGCCCTCCTAATGATTGCCCAGCACACCTTCCAGAATGTCTTCATCATTGAGGGCCTCCACCGGCAGCCCCCCAAGGAGGACTTCAAGCATGAGTCTCGTCAGAAGGACCTCTACGGGCTCACCTTTGTGAACATCAACGCAGTGTCCCTGCGGGCGCCCGACACTGGGAGCACTTTGGCCACTGGCGTGGCATCTGGCACAGAAGCCATGCATGCTTCTGACCTTGTAAGGTCCCTCACTGCCCCCAGGAAGATGAACTGGAGGAGGAAGTTCTTGAGGGAGATCTCCATGTTCCTGCTGCTGAGCAATATCATAGTGAGTACATGCAGGGAGAAGAGTTTGTGGGGGAAGGAGAGGGCTACAAGTGCAAGGGAGAAGGGTCTGTTAAGGAAAGGGTGTGGCCTATGGAAAAACAGTCCTTTCTGTACCTCTGCTGTACAGAAAGTTCATTAGCTATATTTATAAATGCAGAATTCAGACTTCCTTGCCCCCTAAAAAAATACTAGCAACTGCCCTGAAGTTAGGACATTTCAGGCTACATCAATAGACACAAAATCTGGGTGTAAGAGAATAATCAGTTTCAGTATTTTTATTATGTTTTAGTGGATGTGTGNTTAAAGTCTGTAAAGTGACAGATATCTGTGGTGAATTCTGGGTTTTCTTGATAAATGGCAGCACATCTCTTCTTGAAACCCTTGGCCTAGGAAATTGCTCCTTTCCTGGGCAGGTGTGGCTGCAGGTCCCTGATGTACCACACACCTTTCTCATTGTGCTGCTGTTCTCCAATCTCCCACAGCTTTGGATCATGCCAGCATTTGGTGCCCGGCCCCAGTTTGACAATGACACAGAACTGAACTTTTATGGCGATTCCATGTGGCCGGCCATCGTGGACATTTGTCTGCCCTTTGGGATCTTCTATCGCATGCACGCTGTGGCCAGTTTGCTGGAGGTCTACATCATGTCCTAAAGAGCTCCCTTGCAAGGAAGATGAACTCCTCCTCAAGCAATCCACCTTCTTCCTACCCCACAGCTGGGAAGCTGCCCAGATGTCCCCAGCACTGCCTGAATCATGTCCCTTTGCTGTGTTGGGGCGTTTATGAACTGTCAGTGAATATCATCCAAACATAGTCCAGATTTTATTTTTGCTACTTGTGTGTGGATGTTCCTGTGTGTGTCTGAAGTTCTTAAAGCTTAAAAGAGAACATATTTTTAAAAAGGAAGATATCTAGGGTGGGATTATGGTGATTACCCTTGTTTCATGCAGAGACTCACCTTCCTTGTAAAGCCTGTTCACTCCATGCCACTGATGGACTCTCCAGAGTGTTCTCAGCACCTTGGGTAGTCAGAGCCTTCCTGTACACAGAGAGCTGCAGAGTGCAAGGGGCTGACGCAGGCCTGGAAGGACAGAAAGGGAAACCACTTCACCTCCTGGTATGGCCAGTCAAAAATCACTCCCCTGCAGAGATGTGAAAAACAAACTGGTGACCACCAAAGGCTTTGGGAAATGTTTTAATCTTTCCTCTCTGTATTGCCCATTTGTATGGGCCCCCTCAACCCTTCCCTGTGCTAGCCCCTGCCTTCCTCTCCAGGGAAGCTTCACTGCAGCCTCCTCTTCCCAAGGAGGGAGAGCTGTGCATGTGGTCCTGGGCTAGCCCTGAAGTGGGATTGTTCTAGCACACTTTTTTCTCAGCTTTCCTGAATCAGGGCTCAAGAATCATAAAGATGATGATGTGGGCACTACAGTCTGGGGAATAATAAAGAGATTTTTCTTTTTTTCTTTTTTCTTTTTTAATAGATAATGATTTTTTAAAAAATATATAAACAGTTTTGTACACAAAGTTATTTATTGATTTTCACTGTAACTGAACTCCCAAAGGGACCCTGTGACACAGGAATCAATGCAATGCCATGGCCAATTTCATCTCCAGTGCCCTGAAGAGATGCTGGTGCTGCACCCTCAAGTCTGTGCGTGCTTTGAGGTTTAGAGCACAACCCTGAACCCAGACCCTGGGGCCCAGACTCAGTTTTCTGGGTGTCTGCAGCTCTCCATGAACCACTGAATGATTGAGGGGACTTTCAGAGCAGGAGTCCTGGGTTGCAGGAGGTAGAAATGGGCTTCTCTGCTATACTCTGCATCCAAGCAGAGCCTCAGAAAGCCCCCCCTGCCAGGACAGGAGGCTGCATGTCAAACTGGCACAGCTGAGCTCTGTTTGCATCCTGAGAAATCAGGGTTTAACCATTCTAATAAAGGCTTTATTGTTCCATCAGAGTTTATCATTCCAATAAAAAACACTGCAGAGGTGGCAGAAATCATCAAGTCCAGCCTTTTCCTATGGATGTGTGTGCATCCACCAAAGAAAAAATAATAAATGGAAATCATGGTACTTGAAATGGAGTGATGCAATTTTCCACCCCACAGCCCAGGCTGACGTATTTCCAACCACCTTCCCATCCAAGCCCAGATCACCAAACCAGCAGGGACCAGTGTCTCTGGCTGGTCTGATACCAATGTTCCTGTCTGCCAGCAGCCTTCTCTGAACTGGGTAGAACATGGGGGAAACCCCAATTTTCCCCTGCCCTCCCAGGGCTGCACTGATCCAGCATCTCCACTTGGGTCAGTCCTTCCCCTCACCAGCCTGGGAGTCTTTCCGAGCCTGACTGACCCTGCAAAGGCCTGATTCTATTTTTACCATTGATCTGGTAAAGATAAAATCTTTCTCTAGAAACATTACCTTTCCTAAAACAAAAGCCTCATTATTCTGTGGCTCCTGCAATTGAAATTAAGTAGAAAAGGGACGTAAACAGTGCGGACGTCAGTCCTACTTACAACTCCACACATTGTTTGAGCCCAAGCTGCTGAGCATACACAGGGGCAGAAAACACTTTTAATCACCCAATCTGTTCCCAGGGGGCACACTAGGTTTCCTCCTATGTATTCTTCCTGGTTGCTGCTCCCAGGTTCCCAGGAATGGGTGCACTGGGTCAAGCAGGGCACACTTTGAACTGCTCTTTTTTTCTGGACAGCAATTGTAGGGGCAATTCTGGGGCCAAATAGTTTCAGGATGGGTTTCATGAGAACCCTCCAACAACTCTTGCAGCTCTGATACAGGCAATAATCCCAAATCAACCACTCCAGGGTGGTGGGTCAGCTGGAACCACAACATCCAACCACAGTCTTGTTGAGATCAGTCAAAACACTCTGGGGATGGCAGAGGCTCCACAAGGATCCCTGGCTAACCTGACATATTGCCAGGTTGCAAGGACAGAGATGACAGGGGTTTCCAGCAAAGGGCTGTGTTCTTCTTCCCTCCAGCCACAAACACATATCTTGGGAAAGCAGTAGATTGGGAAAGAGTTAATGAACCCCAGCTACATACCAAAAAAGGGTATATATTATAGGGGGGTATATATACAGCCAGAGGGAAAGTGAGCACAAATGTAAAGAAAAAAAAAAAAAAGCCTAAAAATCCAAACCATGAGGAAACTGCACTCTAAATCCTCTTGTGTGCTCAAGGATACTAGAAGGTATCAGCACATGGTCAGTTACTGTGCAAAGGGGTGTGCTCCAAGGCTGATGTAGAATCATCCAAATGTTCCTGGGCTACTCCTTGGCACATCCAGTCTCCCAGGCGTGTCACCCATACCCAGGCACACCCCTGGAGCAGGCACTGCCACATCCTAAGTGCACAAATCCATGCCTTTCCCTGGGATTCCCCTCTGGCAGGTGGCACAGCTGTCTACTCCTGCTTGTTGCTCCATTGCTGCCCCTTTCCCCTCAGACCTGGGACACAGCTCCTCACAGCCCAGTTAAAGAGCAGGATCAATCTTCTTGAAGATGGTTTGGTGGAAGGGGAGGATGCCACAAACACAGAGTACCCAAGTTACGCGAAGGGATCATGCTTGGCCCTTTGTACACATATCCTCATGTCAGATCCCTGCGGAAAAGCACTGCTGGTAGCTCCGTCTTCTTTGCCTGGAAGGAAGGAAACTGAGGCACGGGAGCTGGGTGAGCAGAGAGCCTGTCAGAGCAGAAAATCAGCCTGGGCCCCAAGGCCACCAGCAGCATCTTGCTGACCGCTCCTGCCAGAGCATCCTTATGGAGCAGAGATCCCACCCACATTAAGGGATGGGGAACCAGGAGAGAGATGTGCCTCAGGTTGACTGTTTAAATGACAGTCACTACAAATAAAGAGCTACAGGAAAGCAAAGGGCTGCCCTGGGATGCACCAGGTCCTGCCAGGGGCTTCCAGATTCAGCCACTTTGGTATAAAATCCACTTTGGCCTCCCAGGGATTTGAGCATCTTCTGTGCTGCAGAGGTTTGGTGAAACTCTGAACCCTGCAAATAAAAATCACCCCCCAAGGGTTGGCAGGGTTAAGAGCTCACCACTGGTTGAGCTCGGAGCTCCAGTCCCAAGACTTGAGACACTGTGTGAGCGTCAAAAAGGTCTCAGTTCAGACCCTGGCCTGAGGGACACAGTGCCAGAGCCAGCAAGGGAGAGCAGCAAGAGAGGGAAGAGGTAAAGAGCAGGACGTCAGAAATCATTGCTCAGAAAAGAGTAGGGAAGGCCATAGCCAAGGTCAGGCCTGAGGCATGGACTCACACCTACCTGGGCTTTGCATCCCCTCCTCTGCTTTCCTAATCATCTGTTATTTGAGGGCGAGATTTGTTTTATTAGGGAAAAAAAACCAAAACAAAACACCGTTTATCTGGGTGATTTGCTCTGAGGTGTGTCCGAGACAGGAGGAATCCAAGTTAATTATTATCTGTCAATGCAGCAGATGGAAAGTGGATGGATTGAGAAGGTCACACAGGCTGGTGATATGGGATGGGATTGCAGCACAAGGTGCCTGGGAGCAGGATCAGCTCCAGAGGTGTGCTGAAAACCAGCTCAGGAGGTGGTGGCAGAAGAGGCATGTCCCAGTGGTCCTTAGCAGAGAGGAGGAACTCAGAGCTGGCAGGAGGTCAAAAGGACCTGTACCTAGAGCCAGCAGGGAAAATAGAGACACACAAGTGGAGCCAGGCCATAGCCCTTGAACCCATCAGAGGGGATGGAGGGACAGAGCTGGGCAGCGCAGCACAGCTCACCCTCGCCCACAATGAATGAAGCTGCTCTTTGCAGTCACCCCAGAAGTCACTCAGTCCCAGCCCCAAGCAGACGTCACCACCGCAGTTATCAGTGCCAAAGGAAGGGCGTGGGCTGGCCGGTGAGATGTGAGGAGCCCTGCGTTCCTCAGGTGGCTTTTGGGCAAACACAGTGGCTGGGCATGGAGCTCCTTCCTCCCGGGCCCTGTTTACAGACCTGCTGGGCCTGGCCTGGCTGTTATCACTGCTAAGTGCACAGATAGCACCATTAATAAGCATGCTGCTGATAGCAAAGGGGAAAACATAGCTCCTAACGTTTACCAGCTTTCTCCCAACCTCTGAGTAAAGGCAGCTTCTCCAGGGCAATTTCTGTGATCGATCCAGTGAATTGGATTTACCTTCTCCTTTCCTGCACACTTGCTTACTTCATGAGCTTACTTCATGACTTAGTTAAACTTGTGTCAGTACATTCTAGTAAAACAGCTGCTCTGCTTCAAATTAAGAACCAAATAAGGAGGATTAACCCATCTCCCAGGGCTTTAAAACTCTTCTAGATTCAATTGCAACTCCAAAGCCAACATAGGGCAAGTCAGGCTAGGAAGAATGCCCCATCTTTGCAACACAGATGCCCAGTCCCATCAACAAAACTAGTGAAGAATAGCAGGCACCAGCATTTTATTTCAGACCAATCTTTGAAAGAAAAACCTCCAATTTCATCCAACCTTTAGGATACATTCAAACTCATGGCCTCCATTTCCCACTCCTGTCTGTTCACCCCAATTTAGGATCATAGCACTGAAAAAGAGCAGATTTGTTAATGCCTTGCACAGAAATGGTTGGATTTACTCAACAAAGAGGTCACCAAATGGCTCTTGGATTATCCCAGTTCCTTGCTGATCTCTGGAACAGAGTCTGGAAAAGAGCTAGGCCCCAGAAGAGCTCAATTGCACTCAGGGGATCTCAAAACATGAAAGCAAGGAGCGAGGACATCCAAGCAGGCTGTCCAGACAGGCCGGAGATGAAGGCAGAACAAATCCAGCCATGGGTATTCATGAACACCTTCCCAGACTGGGGCACCTGGGCTCCACCACAGCAGTGCAAGGGGTTGGTCAGACATTAAACATGACCCTTTTTCTGGCAGACATCAAACAATGGCTGCACCAACACACACCAGGTGTTCTCACCCAGAAGAAATGGGCCCCTTTCAGTCTTGTTTTCCATCCCTTTCGTCACATCCCCAGACACGATAACCTGTGCTCCCCCAACCACTCCTACCCCTAATCAGCTTCTTGGGAATTATTTCATGGCTCTGAACTCCCAGCTCACGTGTTTGCCAGCTGTAAGGACCTCAGGGTTTGGGGGTTCACCCTGGGACACACAGATAAGTCCTCTCATTCCAAGCCGAGATCCATCCTTTCCTGATGGACCCTCTAAACTCATCGACTCAGAAATGCTGAATTCCTCCTGCCAGCCACAAAACCTGGGACATCAGCTCAACACAGAGTCCCAAGCCAGAAACAGTTTGCCCTGCAAAAGGAGAGGAACCAAGAACAGCACAGCTTGGCCCTAAAGTATCCCTGACCACACATGGCCAAGACTGTGAGGCTGGCGCGTGTGGCTCTCACTCTGAAGTCAGCATTAGTAGAGTGTAGTTATCACCTTCAAAAGCAGCACCTTTCTGCCAAAAAAGGCATCAGACTGCTGTCATTCCTGCACTAGTTCAGGGGTGGACTGTGAGCTTTACCTTTTGGGTAAGATTTGTGCCCTGGATAAAAGCAAAAATAAATGGTACATGTGAGGAAAAAAAATCTTAGGATCTACCTAAAAACAAGGGAGGGGGGAGCTCAAGTGGATTTTGGCCAAGGCAGTGCGGGTAAGCACTCCCAGCACAAACCTGTGCAAGGAGATTAGCTCTACACCTGCCTGAGCCATGGCACAAATTAGTCACCACCGTTTGTGGTTTTACCAGTTGGCACATCCTGCACCGAGCCTGTTGATGTGAGGCAACCCAGGAGGTGCATAAAGGAGCTGTTCCCCATTGGCTGCCTGTGGCAGATCTGAGAGCTTCCCACTGAGTAATTAATGTAATGACAATAATAGACACAAAGTAAATAAGGTGGAAAGAAAATAAATCAATGGGCTGGGAGCAGAGGCTGCATTTAGTGAGGAGAAGCCCTGACGGCTCCTGTCTGCACCTTGGACTGTCAGAGTCTCCTGTGCATCCTGGTGGTATTAAAGCCACTGGTGTGAGATCGGCTGCATCCAAGGCTGGGCCGGCTCCTCAGGCAGCAGGAGGCTGCAGGCACAGGTAAGGGCTGCATTTGGCTGCTCCCTGCAGCACAGCTACTGGGTCAAGGGCTTGGGTCCCTCTGTGTGCAGCGCTGTCTGGGACCTTTGGTACCTTCTGGTGCAGCCTGAATGGGCTTCCTGCTGATTTTATGGCCTCTAAGCTCCCTTTGGAGCAGAGGAGTTATGACCCTAGAAGAGAGGAGGGAGTTTGCCCCTCTGCTACCAAGTTAGGAGAATTTTGGAGAAAAATGGGGAAGATTTTAAAATCAATCTCTACCAAGAGAAGTGCCAAGGAACTTAGGGCTTGGGGGTTCATCCTGGGACACACAAATTAATCTTCTCCTTCCATTGAGCGGTCCATCCTCTCCTAATGGATCCCCTAAAGTCACCAACTTGGAGAGAAATGTTGAATCCCTGCTGCCAGCCACAAAACCCAGCTCACCTCAGAGTCCCCAGGGCAAGGGGGCACTCTGTGCACTTGCAAAATGAAAGGGAAACACTAAATTTCAATCCCTTCTCAAACAATTTCTCCCCAAGACTACCTATCACAGAATGTATAAGGTTGCCTCCACTTTCAAACACATCTCAGGAGGTTGTTTTTTTTTCACTCCAGCCACCCTTAACTACAACCAGAGCCACACCCTGGAATGAAAGCATCTTTCCATGTACCAAATGTACCGTGTCCCAAATAGAGAGGATGATCTTGCCTGATTGCTTTATGTGAACAAAATTTGCCTCTCAAGAGCAATATAGTCCTACCAAGATTTTACCAGAAGATGGATGGAAAAGCTCCTAGACTGTGGATGTCAAACTGGGCCAATCCCTCCAGCTCCTCTGTGTCAGTGTCTTTACAGCCTTGTGCTATAAGGGGAAAAAGGAAAAAAAAAACAAAAAACAAAAAACAAAAAACCCCAAAACAAAACAGGTACTAATTGTTTCCAGTCTCAGTCCACCTGGGTGGGAGTTTGGATCTTCTCCCAGCAGCTTATTTCAAACTTTACAAACCCTTTGTTTACTCTCTCTTCAACTCTGCCACAATTTGTGTGACCATTCAAACCACAATTTGTCTGACCATTTAACTCTCAGAGTCCAAACACAAAAGGAAGAGGTTGGACCCATCAACTGAAAATCACACAGCTCTGAATTTCAGAGCAAGTCTGAGCTTGCTTTTCATTTCCACCTAATCCTTATGGCAACAAAGGCAAAGGAGATAACTTGAACTGAGGGCTGGAGAAGCTGTGAAAAGGTGAGGCTGGGAACAGTTTGAGCACCTCTGGTCCCAGCACTCCTAGGACTGGTGGGGCAGGGCAGAGACATCAAACACCCACTTTAATTCCAGTGTCTCTGGATTGGTTTTGGCAGAAGGGCCTTTCCCCAGTACCCTGCAATGACTCTGTCCACTGGGAAATTTTTAATGCCTAACCTGTGCTAAAAACCAATCTCCTCTTCCCCTTCATCCAGCTTCTGAGAAGGAGAAGCTGCAAAGCAAGGAAGGGAAATCACCACAGAAGTGGCCTTCACAGCAGAGCACACAACCTCCCATCTCAGCAATTCTCTCTTTAAACCTCCCCTCTTTTCAGTGCAGCAAGTGATCCCCAGGCAGATGAGCCATGTCTGACAAGAAAGTCTCCAGGCCCTGCCATCACTGCAAGAGCAGGTCAGCATCAACCCCAACAGACACCTCCAAGATCCACTATGAGAAATTCTGGCTGTACCGTCACTGCTCTTCAGTCCAACAGAGGGACCGGCAAGCTCAGAAAGCTGGGCAACTCTTCTCAGGGCTGCTGGCCATGAACGTGGTGTTTCTGGGCAGTGCCTTCATCAGCAGCATGATCTTCAACAAGGTGGCCATCACTCTGGCAGATGTCTGGATCCTGCTCTCCATTCTCAAGGTCTTGTGCCTGTTCTGGATTATTTACTACCTGCTGGGCACCAGCCGGCAGCCACATGCAGTGCTCTACCGGGACTCCCATGCTGGAGCCATCTGGATTAGGGGTAAGTTCTGCCTTTATTTCTTCTCTCATGCCTTCTTCCAAAGACTTGGAAGGCAAAGAAATACTTCCCCTGATAATAGAAGAGCTAGAAGCCATAGAATATACAGTTAGGGCATTGGGAATCTCCCAGTTCCTGTCAGGCTGATGAGCACAGTGTGGCTTCACGGTGTGAAACCAGAGCAGCCAGGAAAGCCTGAAACTCAGCTACCCTTCAACCTCCAGTCAGACTGCACTCTCTGGTCCCTTCACAAAGAGAAATCCAGGCATAACCCCTTTCCAGAACAGCAACTGAGCACCATGGGAAAACCATAGAAAAGGTTTTAGGCAGGAGCACTTTGAAAAGTGAGAGGAGAATCACTGTGTTTATTCTCCAAGAGCACCAGTGGCCCTATGTCACCATCATCCTTGTTTAACATCAGCACAACCTTGTTGCCAGGGAAGGATTCTTATCCATTGAGTCACATCCCAGTGACACACAGGCTTTCCTGAGAGATTTTCCCTTTAGTATTTGTCCCACTTTGAGAAATGACCCTTCTCCCAGCAGCCCTGCCTCTAAATTTTTAATTAGGCACTGTCTTGTTAACTAAGCATGGAGAATCAATTGAAGGAAGTTGGAAGGTACTTGAGTACCTAAAGCTGCAGAGACATGTCCAAGGCAAAAGGGAGAAATAATCAAAGGGTCCCAGCTTCTGTAGATGGGGCTGCTACAAGCCTTAACAGACCTGTGGTTATCTCAGATTTCCTCCACAAGGCAGAAAACATCAGTCACCTTTAACTTACCCTGTCATTCCAGACTGTACATAAAAGCCCAAAAATCCCATCTCCACCTTATATCCAAGCACAAGAAAATACCTTGCATTTTCCTAATACCTTTAACCAATCAAAGCATGCAATCAGGTTCAGGAATAAGGCTCCCCTTTGCCTTCTTCTCCTAAAATCATGAGAATTCCAGGAGAAAGACAGACAGCTCCACACAAATCCAAAAAGACTCCTGTCCCTAGCCAAGCTCAGATGCTCCACAGACAGGTCTGTGTTTATTTACTGGTCCTTTGCTGTTTGTCCAGGGTCAGTGCTGCTGTTTGGCAGTTGCAGCATCCTCCTGAATGTGTTTCAGATTGGCTACAGCACAATCCTCGTCCACTGCAAATCCAGGGTGGAAATTGTGTTCCCCAGCATCGGAATCCTTTTTATTTGCACTCAGGTACTGCACATTACCCTTCTGGAAGCTTGTTTATTCTCTCTGTCCTATTCCTGGGAGCCCCAGGGCTGGGGGGAAGCTGGGAGATGTGGGAAAGTGAATGAACATGGGGAATTCTGAGCATTGAAAGCATTAAAGCATCACACACCACTCCAAGTGGTACCTGCCCTGCCCATGTGCCACATTAAGAGGCAGGGGAGAAAAATTCAAAAATTACCCTAGAAATCCCTGACATACCATAGGGTCCAGAGGTTTTTGCTTTGAAGCAAAGTACTGAGAGAGGAGAGGAAATTTCAGGTTCTGCCACAGATGTCTTTGCAGCATTCTGAGCCTCAGCCCCTCTTTGTCTTTGCCAATCCATCCACCCAACGAAATCCTTTGTACACAAAGATATCTCACAATATTTTCACCTTGTTATTCAACACCAACCCTCTTCTTTACAGACCCAAAGCCATATTTGAAAAGCAAACTAATTCCTACCTCAGCAGGAAATACCCCCATGAACAGGAGAGAGGAACACAAAGCTCCAGGATGTGCATTCAGTGCAGTCACACACAAATGCTGCCCTTATCCAAGGATACCAGCACCTGCCTCAGCACTGGGGTGCAGGTGCACACATGTCCCTGCACCCTTGAACAGAGGCTGGTTTGCTCCTGCTTTGCTCCTTTTTTGTCTACCTGTTCCTTTCCACCATGTGTGCATCCAGCTGCCAACTTCACCCTGCTCACACTGTTATTGTTCTCCACTTGCAGGCTTATTTTCTGTGGCATCACTCTAAGGACTGCATTCAAGTCCAGCACAACTTCACCAGGTAAAAAACGGGCATTAAAAATGCTTTATACTGCCCTAAAGAAACTTTTCCTTTCTGCCTGTGATGTCCATTATGATTCCTGCTAGTGCTGTGTTCATCTGATCCTACACAGACCCTGTATTTTGGGTCACACAGGAACCAAACTATGTTGTTCAGACCCATCCTCCCTCCACTGACCTGGTCTCACCGGCTCCCCTCAGTTTTCCTTTGTGCCGTGGAGTGCTGCAAACTTGTTCCTTCCTCCCAAGCATCATCCTGCTGCCTGTCTCAGGGACCAGCTCACAGAGTGGAGGATAGGAGAAGGTGGTTTTCCCATTCCTATCACTAGATGTCTGAGAGCTTAGGCCAGTTTCACCAGACACTGCCTGCCCTGCTCCTTTGGAAATGGCAAGCGGGAATGTGCTCAGCTGTGTTTGTCCAAAGCCACATCCCACAGGCCTCAGGCAGAGTGGGCACAAACACTCCATGTGTGCTCAAATCTGTGCATGGGCCAGCAAGAGGGGAAGGACACACTGGCTGTGGACCATCTCCGAACATTGTACAAGTCCTGTGTCTCCTCCCAGGTGTGGGCTGATGCTGACCATAGCTACCAACCTTCTTCTCTGGCTCCTGGCCGTGACCAACGACACCCTGCACATGGAGATTGAGTCCCAGCTGCGCGAGGTGGAGCGGCGATTTGCAGGCAAGGCTCCTTCTTCACATCCCCATTGGTGTTAGGCTGACACAGGTGACTTCTAGGGAAGCAACATTTCACAGAACCACAGAATATACTGAGATGGAAGGGATCCACAAGGATCATCAAGTCCAATTCTTGGCCCTGTACAAGACCGTCCCCAAGTACTCCACCATGTGCCCCAGAGTATTGTCCAAACAGTTCCTGAGCTCTCTCAGGCTTGGTGCTGATGCACTTCTCTGGGGAGCCTCAGGGTCTCAGTGATTCATGTATCTCCAGTTTCCCCAAATGCTCTAATTTCCCTATTATTGGAGGTTGTCTCAAGGAAATGGGCTGCAAGGGGAGAAGATTTCCCCTGGAGGGAGGAGATCTGCTATGAAACACTGAAACTGAGGGCTAGGAAAAGAAAAGCCCATAATAAATTAGCATTTTGCTCACTTTTTCCTATTAATGGCAAGCACAAGATTACCAGACTAGAGGAGGCTCATAGAATTGCTGTGGTCTTCTTTCTGAGGATATAGAGGAACAAAGGGGATTCTAATATTCCAGGGGTAGAAATAGAGAAGGCTTTATTGTGAAGGAAGAGAAGTCTCTCACCCAGCAGCCATGGTGTTGACCATAGGTAGAAAAACGCATTAACTAACCTGTTATTCTGATATCCTTTGGGACAGAGCAGTAGCCATTTAACTTCCTGCTGATCCCTGTTTCTGAGGCACAGGCACCCATGTCATGCCTGCACATAAGAAACTCCCGAAGACAGCCATGACATCCAGGCCATCTCCCTCTTAATTGTCACCTTCCTTTTCTTATGCTCCAGGAAACGAGACTACCTTGTGCACATGCCCAAACACGACCATCTGCAAAGTGTTCCAGAAGGGCTACATCCTGCTCTACCCCTTCAACACCGAGTACTGCCTGGTCTGCTGCTCCATCCTCTATGTCATGTGGAAGAACGTGGGAAGACGCATCAGCCACCACCACATCCCACACACCAAGCCCAAATTTAAGCTCCAGGGGGTGGTCTTTGGACCACTGCTGGGCACCAGTGTTGTAATTATTGGGGCCTGTGTTTTCATGATGTACCAGATCCAGGTCACCAGCTTGGTCCCCAGCCGACAGGTGTTTGTGATCTATTATTCCTACTACATTGTGCTCCTGCCCCTGATGACCGTGGGTGCTGTGATTGGGACAATCATCCATGCCTTGGAAAAAAAGGAGCTGGACACGCTGAAGAACCCAACCCGCAGCCTGGATGTGGTCCTGCTGATGGGGGCAGCCCTTGGCCAAATCGGCATGTCCTACTTCTCCATTGTGGCCCTGGTGGCCACTGACCCCAGGGACCTTCTGAACAGCCTTGCCCTGTCCTACTCTGTCCTCCTCATTTTTCAGAACATCACCCAAAATGTTTTTGTCATCGATGGGCTCCACCGGCGGCGCATTGTAGCAGCAACTGAGGCCAAACATGCCGGACATGCTGGGCAGAACACGGTGGCTGTGGAGCTGCCTGGGGAAGAGGAGACCACACTGAGCAGCAAACAGAAGCACAGCCAGACACCTCCTGGCAAGGAGGAAGACACTAAAGAAAACCAGAATCGTGAAGCCTACAGCCAGAGACGAGTGAGCGTGCTGGAGCTGGGACAAGAGATCCGAAAAGCTTCCCTGTCCTACATCCATACCTACTCTCACCTGAGCTGGAAGAGAAGAGTATTGAGGGAGATCTCCTTCTTCTTGGTTTTGTGCAACATCATAGTAAGTATTGTGCTCTCTGCTCTATCACAGCTCTGGCTGAGCCACAGTAACCTGTGACACAGACATGATCTCTTTGTCTTTCTCTTGTATTCCAGACAAAAAACCTTTGCCCACCAAGTTTCAACCTACTCATGAGGCTAGTCAAGACCAATTTTGATATTAATACCCCACTCTCATAATTAGAAAGTCTCTCTTTTACCCTTAGAGTCAAGTATTACTGAGTTTTATGAATGCAGAGAGGAGACAGCTAATAAATCCTTACTTGCCAAGATTTTGGCCTCTGAAAAAAATCCCAATTAGGCTCATTAAGGGTGTTTCATGAGAAATATGAAAGAAAATGTGAGGCACCAGCATTAAGTCTCCATAAACATAAGTCTCCAGGCTTGAAACTCACCCAGTAAAGTACACTGTGGTTTGGGATCTTGAATCAACGCTGCAGCCTTAATCCAGGGAAAACACCTTGCCCAGGGAAACAGTGAAACCTTGTAGAAAGATGAAACAGGCTGGGGCAGAATGGGGCTGTCATTAGGTTTCCAGGGATTCAACAGGATTTTAATTACAGCAAGGAGTCAACGGCATAACTATGGGATTTTCCTTCTCCTCCCTGACAAGGAGACTACTGTGATGCTACTGAAATATTCCTACAACCACTTGAGCCAGTGCTGAGGTTAGGGTGCAAGTAGTGGACAGTTTTTCATCCTCTGACTTGTTTTCTTTCCCTCACATCTCCCCAGCTGTGGGTCATGCCCACGTTTGGGGCTCACCCCATCTTCGAGAATGGAATGGAAAGGTCATTTTACGGCTACTCCACCTGGTTTGTGATCGTGAACTTCGGGCTCCCTTTGGGTGTGTTTTACCGCATGCACTCAGTTGGGGGGCTCCTGGAGGTCTATGTAACAGCCTGAGCCAAGCTGGATCCCCACACCAGGGGCTGGGGAGAATCAGTGATGCTGAACAAAGATGCAGTAAGCAGCAGATATTCACATGGAAGCTTCTAAGATATTTTCCCTCCAGCTTTTTCTTGGACTTCTTGTACAAGTGAATCACCATGAATTTCAGAAGAGGTTCTTTCATATTATCCTTTTCCACCATAGAGAACAGACTCAAAGCCCATAAAGAAACTCTCACTGCTCTCAGGAATCATGAATGCAGTCAGCAGTCTGTCAGTAGATCCTGTTTCAGGGCAAGTAGGACTTTACCAACTCCTACTGAGATCTTTCAGATAAAAGAATGCAATGGCAGCCTTCAGCAAAAGCAACAAAGACTGGCCTGCACCAATTCAGAAAATCAAAAGCAATCCAACCATAAAAGCTATAACATTACCTTGCCTTACTGAGAATAAACGCCACTTCTTCCTACAGGCACTCCCCAGAGCCTCAAGTGGGAATCACTAGGGAAGCACTGTGAGTGATCTTTACTCACCACGCACGATGTTATCACTGGTGTGCACTAGCCAAGGTCCCATTCTTGCACACAGGGCTAGTTCAAGTGCAATCCACCACCACATCCACTGCAAACCTCTCCCCACCCCATACTTCAGCCCTTGCTGTTGCCCAGCACATCCACAACCCATTGTCAAGGTCACCATACACAAAGGAAGGCAGCTGGTGAGGTGGGTGATCGAAGACCCATTAGGATGAGTTCCACAGGGATGCCTACTCTGAAAGCATGTGGGAGAGCAAGAGGCTTTTGACTGTGGGCCCCAAATCCAGAGCCTGATGAATGGAAATAAACAGGTTGAATTTTCATGTGTGTCTTGTGAAATCTCTGGGTCTGCTCTGCACTTAGTAGGCTCAAAGTCAACTCACTTAAATTGGTCTTGCATTCAGAGATTGTACGGGGCTCTGAGCAATCTGGTCTAGAGGAAGGAATTCCTATCCGAGGCAGATGAGCTTTATGGTCCCTTCCAACCCAAACCATTCTGGGATTTGACAAGATTTAAGAGCAGACCTGCTCTACAATCAAGCAAAATCTGTCACCACCCTTCCCCAAGCATGGTAAAAAAGGTATTCTCATTATTGCTTCTGTTCTTCTGTAAATCAATCCCAGGATCAGTGTGGGTTTAGGATTAGAGCCTATTTATGGGGCTTTTTTTGGGATTCTCTGGTAAAGCAAAACTCTCCTAAGACAGTAACAGTGAGGATTCAGCATTCGGGTAGTGATAGCACCTTTCTGTAAAACCCTAAGTGAAACTGATTGCCTGAGCATGAACTTTGCCCAATAGGTGTTTGTATTTGGGCCCATGTCAACAGAAATATGTCATGAGAAATAACAGCTGGATAAATTAGGCTCCAATAAAGTTAATTATTATTCTCATGTCAGTGTTTGTACCATGGGATCCACAGGACATACATGCTAAGGTCTGACCTCAAACCTTCTTCCTAGTGATTGACAGCCTGGGGACAAGGAAAGATGGCACTTCATGGGCAAACCATGACCTGGATTTTATCCTATTTAATGGATAAAACACTGGTTTAAGTTACTGAGCTTTCACAGAGCAGTTGACTTTGGAATGAGCACTGAATACATGACTGAAGACATGATCAACATGGACAGGAATGAACCCCACCACTTCCAACTCTCACCTACAGCCACCACAAATGAGATAAACAGTCAAGGCCCTCCATGCCCTTTCCTAACAACCCCCAGGGCCAGGGTGCCTGTTTTCCCGGTCTCAACTGCACAAAGATTCTTGCACATGGTTCACTGACTCAAGAGACTTGATCCTGTTTGATCTTTGATGGAGCTATAAACACAGAAATGACCAAACCCACAGAATTCAGGCTCATTTCCCAGAGTCAAATCTTCATTTGTGATTATAAAAAAAAATTACCACTGCAGAGGAAGCCAGCCCATGGTCCCCTAGTGGTGCAAATCACCTCAACATAATACAAACAAGATTATAAACTTCTCTCTGGGGAAGGAAAAAAAAAGTACCCAAGTGCATGTTTCGGTTAATCTTTATCTTTCTTTCCATAAGTAAGCAAAGAGTTTACAGTGCAAGTTGATTTCCACAGAACAAGGATCAGACTCCAAACACCAAGAAACAAACAAAAAGGCTTCCAGTGAAACTCCCAAAGAAACAAAGCAGAAAAGAGAGGATGGAAGAGATCATGAGAACCAGCAGATCCATGGGAGGGAAGAGGCAAAGCACGTGGGATACGGGAGGCCCCGTTCCAGCTGTGAGGTGCGAGTGCCATACAATCAGAATCTGGCTCCACCAAATCACATTTTTATACATGAGATTCTCCAAGTGAAACAGAGCCCTCACCCTGTTTACACTTGAACAGAGGTGGGGTCAGGATAGAGTAGTGCTGGGTGACAAAGTGGGTTGGAGATGGGAAGCAGGTGGGGAAATAACCTCTATTTCACATATTTCTTATCCTTCAGAAAACTGTTCCTATTTTATTTCTACTGGCCTGATGGGATTCCATCCTCTATCAGTGCCCAGAGGA
Source organism: Regulus satrapa (assembly GCA_013396955.1). Lineage (NCBI taxonomy): Eukaryota > Metazoa > Chordata > Aves > Passeriformes > Regulidae > Regulus > Regulus satrapa. Next base: position 161,092 of record VWZN01003115.1, read on the forward strand.
TGAAACCATCTGAGTACAGACCAGTGGGAGCCAGCAGCACACTGGAGCAGCTTTCTGGGAGAGGATGGTCATGCTGTCACCACTGCAGCTGCAAAGCTTAGGCCAGGGTTACAAGTCACAGAGTGTGTGTCACACTGTCCCCATCTATAATGTGACAGACCTGTTTCCATGCAGTGATGCCACTGGGTCTAACATGTAGCAAACAACTCGTGGCCAGCAGTCCTCCCAAGAGCCTGAATAAAAGACCACCAAGGATTATGCTTTGATGGAAAGGTCTCAGTTCATGACAGGACCCCTCACGTTTCATTGTCTAAAAGCCACATGGGTCTAAGAAAGCAGCCCCTCCCAGAACAAAAAATTTGACTCAAATCAAAGGGTGTCTCCACTCATCAATGTGTAACCCCACAATGCCACACCAAGCCAGCAACATTGGATCTCCCACCAATTCCCATTCTGGCTTCCCAAAATTTATACGTGCTTGGGATCCAATACATCCAAGATCAAATAACTTGGTCAATAAGCAAAATGACCTGAAGAATTAAACTTTGCCTCAGCACACTCCGCTCCCTACTGACATGGAGATGCTTTTCCTCCTACAACTTCCAAATTCCTCCTACAACTTCCCTGAGTGCCTCCCTCAAACCCTTGCCTTAACAGTAGTGTGCAAAAGACCTTTCTGCTCCCTGCATTGCATCAGCCTGCCAGGCAAAGATGGAAGGATATGGTTCCTTTCAAACCCAGGTGACAGTGTCCTTTCAGCCAGTGGGAGAAGACTTAAAAGAATTTCAGTCAGGTCTCTTTTCCTTGCTCTCACTGTGCGCTCACGTGGATTACACAGGGCTTTCAAAAGTAAGACAGGCTCCTTTGCAACAGCCCACCATGAAGGACAGGCTGCTGGGCCTGGGAGCCACACCAATAAAACTTCTCAAGCAGCATTCCAGAAAAGGACTAGAGAGATTCAGAACCAAGACACAAGGTTTTCCTTCAACATCTTCTCCTTTCATTTAGGTGGGAAAGACTCCCTTATATGCAACTGAGAAACCAGGGAGACACCTGCAGCCAGAAGGAATGCCCTGGAAACTTTATGGAGCTACATAGAAGTAACTGCAGTTTGTAACCCTGTCTCCTGCAGGAATAGCAGCTTCTCCCTTTGCACCCAATTTACAGCTAGTCTTTTTCAATTAAGTGCTGATTCTGAACAGAGCAAGGACAGGGTCAGATTGGTTTCCAAACCACATCCAGAAGCAAAAGAGTAACAGAGGAGCTAAGAACAGTCTGATTTCTAGTGCAACCATAACAATGGACAATCTTTTAGATATCTTTAACTCAAGGTTGGTGGTAAAGGGTAAAGGAAGAAAAGTGAGCTGGGGGAGGGATGCCCAAGCAGGTCCCAATTAAAGCTTCAGATGACAGGGAGGTAAATGAAGTGATTGTTCTTTTGGTCTCTCAGCTGGACGTGAAATGCAGGAATAGCTGTGATGAAGCAGCAGTCCTCAGATCCAGTGTATTTCTCTCAATAGAAGTAAGTGCTCTCTTTAGACCCGTTGAATTTCAAACAGCTTAACATCTGTGTCATACCAGATCGGAGGATCCACATTCCTGAGGGAGAAAGACAAGAGCTACTTTACTCCCTATGGCCAGTTACACAGAATTCAAATCTCACAGCCATGATTACAGGACCTGGCTGCACAGTGTGCCTTCAGCTTTGCATAAAAGGAAATCACTGGTTGAGAGACAATGCACCTTACAGGGGTGACAATATCTATATCCCACAAAGCCAGAGCTTTGCATAAAATCTCTGCACCAGACCCTCTGGGCAGCTTTTCTATTCCCTGCTGCTGCCAGTTCCCAAACAAGCAGCACTCCCAGAACAACCTCCCTTATGTCACCCACTCAAAAGTTTTGGAGCAGCTGATTCACTCCAGTCTCTTCCAAGGGAACAACATCCTTCTATCCTGTAAATATGAGATAACCCAGTGCTGGCAGAGAGCATGCAAATCTCTCTGTAGGCTTCCCAAAAGTCTGGAAAAGACCAAGCCAGGCTGCACCCAGCTGGTTTACCTCAAATAAATAACTCCCCACATGTAGGTGCGGAACCACATGGCAGTGCCCGAGTTTGCCTGGTACTTGCGGATGAGGATGGGGTGAGGCACTGGCAGCAGCCCCACCAAGGTGCCATGCTGCAGGAACTTGAGGATCTCCGACTCATCTGTGAGACCCCTGCCAAGACACAGACCAGGAACATCCTTAGCATGTCCCACAGACACCAAACTGCTGCAGCACCAAGGATCAGCCTACATAAACACAGAAACTGAGCCCTGGCCAAGGAAAACACACCCCCTCTCCTCAGTAAACAGAGTGGAGAAGAGATCAGACAAAACAAGATTTTTGGCAAGGAAAATAACACTCTGCTAAGCCCAGGATGCTTTCAATTTAACTTTACAAGGTTTTCCCTTAGGGGGCCTCCAAATTCAAACTCTGCCAACCTCATGTTGCTCCTTAAACACGACACAGCCCTTTCTCTCCAAAAATCTCCTTACTTGTCAATGCAGATCTTCTCCACCTGAGGGACCAGCACCTGTAAGAGCCGCATGATTGTCTGCAGGGGAAGCTTTGACTTCCAAGACATCACCTGTAGGTAGGAAAACAGCAGGGAAATTGGTGCCCTGCATTAGCACGCTTTTACAGCTGTCTCTACAATCTCTGCAATCAATGAAGTTTACAATAATCACAAAGCTGGTGGGAGAACTGAGTGCATAAGAGCAATACAATAAATCCTGGAGCACTAGAATTATGAGGCACCCAGTGACACCAGTGGGACATTGGTTTGAAACAGGTAAATAAAATATTTCTTTGCAGATGTCAGTAAATTAAAATTCTGAAGCTTTGACCTCAAGTGCCTGTGAGGAAATGCTGCTCTGGGAGAGCCTCTGATGGCAGGGAAGGGGCGGAGAGTGTGAGGCATTTCTGTCACAACTCTCTCTCATTATGTATTTCCTCCGTCCAGATGCCCTTACCCAGTCAGGAGTTGGAGTCCACTGTCCACTGGAGGATGCACTAGAGAGACGCCTTCGATCCCGCTGGGAATATGATGGCTCCTATCAACAAACATTATTTTTAACAAATAAAAACAAAAAAATGCAAATCACACTCAGGAGTAAGAAATACAATCAATTTTCTGATTATATTCTCCCCAGATTTTCTAGATCACCACTGGGAAAGAGCTCAGTCTGTCCCTAGAACATGTCAAACCCACCTGACCTTCGTTCACCAAACACATGTGCTCTGACTCAGAGAGCAGCAATATTTGATGAATTTGGAGGATCCTGTGGAAGGTTACAGCTCCAGTCACCACTGTTGACACTCTGCTGGAACAATCCACAGCGGCAGAGTTAAAACAGGACTGACAAGAGACTGTGTCAGGCATGCTTCTTTCTTTTGGCACTGAGATTAAATAGCTAAAGGCCACAGATTTTTCAGCCTTTGTCTACTGAGTATCTCTGGGATTTTTTCTGCGTCCATTCTGGAATATCTTAAAGAGCATTTTTCTAAGAGTAGGCTCCCAGCAACTCCTCCCTTGCCTCTTGAGGAATGACACACCCAACCTGGGTTTCCATATTCAGGGGGGAAAGAGGGAAGGAAATAACCTTTTAAAATTGATCTCTGCACAAAGTGAAAACAAAAAGTCTTTTTCCTTTAGCAATGCTCCCTGACCATTTACTGTTACAGCCTAGAGCTGACTTTCCTACAAAACAAACAGGCACAGCACTTCCTTCCAGCAGCCATCCTGCACCTCCATATGCATAGACTCATTCACTTGTCACCTTCACAACCAGAAACAGCCAGCTTGGGATAGAGCTGTGCCAGTACTTTTTGGGCTGGGGAACAACTTTGTGTGGCTGCTGGACACAGATGGAAAGATCTATGATTGTGTTTCATGTGCTGCTGGAAGACGAAAACCTTCCAAAAGTTCTCAGTCAAGATCTCATTTAAATGACAACATAATTAATTGTGTGCTTAAGATGTTTTGCAGGCCACAGGCCTTCACCTGGTAACAGGGAATGCCAGGAAGGGTAAGTAAAATTTGTTCCAGGGTATTTGGGAATTCTGTACATGTCAATTTATTCAAAGCCACTCTGAGAGCAGAACCTCAGCTCAGCTTTTATGGGAACACATTGTCCACAGCACCAGCTAGCTAAAAGATTCTGGTAGGGCTCTCTATCCCAAGGGAGATGAAAAAGAAGTAGTAGTAAGAACCTGAGTTAAAAACATCACGATCAGGAGGTTTCATGGACATCCTCTGGCAATTCTGCACTCACTGCTCTGTCATAGTCTTCAGGTTGGAGAAAGCTCACTCAAGTGCCCCAGCTCTTGTGTCACAGCGCAAATATGAAACACCCAAGATGATGCAACAGCCCTTCTGAACCACGTTGTGTCCCAGCACCCCGCACATGTGCACACTGCCTTTAGTGCGATGCCTTTCTTCAGTGGGCCAACAGACCTCTTCTCCTAACCCACATTTTTGTTCATTTCACACCTAGACCTTAAGCACACCAGTATCTGGCCTTACCCCACTCCAGGGCTCCCCATCACTCAGGGCTGCAGGTGGGTTTCCCTCTGGTGACAGCTGGGAAGCCTCAGGCTCCAGTGAACGCATGGTCCCATCCTCTGACACCTGGGATTTCTCTGTGAGCTTGTCAATCCCTGTGTTCAAAAGAGAAAAAGCTCAGAAACACAGGTTAATTAAATATGTTTAAAAGTAAGAGCTCTACTCTGCCCCACTATGCACAGACACCCTGTGTTTCTGCTGATATTGGAAAAGCTCCCCTTTCAAAAGAAGAAGCAAGATTTAGCTTTGATTTCACAATCCCAAAGGAGTTTTTCTCTGCTAAAATGCTCCCTGATGAGAAGGAACACAGGTTAACATGGATAGAGTTAACCTGAGGCAACAGGTCAAGATTAGGACAAATGGTCATGTGGATACTAAGTCTGAGAGGACAGAAACTCACGGCCATTTGTTTGCCAACTGATCTGAATGCAGACTGAATGGCAGTTAAATTATTCCCAAATGTAAACTCTTAATCTCTCCACACCCAATGAAAGGGTGAGTCCACACCATATCCCACAGAAAAAACAAACCTCTCTCCTGTCCCAAAGGTAAACTAAAGCTCACCTGGAGTAGCCACCAGACTGGTCTTCAGTGTCCCTGGTTCAGCAGGGGCAGCAGGACGTGACCCTTCCATGGAGACTCCGTCCTGGGAGTTGGTGCGAGAAATGGGTTCAGGGGTTTTCTTCTTGCGCTGCAGCCCCTTCTGGATGGACTGGGAGTCTGTGGGCAGGTTGGCCAGCTGGTGAAAGACATTCCGCTTGCGTATAACAGCATAGACTAAATTGGAGTTCCCTGGAAATCACACCAACAAAACAAGCAGAGAAGTAAGGCTCAAGGACCTCTGCCAACCCAGCACAGCTCACTGGGTGCACAAAACCTGACTGCTCCCACCCACAAAGGCAGTGGCACAGGGAAGAAAGACGAGAGCTCAATATCCTCTTATCCACTACAAAGGAGTATAGAAAATTCAGTGAAATCCCTCCTAGGCCAGAAAGCTGAAAATAAATGACTTGGTGAGGGAAATTCAAACAGCTGAAAAGAAAAGGGACAGTTTAAACCATGTATTAGCATCTGTTTCGGAAGAAAAGGTTACTACCCAAAGTTCAATATTGTTCTACCTTCAAAAGAACTCACAATCAAGGCATTTGAGGAGACATAGGCCTGAAATAAGCAAAGCCAAAAGGCTTTGGTAAGGATTCCTACTGTCTGCAAGATGGCACAGAACAAAGCCATCCTCCAATATAAAACCCAAATTACACTGACAAAGGCTGGTTTTGGATTTGGCAATTGCACATGCAAGGGTCCCATCGGGAAAGCAGAATGGCCATTCTTGATTTGCAAGTTCAAAGCAAAACACTAAATTTTAACCAGGTTTAGGGACCTTAATTTATTATTTATAAGGTAAAATATTGTCATGCTATTAAGAGGAAAAGTATAAGGCATTTCCTGGAAAGTAGCAAATATCAGAACTTTCTTTGGATGAGGGCAGTTTGGTCTTCAGTCCCCTGAGACCTGCCGAAGAACAACTGAGAGGCACTTAAAAGTTGTTTTGTCTCATCACCTACATTGCTGAGCAACATGAACAGTTTCACAGCAATATCCAGCCAGTCACAACTTACATGTTACACACTCATTTTATGTTTCTCTTTCTTTCTGTACATCTCACCTTCCACAGGAGGGCTGAGGTTATGCTGATAATTAGCTGCCATGTCATTTTGTTCTAACCAAATTTTCCTGGGCCAGGACCCAATGCTGATTATCTACTAACCAAACTTCTCAGTCCTATATTAGCTGATTTCTACGCTTCTCACCTCCTCTCATCTCCTTGGACTTCCTTTGAACTTCCATCTGACATTCTCTTGGACTAAACTAGTGCAAACCCACTAAATAAAGCAGTCTGTTACCATCAAACTGGTACTGAATGATGTTGTTGAAAACTTCCAGCAAGAAGAAAACAAGATGGTGGTTCTGGACAGCAGAGAATAGGAACCAGGTGGTGGAAAAAGCCTCCAAGAGATGCAATAACTTGTTAGCAGCCACCATGGAGAGAGACTTCAGGTATGGAGACACTGTGGAAGGTAAACAAATGAAAACTAGAGAAAGAACCAAGGTGTACTTATTCCCAAAAATACACTACTAAAAATGTTACTTTTATGACCTTCCCACCCCTTGAGCTTCTGAGAAAGCCTCATGGAACAGCTGAGCCAAACAGCTCCACAGAAACATTTCCAAATACAAAGGAAATCAAACAGAGATATTGCCTAGTAAAAAGAGGCATGGCTGCTTTCAGAGGGTTTTGTTTAATCTTACACTAATAACAGCACCTCTGCTATGCTTCCTGAAAAGCTTATCAACTGGAGCCACCTGGGCACTCAGTCCAAGGGAAGCACCTCAACCATGAGATGGTGGCACTCCCTGCTGGAAAGGGACAGTACTGCTAAGTACCCTCACCAGGCCTGCTGGCAAATGTTCTGTTGCCACCCCAGGGTATCTCCAGGACTCTGCTGTCCCTCCCTCTGCCCCATCTGACCATGCAGGCAGATCTTATCTGCACTGACCCCTCCAGCACAGGCTGGAAGGGATGAGTTTCCAGCTGCAGGCACTGGCCAGTGTTACAGAACACAGGCAAGGACACAGGGAGAGAGGAGTGAGAGCACCAAGGTCTGTGGTTTTTCCCCACACAGTGCTCACCATTCACAATGATGGTGAGCAGGCAGTCAAAGAGGGGCTGCAGCCGCTGGTGCCCACTGGTGATGATCTTGTGAAAGACCTGTGGAAGGAAGGAGCAAGACAGCACTCTACTGAAAGCACCCTCTCAACCAAAACCAGTGCCACCCCCACACTAATCGCTTCCTGACACCATTCCTTCCTAGGCAGGGCTCTGCACAGTCCACAATTACACAGGTGGGGAAGGCTGCTCTCACTGCAGACTCGCGCTCCAGGACTCTAAGCTTTCATTTACAAGGAATCCTTTGGGAACATGATTAGGGCCCTATAATACCGCAAACAGAAACTGACTGTGAGCTGTTCCACAATGTTCAGGCAGCCTGGAACAAAACTAAACCACCAGGAAGTAAGAGACACCTCCACCTCCAATAGACTTTGACCCTGAACCCTTATGATAGCTGCTTGAAATGCCACAGAATTAATCATTTTACATTTGATTTTAGTGCAAACTTCTAACTCAAACATTTATCTTATTTTTAACTATATCCTCAGACATGGAAAGATTCAAGTGCCTTGTAAGCAGTTCAGACATTCATAAGCTTGGCCTTCCCACATTTAACTGGCATGTCTGTAGAGAAGTCCTAAGCACAATTAAAACAAAGAGATGATCTGAGATTAATGGAATGCAAGAACAAAACACATAGCATCAAGAGCAGTTATGGTGGGCAGGTTTCTTCCTGCTCCTTTTAACAGGAATCTCCTCTTGGAGATTTATCAGAAGCTGCTGAGAGATTCTTCTCTAGCAAATGAGAACATGACAGAAGGGAAGCACCTGAGGCGCACATTGCAAAGCATATGGCTGCTCATAGGCAGTGTCGTGGGCAGACTGAAAGGTCAATGATACTTGCAGCAACCCAGAGCTGTAGGGCTGAGCTTGGTATCACTGTTTTCCCCACTGACAGATGTGCTCCACACAGCTCTGCCTGGGACAGAGCCAGATGTCTCGCCTTACCAACAATCAAGTCTAGTAGAGGGATGCACCCACTCCCTCATGACAGCAGTGCACCACCATGAGGAATTCTGTTCTTTGGGACCATATCATGCAGTTGGAATTATACCTCATGCATATGCACCCTGCCAGACACATCGCCTCAGGTTAACAGTGTGCATCCCACACACCTCCTAGCTATTCAGTGGGCTTCCAGTCTAAGGAGGGCAAATCTATTGAAGGACAATTATTTGTGAAGCTAGGAGGGTTGGAGAAGTGCTGGAGCTGTACTCACTATGATGAGCAGATCTGCATGTGTCCCTGTGAAGACAGGGATGTCCATAGGCACTCGAACAGAATACGGCTTATTCAGTCGCACCCCAAAGTTACGCTCCCCACTGAGGAGCAGGAGGATAAAGACCCCAATGTGCATCAAGCCCACTCGTGCTGCAAGAAGAGGAAAAAGACACAAAAAAATATGACACTGTTAGGCCAGTGGAATTCTGGGAGGGGCAGTAAGGACAGAAGAGAAACACTGTGGGACTGAAAAAAAACTTCACAGACTAAACCATCCTGATAAGGGACATCCCACACAGAGCTCCCTCCCTTGTCAGTACCAGTGTCCTTCCCAAGCACATCTGTGTTAAGTCTTATCAGTGTTAAGTCTTGCATGCTTTTTTTCATTATGTTCTTAATGTAAACCCATCACCATAATAGGGGAGATCTGACTACTTCATTACACAATGATGGAGTTAGGCCTGATTTACTCCCGTGGCAAGAGCAGATTGCTCCTTTTTCCCTCTTCACTGGACCAGGGACACGATTTTCAACACAAGGACTCAAAATGTTAATACATACTAAAGAAGGATCTCCCTTCCCTATATTGCAGGACAGATCGTGTCCTGCTTCTAGCCTCTTACAAACATTAAAACCCAATTAACTGGACAACTCCACTCCATGTCTGTAGAAGATCAGGAACACATACTCAAGATGCTGTCAAGTGGTAGGGAGTAAGCATCTCAAAAACATTCTAGCTCAACTATCAAGCACAAATTGTTCCAAATATTGAAAATAACCAACTTACACTGGTCTGCTCTGGCATCATTGAGAAAATATAAGATTGGGACAAGAATGTCCAGAACATCACTGCTCTTCAGCACAAAGAAGAGGAATTTCTGGAAGAAAGGGGAGGATTTCAGACAATCATAAATATATACCCTGCACCATATACAGGACTCAGGACAGGCAATCTCAAGCTAATCAGTCTCTCAGGAACATTAGAAAGGCTCGTGTATGCATTATATCATCAACTTCAGTGTTATTTGTAGAGCTATTATAATACCTGCTGCAGAACCTGCTTCCAGTACAGGCCTGCAGGAGTGCAGCCCCTCTCCCAGGCTGTCCTTATAGTCCTGCATCAGTGGGGCTGATGGACCCCAGCACCCCAGAGCCACTGCCAGTTACCCACCACAGCCCTTTACCAGGGCTTGGTCCAGCCAGAGGCACAACAACCAAGCTGGGGTGAAGCTCAGCAAGAAGCACATCCACACCTTGTTAAAGTCACAGAGTTTCCAGAAGAGGACAAGGAGCTCCTGATGGAATTGTATCTTCTTGGCAGAGTTTGGCAGGTAGGTCTGGACCAGCGGGTTTGATAACAAGCGAGCCACTCCTTTCAGGATGAACTGGAAATCCTGCCAACAGATCAGGAAAGAGACTTAGGTAGACCCAGGGCTAATGAAATCAGCATGAAACCAGACAGGGAACAGTGCAGGATGGGAACATGTTACCTCCTCCCGGTGTATCCTTGAGAGGTAATTCACAAATAGATTGTCTGGTCCGGGAGGCTGCATTCAAAGAAAAGTAGGAAAATGCTTACTGGCAACCAGGTGTATTCAGGGAAGTATAACTACCAAGGTTTCTCACTTCAGCTTTCTGCTCTGAAGGATCCAGCATTAAATGCAGGGAGACAGAGCACTGCATGGAATAGTAAAGTCAAGGGCTTTTCACTTACATGCTCCTGATTCAAGTCAGTGACCAAAATCTAGTATTTTGGTCTAGTATACATGACTACAGGACTAAAGCAGGAATGGAACAGAGAGAGCAGGCTGCAAGGGGAGTAGCAATACCAGGTCCTACAGCTCAACATTCAATACAAGCTGGTGTGAGAGGACCCCAGTGAGTTCAGGAGAGCAGCAAATACAGATTCCAGTATCACTCACATCCACATCATCCATGGCTGTGCCAGTGGTTGTGCCATCCACGGTGGGACTTGAACTGGTGGAGCTGTCATAGTCCAAGGTGACAATCAGCACCTGGGCTGCCTCTTCCACCAGTGGCTCACGGTAGTCAGAGAAAAGCAGGTGATTGTAAGGAATCCCATAACCCACAGGGTCATAGGCACAGACGACGTTCAGGAGTGAGGTGAAGAGTGGGAGGGCATGTCTGAGGAGGAGAAAATGCTCTCAGAAGGCAGCAGCAGAAAACAAAAGGCACTGCCTTAGAGAGGGACCAACATAACTCTCCCCAGAAGCCTGGGGCCATGAAAAAAACCCACAATCATCTTCTCTAACCTGTGACAGCAATCCATGACTGAGCAGCCCAGACCCAAGAGCTCCCAGCTGGGCTCCTGGACTACAGCTGAGAGGGGAGGGGAGGTGAAAAAGGCCACGTGAGCTCCCAGAGGAATCTTGTGCAAAATGTGAAAATGGGAAAGGACCTCAAAGCTCTCTAGCCTCTGGAAAGACAAAACTATATGTCCTCAGCCTCCAGCCAGGTTTGTACTCCCCTACACTAAGCCACTGTCACCCGAGAAGCTGGAAGTCCCAGAGGTACATCGTCACTAGAGGGCGGCATTCATCCACCACCAACACCACACCCCCTTCCCCAGAGAACAGTCTATAGCAGGGAACGGGACCTGCCATTTCCCACAGGGCAGAGATCAGTCCCGCAGCAAACTCCAGTGGGCACCGTGTTCAGACTCTGCTCTTCCTGCTGAGGAACACTTCTCACTAAGCAGAAATACTAATGGGCCATACATGAGACAGGGACAAAGTAAAAGAACAGCTCCTGGATGTTGGAGGTAACAAGTCCTATGGTTCCCCATTACCAAAACACTCCATGGAATAGATTTGAAGATATTTCTCCCCCTGGCACCCGGGTCTCCACCCTTTACCCTCACCTGTTCTCTGTAGAGCAGAAAAACTGTACCCAGGGGTTGGTGTTGCTGCTGTCTGAGGAGGGAGGCAGGTACATGGCCTCAGAGAAACAAGTCAGCAGCAGCTTCAGCAGTTCTGTCCTGGAAGGAAAAGTAAAGGCCTGGAGCCATTCAGGAGCAGGGACTGGGCATAGGAGGCACAATTACCACAACATGTAAGGAAGGCTCAGGCCCATCTAGAAAGTCCTTCTGAGAGAGAGCTAAGCCCATTTCGTCTCCTAAGCCATGCTGCTGTCACTAGCACAAAGCTAAGCAGAATTGCTGCCTTACAAAAAATAAATTCAGTACAGAGCTCCTTGGCATTTCCAGAACAGCAGTGTTTACCCAGCCCCTGATGTAGACAGTCCAACTCCCATCTTATACTATGAAAAGCTATTCGGAATGTCAGCAGTGGTTTTTTCTGTGTTTCCAGTCCTGTTACCTTGGAAAGGAGCAAGCAGAAAGCCCCTTGGGAATCATGGATACTCGAGGAGACAAAGAGAGCTCATGTCCCCCAGATCTCCCTCTCCTGAGCCCAGTTTCTTTCCATTCTGCCTTAGCAGAAGCTCTTACCTATTCAAGTCATGGATGTAGTTGGGCTGTGGAGAATGAGCAAAGCCCACTCCCGCCTCCCAGATGTACTCACAGCTGTCAATGGAGTGGATATCTTCTGCTGTGTCCTATGGGAGAAATAAGAGGTTGAATCACAGAAGGCAGGAGCCAGAACTGGCAGCAATGGTGATATATCCAAGACAGTTCAGCCCCTCTCTCTAGAAAAAAAACAACAGAGAAGCATACAGGTAGTCAAACTGTACAGAGGCTTCCTCCCCACCTGAAAAAGCAGGTGCCAAGGTCTTCAAAGAGCTCAGCCTTTGCGAACAAGGGATAAAACACAGAGATACAAGTACTGCATGATGGAGGGAGCACGTTTCCAGCCATGATTTTAGGGCTGACTTCAGTGGGAATATGGGTCAGTCCTGCATCTCCTTTGCCCATTCTCTGACAGTCCTTCCCCTTACTCAGTGGTACTTCAGCCAACATCCACCATGACCTGAGGTATCTCTGGGACCACATGCTGCTCTGCCATGAGCATGAGGTGTTCATGCCCATCTCTCAGCTCTTAAACTGCAGTCAGACCAAGCCCAGAGCGGGAAAGTCATCTCAGCAAAGACTACAGAGGCTGCAGACAGCAGACAGGCAGTGAACAGCAAGGAACATAAATCATTCACAATCTCAGTGTCTAACTCCAGTTGCCTAGAACCCTGAAAAACCAGTCTGGCTGCTGCCAAGGGAAAAATCACAGGTGTAAGTGTGGAGGCAAGGCTCTCTCAGGAAAACCCATTGTCACTCTGACTTGAGCAATCCATCCCAAGTGACAGTACTAGACAGCATGTCCATCTGTTTCAGCACCATTTATTCATAGCACATGGGTAGCTCTGATCCAGCCTTGCCCCTTCAGCCCCAGGTGACAGATTTCAACTCTCTTTCTACTACTCAGAAACCCCAAGCAATCAATTTAGTAGTCAGATTTGTCAAGGAATTTTGCAGTCATCAAACACACCATGGTTTAGCATGCTCATTTGTAGTTTGTGTCACATCTATCCCAAAAAGGAGCACTATTTTTTGTTTATAGACTGAACCTACAGAAAACATGAGAGTCACTAGCAGGGAGATGCATCACAATCTGTTCAGTGTTCCTAACACACCTGGTAGGAGATCCCTGCTTCAGGAAACTCCTCTGAAATACAGACAGTCACCATAAGGATCAGAACATATTTAAATGTCTTTGCTGCCATGATACAAAGAGAGAGAAGAGGTAGAAAGACACAACAGAGGCCATCTACTGATTCAGATCACAGCACACGTGAGCAGGCTAACAGCTGCTTCCTGCCCTGGACTGCACCAAACTGCCAGAGAAAACGAACAAGGTGCTAAAGGTCTCTGCTCTGCTGGCAGCAACAGCAGAGTAACTGTTTGCCAGCACAACCACCTTTCCTGAGGGTGAGCTGTAGTGTGGGGGTAGTTGCCAGCCACTCCATTTGAGATTAATTCCCAGAACATTTGTTTTAGAAGGCCCAAACACCATACCATGAACCCACAATGATGAACCAATATTACTCACCGTGGGCTCAAAGTCAACAAGTCCATATTATCCTCTCTGCAGGCTTGCAGGGAGCTGCTGGGGTTTCCCAGAGTCCTCCCTACCATGCAGCTAATCTGTCTCTATGCAGATAATCTCATAATTCAACTTTCAACTCACCACCGTGCTCCTCCGGTGGCTCTGCACAGTGAAATCGGGACAGAAGAGCAGGTCTGTGACAGCGAGGAGCAACGACTCTGCCAGTGGCCGGGCATTTTCATCATCTTCATCTCCCTGAAGTGACAAACAGAAGAGCATTGTCAGTTCAGGATGTGCTAAGAGCACATAGTACCACCAGTATGCCACAGCATGAGAAGATACACTCCCTGAAAACACACAAGGAGGCAAGACATTACACAAGGAGAGAACAAAAGGAACAAAGAAACAAAAACCCAGACAGTACAGGAAAGAAATTTCCTCCTGGATGGTGATGACAAAATAGGAACAAGCTCCTTAATGACAGCAAACTGAGCAGACAAAGGCCTGCAGATGTCAGGGGAAAAGAAGAGTAGCACTGGGTACACCTCGCCACATGGTTTGGCTTCTTAAAGAAAAAAGCAAAGAGAAGCATTGACAGAGAAGGAGGTCTTACATTCATGAAGGAGAGTGATTTTGATGGTGCACAGAGACAGCAAGAGGGAGAAGCCAACCAGTAGCAATAAGGTGTAAAACCCCTCAAAGTTCTTTCTGCATGGGCTGTCCAGAATTGGAGGTGACTGAACGGGATGAGGCTGTGTGCATCAGGCAAGGGGCTGCCCCAGCTTGCCACGACAGAACGAGCACAACAGCAGAGAGGACCGTGCCATCTCCAGCATTCAAAGAAATCTCTCCAAGCACGCATGGCTACTCCTCTGCAGCTGTTGCCATGGGAAACCTTGCCAGATCCCCCTTGTCAAAGAGCATCCTGCTTGGGAGGCCTTCCCACCACACACCGGTGCTGGAGGGAAAGGCAGAGAGCAGGAATGGCAGGAGCTTATCTACCTCGGCCAGGCCTCTGTCAGCCTGAGCACAACACACAGCTCTTCAATCTCAGCAGGCAGCTGTGGTCTGTGTGGCTCTGACTCTATCTTGGTGACAGCAGGGAGGATACCACAAACAGAGCCCGGATGTAAGAACAGGCACAGAGAGGATGGATGGAGCCAGCCAAGATGCTTTGACTTGTGCTCACAGTCAGAGGTAAAATGACAACCAAGGGGATTTCTTTTCCAAGAGTTACTCTTTGCCAAGAGTATCTCAACTGCCAGAAAAAATGTCCCTGCAGGCTGCAGGTACCACCATATCCAAAATGGTGACACACAACAAACCAGTAGATCTCCACACAATACAGACTCCCATACAGGAAGGCAGAGCCATGGCTTCAGGGAGCTCTGCCATCCATCACTCCATCATGAAACAGGTGAAGGATAATCACAGAGATATTTACTAAGAGTCCAGGCACTCCACAATCTTTAGTTCCCAGACAGAAATCAGCCACCAGACAGCAAAGCTGTTGCCCCAGATTAGATGTGATCCCAGCTTCCCTAACTTCTCAGAGCTGTATTTGTTATCCCAGCCTTACAGGTTAAACGCACATGGTTAAATGACCAAGCACACTGAACCACAACAGCTCCACTCAGGAGGGTTTCCCAGCACAGCACAGCTGGACTGAGCTGGATCATGTTGGGGTGACCCCACCACTCTGAGGCTGAGAAACTCTCTTCTACGTGCTGAACAAAGTGGAAAAACACAAGTAACAGCAGCCTGGCTGGATCAGAACACCAGGCACCCCTACATGTTTCTTCCCAAAACAAGTTCCTCCATTGTTAAGCCCCTCCAGCACTCCCTGGCCCTGCAGGAACGAGAGGATGGAAAACCACCACCCTCCCAATCATACAAATCACAAAGCAAGACTAGCAAAGACTTCCCTTTTCATCACCCAGAACTTCCTTTTAATGTGCCCTCAGGCAAAGCAGATTAGAGGTGACAGGCAGAGAAAGAGGCGCCAATTTATAAGGTAGCAACCACTGCCAACTCTTCCTGTCCCCAAAGACACTGCACTGCACCTAGACTCAGCAGAACCACATTCTTCAGTACTGAGGAATTCAGTATTCAGCCACACTGACCTGCAGATCAGAAACTCATAGGAGAGAGGTCTCTATGCACAGAGAAGCTGCTGAGGGAGCAAGCAGGCAAATACATACTCCTGGTATAATTCAATTGAGCTCTTAGTGCTGCTATTCCTCCTATTTGCAGAACATCCTAAAGCACTTTCACCCCGTTCCTCTGAGAGATGCAAAAGAGCACTATTGTGCTTGCTCTCCAGACAGAGAAATGTGGGAAGGCTGAGATACTCCCCAGGGTTATGCACGTCACTGACCGAGCCAGAAACAGCACCACTCTAACCACTCTTGCTCAGTTGCGGACCTCATCTCCCAGGTTAGGCCCCTGGCTAAAACTGTATCGCTCAGCTCATAAGCAGGGCATTGAGTCATGATGCCAAGAGCTTCTCTGGCACTGTTAACTTTAAATGTGACATTGTAAAATCAGTGCAAAAACAAGACCCTTGTTGTACTTTGATTTGAAACTTAAATCATCTGTAATTAATGGAACAAGGAGTCTCAGTCTAAGAAAGTCATACAGCTTTCAGCGCAGCTCTCATATTCAATTAGAGTCATACCTCCAGTTGTACTGGAGAAGCCCTTTCCCACATATCAGTGCCCTCCTACAGCTACACATACAAATGAAAAATTCAGAAGATGCAGCAAGAACCAAAGGAAGGGAAAGAATTTAGAAAGTGCCACCTGATTTCTGACCACACAGAAATAACTGGAATAAAGTTGCCCCCAAATACACAGTGCCACCTTACTGCAGCCTCCCCATCACCCTCCAGAAAGAAGAATAAGTGACAAGAGACAGACCCCTCCTCGGCCAGCCCCAGGGACAGTTGACCAGAAGAAACCCCTCCAGTCTGGGTCCTCGAAGATGTAAGGCAGGATACGGGTGAGGAGTCGACAGCAATTCAAAACAATTTGTCTCTCCTTCTCTGTGTGACAGCCACTCTCTGCTCCCTGCACCAGCTTCTCCACAGCCTGAAGGAAACAAAACCAAGGAAGGCAGCATTAGCCTGGGCACAAGTTAACAGGAGCTAGGCAGGACTATCCTGTGAGAGCCTCACACAGACTTATAAGCTGACTTATAAGATCTTGGGAGTCCATTTTCTCTCAGTTTAATGGCAGTGTTGCTGGCTGAAACTCTGAAAAAAATCAGGGTTAATTATTTTAAACAGACCTCCTTGAATTTCTGCTGTTCCACTGCAAGAGACCTCAAATGCCAGGGCTAATCCATGCAGCCCATGCGTAGTGCCACAGCCAGCCAAAGCACCAGAAGGCTCCCTCCTTCCAGCACTACTCCACGACACCACACAGTGAAAAGGGCAGATGAGATTAATCAGCTGCAGCAAGTACCCAAGATGCAGGCAGGAAGGACCAAGGCAGCAGTATTGTGCTGCACTATGTAAGGCACTGGTGATCACACAGAAACAGGGGATGATCACACAGAAACACACAGTCTAACAGTTGTGTATGCATGATTACAGCAGGGATCTCTCCTGACTCTGGAGGTGGGAGCTAAGCTGCTGCCAGTGTTAAGCCCAAGTTTCCCCACTGCCCCTGCGAATAGGACTGCTGCTTTGGAAAGAGCTTCTGGGCTGAGACTCTGCAGCCCAGCCAGTGGCTGCTGCAACTACCAGTGGAGGGCCACTGGGCTTTTCAGAATAGATGTGGGTCTCACCAAGCAGCAACCACAGCCACAGGAGGCAGTGACAGGAGGTTATACCTACATTTAGAAAAAAGCAGTCTCTTCCCTCCACAGCTGCACTCACTTGCTCTTACTCCCTTATCCCAAGGGTAAACAGAGGGGAAATGAAAGCCAAAACATTTAACAAGGATTCACCTTTCTGCTTTTTAATTCGTGAGGTCATGTGACCCTGCTTATTTTCATGGCAGACTGCCTGGGTCACTGACGCTGCCAGCCTGCGTCACTGCATTAATGGGTATTTAAGGGCTGTTTGTCCCAGCCTGTCACACACTAACTGAGCTAAATGATTTCTTCAGGTACACTCATGACTGTACAGCCTGAATCTCCAACCATGACTGTAAATTACATTTCACCACAACCACACTTCTAAGTCCAGTGGCACATTGCACATGGCATAGGTCAGGGCCCTCAGAATGGCAAAAGCACTGCTGGAGTCTTGTGGGCTCCATGTGACACTGATATCCCAAAAGCCAATACCAGGAAAAAAAACCACTGCAGTTTTCCTCATGTTCATATTTTCATATTTTTTCCTCAAGTATCCACTACATGCATATCTCTACAATTCACAGCTACCTTCACTATGATTCAGTAAGTCTCATTCACATATTGTAGAGGAGGAAAGAAAAACAGGATGGCAGCAACTATTTAAAACTGGAAAAATGCTATTCCAAATGTTTTCAACTACAAATTCAAGGCTACTCTTGGCATAGCTCAAATGAGGAGCACTGGTAACATCTGCACTTTCCCAGGCAGAGTAAGTCACAGGATGTTGCTCACCAGCTTGACAATTTGCCAAACCTGGCAGGGTAGGAAATGCAGTTCAATGTTCCTGTGCTTCATACAAGGAGGTGACAACAGCAGGAGCAGCATCAGGAATGTTCTGTTATCACAGCAGAAGGAAATCTTAAGAACTTCCTCAAACTTTATCCAGGAATTTGTGCAAGGACAGCATGCACATCCTTCTGGGATCTCTCAGCGAGAAGCCAGACTGATACATGGTGAGGTGCAATTAGGTGCAGATAAGGACTGGTATGTTACAATCTCACCACGAATATGCAGCCTTGCCACAGAGTCCCTCTGGCAAGAAGCAGTTCATAGAGCAGGCAAGACCCAAGAGGACAGAATAAAACACAGGAAGGGGCCAAGAGGAAAAAGGCTCAAAACTGATCAAATGCCAGATATGGTCTTCAGTACCATAAGAGAGGAAGGCTTGGAAGGCTTGAGAATTACCCTCAGGAGGAGACAGGGACAAGCAAGCACATTGGTACACAGATAAAATGTACCTATTACCTCTTGGAAACCACATTGCTGTTGATCCCCCGCTAGCATAGCTCCAATGAATAAAACAGCGCCAAACTTACCTTGTAGCACAAAGTTGCCAAATTTGAAGGTGATTCTTCTCTCACTGCTCGGATCTCTGCAGCTGGTACAAGGGCAAAGACATCCTGCACTGAAGTGGCTGTGTCTGCCCAGAACTGGTCCCAAAAGGCATCATCCGTGGCCTCCACAGGCTGTGGAGAGATAAATGTGGTTATAGACATAGAGCTACCATTCCATAACATCCAATCATCAGCAATTTTGCCTGACTTGGGGAGGGAATGAGACAAGGTTCAATAAAACATTCTAGCATTGGTTTTCTATCTTAGCATCTGTTTCCAGGGCTTTGGATGATTTATCTCCCAAACTCAATGACATACAGGAGGCTTTGTGTTTGTCTGCAACTGCTGCAAGTAATCCAAGATATCCACCATTACACGAGGGCTAGGCTGTCCTTGTGCACTCTGCCACCTTCAGAACAAGACCAGGAAGCCCTGAATGTGCACTGGAATTACTTTTGTTGTGACCAAAGTCTCGAGGAAGCAGTCAGGGACATCTCATTAGGGCATAAACAGACCCACAGAACTGACAGATCCATCTCAAAGCACTTACAGATAAAATGCAATTGATCTTTCTGAATCAAATATTTATAAAGAACTGGACTCAGTGCAGCCAGTGACTGCCAAGGCTTTGTTCTTAAAAAGCACTAAGTGGGCCATTCAAAGAGGAGATGGAAGAAGGAAACCAAAGAAAACAATCCATTTCAAACCTGTGGTCTCAGAAGCTCAGCCCCCAATGCAGCCCTGGGAACACACCTATTTCCACTATATTTTCTGCTAATACTTGCCAAGAGATAGGCACTGCCCAAACACAGCTGGGAGTAGTCATCCCACCCAGGGGTCCACCTACACGAGTGGGATAAATACATGCCTGTTTATGACAAGCAGTGTGAAAGAGATGGATCCATAACTGCAGTCAGAAGAGGAAAATGGGAGCTTTCTCAGGAGTTTCTCCAGCCATGGTATGGGCACACTTAGCAGGTCAGAAGAGCTGCTCACCTGAGCACTCCCAGCCTTTGGCTTGTTGCAAGGAGGAGCTCCCTGTTGCGACCAGCACCAGCTCCAAAGCAAACAGTAGCACTCATTAAGGGCATTCATCAGAACCGTTGGGTGGGTCTTACATGTCAGATATGAAAGGGGCCAAAATATGACTGTGTGTTGAATTTAAATAGCTCCTGCCCACTCCCAGATCTGCTGTAGAAGGCAAAAAATTTGCTCAGGTCTGCTGTGTCTAAATGCAGCTCAGATGCCACTTGTGAAACAACAGGTAATTCACAGCTCTGACACAGAGAAGTTCTGCATTGCCCTATTTGCCGTGACCTCCCGAACTAACAGCCTCAGTCCACAGGCACGTGACGTGTCACCACCACCAAAGGCCAAAAACTGAGAGGGGCCAGCTACCCCAGACTGGTACAGCAGGTTATTGCCCTGCAGCTCTTTGCCTTAATGCTTCAGTGCTGCTGCTCCTAGTCCTTCCAGTCATTTAATGAGCCAGCCCAAGCAACTCCCCAGTCTTTAAAAACAAAACCAGAAAAAAAAAAAACCCATGTGTGTTCAGACATCTTGTTAAACTCAGTCTGGTGTGGAAAACCTAAGTTTTTTCACCTGGATGCCAAAGCGAGATCCCACCAAACCTCTTCCCAAGTGAAGAACAACTTTTCCCAAATGGTTCGAGATCACAGCTGCTCAGAGGGAATCTGTAGGAACAATCCAAACCAATATTCACAGCCTGACTTTCAGCTGAGCATGTGAAGGAGCTCAGCTCTTTGTAACCTGGGCATGAAACGCTTAAATGGAAGAAAAGTTATTTTGCACATCTCCTCTCTAATTGGACTCCTCAAAAAGAGCCAAATAATTGGAAATCTGATCTATGTAATGCATGAAATACCCTACAAATCCTACACTCCATTTCAAACCACACACCACAACCCCAAGTATAACTGCCACATGTACATTCTGGCTGCCTGCCACAGCCACTCCCATTGACAACAGCAAGCAGCAATTGCAGCTAATTGGGCATCATGCATAAATAATGTCTTCACCCTCAGCTAGAGGGGGAGGAGAAAACCATTTCCCTTCAGAAGAGATTGAGCCCTTTACTTCCCACTAGCCTGAGGCCTCCTCAGAGGTTGAACACAGCCGCTATTTTACAGATGGCAGCACAACATGGATTGAGGCACTCTGACTGCAGTCCCTTGGAGCAGGGAAGCACAGGGGTGATTCCCTGAGTTGCAATGTTGGATGTACAGCAGTGTTCATGTCTCAGCTGCCATCCTGGCAACCAGATTACACTAAAACACCGGTACCTTGCATTTTTAATAGCTGTAGCAAGTCAGCTCTTCATCAACAGATGGTATCCCATGTACAATCCTGGGACATGGATTCAGTACTGAGTTACTCACATCCCCCACTGCTCCCCTGTTTTAATTACCAGCCTGGCATCATGAAGCTACTCAATCCACATAATACTCATCTCCTTGATAGAACATTACTGGCTGTCTTTAAGCTGATTGTATTCTGCATGAAGAATCTCTAGGGATCTAAATATCCAATTCCTCAGCTGAGCTCACCCAACAGACTGTATCCAGCCTCATAGAGGAGAGAAATACAGAGACCTAGATTAGCCTTGCTCACCAGCCAAGGATATCTTCATTTGGAAATGTCAAGATTTAGGTACAAGTGTTGGTACAGCACAAGCTGCAGTCGCAAATCCCAGAACACCCATAGCCTTGACAGTGCTTCAGCCAGAGAGCTCACGAGGAGCTGAATCCGCAGCACAGGTAAGGAAGAGCCTAATGTTCCTCCAGCACAGTGTAGATAACTAGCTGTGCACCAGCAGAGCAATGTGGGTAAGAACTGAGGGATCACTAGCTCGACTCTACTCTGGAAACACAACTGGCATATCTGGAGAACAAAGGCACTTCCTAACCCATCCACATCTCATGGCAGAGATTGCTTAAGGTACAGAGCTGACTGACAGAGAGAGACTCTGATGCCCAAACCCAGTTCAACACCAAAGGGATGAGGTAATTGTAGAGCAGAGTGCTGCTGAGGACACAGTGGGCAGATCCAAGCTGATGTGACAGACCGGGCAAGGAGAGAGACTTCTGTCTTCTCAGCTGCACACTGACCAAACAAAGGTAAAACCAGTCATTCTGGACACCTTCATTCTTTATTTTCTACTAGTTGTAAATGTTGTGTTTCAGGTTCTTTGAAGCACACTACACACACCATGCAGGAGTTAGGAAAGGAAGACTAAGCAGAGAATCACAGTCTGAGCCGGCAATCCCCAGACAAACAGGATACCTCAGAGGAAACAGGAAAACAGAGGGCCTGACCGTGTCCTAAAAACAGGAAAAGCTCCTAAGACACAGTCCCCCCTACTTGTTACTGTCCTCAGCTTGACAGCAGCACCACCTTCACTTTTTCTTTTAGACACAGTTCCTCACAAACTCTGGCAGTGTGCATGTGGGCATGTTTATACCTCCTCCCAGCCAAGAGCTCTCTGCACTTATGACTTAAATCAAATGTCCATTCCTAACAATTCCTCCAACAGGCCTCCACTAGAGGACTGTTCTAAAACTAATTCTAAGGTTGCTGCACACCATCAGCAGAGAACCAAGGGTACCCTTGCTCACTGTGTTCTCTTTTTGCTTCTTGTCAACACACCAACTAAGCATTCCACCAGCCAAGGCAGCAATCCTTTGGAGCACAGGCTCTCCTTTTCCTGAGGCTCAACAGTAGAGCAAGTCCCTCATCCCTGTCTGGGGTTTCCAGCCACTACTGCACAAGCTCAGGTAATATGCTACAGCAGTTGCTCCTCTCCACCCCAAATGTGGCAGAACTGTGGTGTGTAATGGTCATTCACTCAGCACTTGATTGAGATTTAGATTAGGTAACTCTGTAGGGCCAGGGATTGGTTTGAGGCAATTCACACACCTTTGTAGCATCTATTTGTGAGCCACTGTGCAAAAGGAAAGCCTGTGGACAGATTTATTCAAAATATAAATAACTACTAAGATTTTATCCCTCCTGCCAAGGACACCTCTACACAAGCTTCAGAGAAATAGCTGGGGTTTTTTTTCTGTAGGATCTTTGCACTCAGCAGTGCAGAATCAATGAGAGACGTCAAGTCTACCACCAGTTCTCTGCTCTCACAGGAGACAGTGTTGCAAAGCAAACTGTAAAATGGGATTTGTAGAAGTCTGTCTGGGAAAGCCCAGGACAAAAGTGTGAAGTGTTAGTTACAGCTTTGCTTTTAAAACAACTTTGCTTTTGATCAACCTGAGAATCTTGGACAACTGCGTCAAGCTTAAACACTGTTAGAAACAGTCTGCCAGGGACCAACCTTTCTCCAAGCACAAGATGTGCTTTATTCAGACTCCAGCTAACAGCCCATTGTACTCCTGAATTTCCACACCAGGAAAAAGGAAAGGACTGAGGTTTGTCCCTCGTGTTTGATTCCTCCTATCTTTTTAAAAGCAGAGGCATAACTCCCATTAAAATCTAACAAGCTGGTATACAAGATCAAAAATTCTTATCTTCCAGCTAGTTGCTGGCAGGAACCCCAGCTGATTGGGAAAAGGTGGCTCCCCAGCAGTTAAAACTCCCAGATCAGTTCCCTGCAGTCGACCAGCCCTGATGAAGTGTCATAGTCACAATCCATGTTTCCCTTCATCTGTTAAATAGGCAGCACTTTTATGGGCAATTTGGGAGGGCTCACACATTCTTTATTATGAAGCACATCTGTTTTATTATCAAAGGGATGGGCCCTACCAGTATAATGTGTGCAGTGTAATGTAATATATACATATCATATAAAAATCCTAAAGACCATTTCTCCATGTGTGACTATAAATATACATCTATGGCATAAGTTAATTTCTTCCTTCTGGTAACACTGCCATTTTTAATCACTGAAATAATTCTGAACTGATTTTTCTTTTTTAATACTCTTACACCTTTGGAGTTTCTCTTTGGCAGTTAAAAAATCAATTAAGTCAATTCCATTTGTGTCCAGACTTGGTTCCATTTTCAAGTTCTGGGCTCCACATGTGCTGTAAGCATTTAAGTGTTATGTTCCTTACAGATTTATTTATTTATTTATTTATTTTAATGTTCACATGGGAACACTCATTTTTTAATTAAGAAAAGCCTGGATATTATAAAATCCTATTTTTAAGGAAAAATTAACTTCTGTGCCAACTATAAACCTTCACCAATGAGTGAACAGTAACTTGTGCTCAATCACTTCTTCCTATCAGTGCCTTAGGAACACCTCACAGTGCACTCTGAGCTCAGAGTTTCACATTATCAATGATTTGAGGAAAATCTCTTTGTCCAGCTCCCTAATGTCAGAGGAGAAGGCTGCAAAAAAGGAGACAGGCTGCTGAGGAAGCGAAGCATGTTGTGAGCCAATAGCTTGGAAGGATTTGGCTCTGTCCATTACTGCAGCCTGGTTTTGGATCCAGGATCTCATGGACTAGGAGGTTTTGCTGCTGGTAAGAGATCAGAAAGCTCCAGGAGAACCCAGTCACGCATTCTGCACAAGCAAACACTGGTGCCCTTCTACAGAATGTAAATATGGGAGTGCCAACACCCCGCCCTTTTCCACATGCAGTCAGTCTCACCTAGACCACAGAGACGTGAAATGAATCCAGCCAAGAATGAAGCTTTTGCTCCTTCCTTTTTGTTCCGGGCCCCAGTGAACCTTCTTCCCTTACACAGGTCGATAAACCAGGGGAGGGGAGCACTCTCGCCTGGGCTGCTGATCCAAGGGATTGCCTCACACAGGACTTTCTTTGTGAACAGAAGACTGGGCAGAGCCCCATAGGCCTGATTTACAGTCCCCCAATCTCACTTTATAAGCACATTTCCCCATGAAGGAAGGACAGCCCAAAGCTCAGGATACTCTGAACAATTTGTGTGTGCAGAAGACTTTGGAAGAATCCCTTAAAACATTAATCCCCCCACTGCTCTCTTTACCTACATCCACAACTAGTTGTTTTTAAGACTATATTCACAAAAGCCATTTTTTAGCAATACAGATAAATGTGATACTACTTTATAAAGTATAAGCATGTTTTTTTACAGGCTCTTCCACAGCCTTACCCATATATAATCCAATTCCCAGTAGCAGCCTCTGTCTCTTGAGTTTTCACAAACTGTCTCCTACCACCCTTTATCCCTTTGCATCCATACCCTTTTCTTGTGAATTCATTCCTCATCATTAACTATTTTTCTGCCATCACCCCCACGTTTTCTTAGCAGCTGTTATTGCCTTACTTCCAAAGGTGGATCATAACAACTGTTCTCCATCACAGCTCAGAAGAACCTGAGATGTGACTTCTCAATACAGCAAAATCCCTCTGCTCCTTGGACAGAAGGACAGGCTACTAATTTTCTGCCAGTGTGTTGCTGCTACTGGTCACTCTACTTAAAACAAAAATTAAGCCAGCTCCCAGGCCAGGCACAACATATGTTAGACCTCTAGACAGCAATCCTCCCTTCTAACAGCCCCGACTTTCACCTAACTCCTTCTCCACCTCAGCCTGCAGATATAAAGCATTATTTCACATAGCACAGATGGAAACCTCTGCTGCAAACAGCACAGCTGCCCAAGAGCCCTTTCCATCAGCTATTACCTAAAAACAGGGCAAGGTTCTCCACCCGTTATGCGCGGAGGTGGGGGAAAGGATACAGAAAAGGGAGCAGCGGCAAATCGTGTGATGTAAACCCGCAAGCTGAATACATTAGGAGCTGACATCCCTCATGACAGCAGCGTCTGCTCTGTTAGCACAAGACGCTGTTCAGCAAGGCACAAGATGTCACCAGAGGCGGTGACAGGGCCCGGCCAGGTCTGGACCGGCTGGTGCTCCTCTACAGACACGGCGATGGGCGCAGCCTGCCCTGAGCCACACCGGCCCCCGGCCTTCGGCTACGGCCTCGCTGGGAGAGCCTGCCCAGGGCCGGCCGCGACTGCAGCCCCGCTCCCGCGGGTCCCCAGCAGCTCCAGCCCCGGCCCCACACGCAGGGACCCGCTTGGGGACAGCGCACAGGAGCGCCAGGGGTGTCTCGGGCATGGCCGGGTGCGAGAGGCCCCTTAGGCTGGCGGTTCCCGAGATGGCGCGGACCCCCTCTCCCCCCGCCCGAGATGGCGGCCCTCACCTGGGTCTTGGTGGTGAGCTGGATCACCGCCTTCCTGAAGTTGAGCTTGGAGTCGGCGCTGCCCATGGTGCGGCCCGGCTGTGGGCAGGGCCGGGCAGGGCTGTCCCCTCACGCCGCCGCTCCTCGGGCCGCCGCTGACGCCATCCCCGTCCCCGCGCCGGCGGCTCCCGCTGCCTCCCTCCTCCTCCTGTCAAACCGGGGCTCGCCGGTCCCGGCCCTCCCTGCCTCCGCCCGCGGCTCCTCCTCCGCCAGCTCTCCATCCCTACATCCCGCCCCGCCACCTCCCCTCTTTTCCCACCTCCGCCTGTCATCCGTGCGCTGCTTCACCCTTTCCTTCTCACCCTTCTCCTCGCAGCCCCTTCCCTCCGTTCCCTTTCCTCTCACATTTTGCTCCCCACGGCCGTGGTCCTCACAGACCCTGCCTCATCTTCACTCACGGCAGAGCACGGCCTTGCTCATTTCTCCTTCCTCGCTATCCCCTCCTGCCTATTCTCCCTGCCCCGCGCTTTTCTTTATAGCCCTTGTCGTCTGCTCCATCCTTTGCCTTATCCCTGCATCTAGTTCCTCTGCTCCCTTGTCACCGCTTCTCCCCTTTTCTTGCCCTTTTTCCGGTTCCTCTACACGCAGCCTTTGTCCCCTGAAGCTCCTTTGCCAGGCTCGGGCACAAGCCCAGTGACAGCTCTGTCAAGCCATCACCGGCCACTCTCAGAGCCTGGTCCCAAGCCGAAATAGACCAGAGGTGCAAGCAGGATGCCAGAACAACAGCCAGCTCCAGTCTGTCCCTAGCCCTGGCTTGAAAGGAGCTAGGAACAAGCACACTTTAACAGACCCTGTTCGAGCACCTTATACGGAGCTCATTGCATGCGGTGGCCCATTAACCCTAATGAAATTCCACACACACACAAGGAGAGGATGTTTGATAGCCCTGGGTGCTGGGAATTCAGGACTTGCCACTCAGTGAACACCTCAAAGCAGCTGTTTGAGGGCATTCAGTGTTGCCTTTGAAGTCATCGTCGCGGTTTTCTGCTCTAGCCGCTCTGTGAACTGCAAGCAGGTCTTTTTGGTGTCCCTGAGTTACATTCCACATGCTCAGCTCTGCAAACCTCCTTCAGAGGAAGTGAGGTAATTCCAATCGTTCTGCAAAAGAAAGCAGTGTGCTGACCCTCCAGCTGGGGCAGACTGTGGGAATTCTCATTTGTTGGCATATAACCTGTACGGGAGTGATGCTTGATTTGATTGAGTGACATATCAGATCTGAGACATTCTGGTAAAACTTACAGGAAAAAATATTTTCACAAAATCGTGTAATCTGACTTTTGCTGCTTTTGCCTCCAAGTACTCAATATGGCTACAATATACATATAAATTATAAAAACTTATTATTAGGAACAAAACAGTTTTCAAAAGCAATTATTTCTCACACATAATAGAAGAACTCTAGTCTGACCACTTCAGGGCAGACCAAAATTTGAAGTAATTAAGGGCATTGTTCACGTGACTTTTCAATAGGTGTGAGAAAGGCAAAATTTTCCCATTTCTGTACCAAAATTGTCTAAGAAAAAGATCTAAGACCTAGAGATGGCTTTCTCCCAAACGCACCAGAAGTGCTTTATTATGTTTGCCGAGTTGTAAGTACCAAGTTGAAGAGACTCTGATTCTGGTCTGTGACTGTATTAAGACAGATGACTTTCCAGGCAGCCACTGAATTTTCAGAATGTGTATATGTGATGGAGAGGTCTATGAGGAGAAAAGGGGAGAGAAATAGTCTATAATTTCTCTTCCTTTCCCATCTTTATCCCCTTCCTCTGCTGCTGTACACAGGAGCTGAGTTCTAGTCCTTGCTTTAATCATCCAGGGGCTCCCAGCTGCCTGTCACTGCTGGATTGGATAGAGTTTTCTGACACAAATCCCATATTTTCTGGATGTACAGTCTGCTGCTCTTGTGTAGATACTTTATACTGCCTTTTCTGTAGGCACCACTGCAAAATATAAATCTGTGGTGATCCATCACACAGAAGGAAGAAAACACAAACAAACAAACAAACAAACA
>VWZN01003115.1:189087-213116 GCA_013396955.1 Regulus satrapa
AAAAAAAAAAAAAAAAAACCCCCCCCAAAAAAAAAAAAAAAAAAAAAATCCCCAGAAAAACATTATCCAACCCCACTGTTACAGTCACAGAAGTTGATTTGGATCTTAGGATCTCTGATAGATTTCAGGGCTGACAAGCATAAAATAAATTCCCTTGGTCCAAACTCCATCTAGGAGAAAGACCACCATCTCTAAACCTTATTCCATTAAGGTGGAAAGCAAGCACCAAAATCCCAAGATTTTTTTCTGAATTTACTTATATGTAACAGACACATTTCCCCCTCAGAACTCTATAAATCCTGATTTCTTTGAATTTTAAGCTCATTTCATCCTTCACAAAGATAAGAAAAATGAAAGAGGAACCCACATCAGAGGCACCGACTTCCCATCAGAGTGCAAAATAACATAGGGTTGGAGGAAGACACTACACTGAGGAAATGTTGTGGGGCTGTTTGTATAGGGTGTCCTCTTTTGCAGACCCAGCTAAAGGGGGATGGATGATCTTCCTGAAGAACAACCCAAACAAACCCAGCAAGGCAGAGGAAACCCCCACGGAGAGGTCCCGATAATTGCCTCAAGTCACCGTGAAGCTCACGGCAAGGACACGGCATTTCAACCGCAAGCCCTGCTCCTGGCAGACCTCCCAGCCGGGAGGGACAGAGCAGGGGCCTGCAGGACCGCTCCCCTTCCTCCAGCCCGGGTGAGCCCCACCCTGGCCCCCCGCGCTCCTCTCCCCGCAGCCCCGCGCCCGCCCCGCTGTCCGCGGCTGGGCTGGGCGGAGAGGAGGAGGCGGAGGCGGAGAAGAAGGAGGCCAAGGAGGCCGGTCTCGCCTCGCCTCCCCCTTCCCTCTCGCCGGTTTTCTTTGCAGCATTTCCATGCTAGAGGTCCCCACCGAGCTGCGGAGCGAGGATCTGCCTGGCTGCGCTGGGCCCTCTTCCTTCCTTTGTGCATCCCCCAGCCCTGTGCAAGNTCGTGCCTTCTTCCCGACCCGGCCAGGGCACCGAGGCCGCATCCCCGCCCGCATCCCTGCCCGTATCCCCGCATCCATCCCGCTCCGCGGTTCGGAGGCTCCGGGCCCCCCTTCGGCGGATGCTGCGCGTCTCCCCGGGCCGCTGGTGCTAAATGCTGAGCGCCGACAGGATGGAGGAGTTTCAGAGCGAGGAAGAGGAGCCCTGGTACGACCAGCAGGACCTGGAGCAGGGTAAGGATGTGGTCACGCCGCAAGCTGCCAGGGATGGTGGGCCGGGGGATGCGTGGGCAAGAAAACGGGCAAACCCCGGCGACGGGAGGGTGGGATGGATACCTTCTCTCTGGACTGCTATCTGCTATCAAAGCCACCGCCTCATCCTGCAGCAGCAAATCTCGGCTCTGCTGCTCCAAACCACTGCCCTGGCTGAGGAAAGTTTAAAGCCAAAGGATAGAGGGAGGGAGCCCAGAACTGTCCTAAGCACCAGGACAGTAAATAATTTGTTGTGTTACATATTCAGGGAAGCTGGTTCCCAAAAAAACCTTGCTGCAGGCAGAATCAAGCAGGGGTAGTTATGACACTGCTTTTATTTCAGAGTAGTCCAAGGTAGAGTTACCAGGCACATTAGTTAGAAATTAATACATGGGAAATCATGCGTTGCTAGGGATGCTGAAAGTCTCTCTCAAAAGCTTTTGCTGTCCGAGCTCAAATCCAAAGGGATCTTCAGCTTCTTAGTCACCTAATTACTTCTGGAGATTTTTCCAATCGGCCATAAAACCAGAGAAATATGGGAGGAGAAGAAAAAAAATCCAGGCCAAGTTTCAAACCGCAAAAGAAGCCTTGTTAGCAGATAAACATTCACTTCTGTAGTTTGCTTGGAAGTAACTGTACCTAGTTCAATGGAATGTTTATCCTAAGGCTGGACAGTTGGTACCTGTATTTGTGTCTTTTTTTAATTTCATTTTTCTTATCTTAATATTTTGAGTCAACACACAGTAAGTAAATAACTGGAAGAAGTCCATTTCAGCCAGTGGCCTAGGAATGAACAGAACTGACTTGCCAATGCATAGCAAAAAATCATTCCTACCTAAACACCCTCTGGCACGTTGTGCTGTAGGTACAGTTTTATATTTGCTGTTCCCAGCTGACTGTTAGCAGGGATGTGCAGTCCAGCTGCAGTGCCTCAGCCCACCATCGCTCCAGTACATTATGTCATGATTTGAAGTTTATACAACTTCAGTTGCAGGACAGGGGCCCAGCAAGGAATGATATCCAGCCCCACAAGGGTTGTCACAGCTGGGCTTTAACCTCAATTTCTCAATTAACAGGAAGTAGTGGGATACTGAGCCCTGTTTTTGAAACACAACACTCAAACAAAGCCAAGAGCATGGAGATGAAGTTATCAGCTGGATAAACAGTGCAGCCTTTGAATGCTCAGAAATTCACATTTCTGGGTGACGTCTTCCCATGGCTCACAAGGGGCCTGGGCAATGGTCCAGGGGCGGGATGTAGGCTGAGGAACAGCAGAACTAGGGATGAATATAGGGAGTGTGGAACAATGTGGGACCAGTTGATTTTAGCCTAACGCTGTCCCTAACAGTGTCAGGTTCATGAGTCAGCACTGGCACTGTACAACTGTCTCACAACAATAAAACCACCTTCTCACTGCAGGCCAAGTTCCCAGCTTTGTCCCAGCAGCCTAAAACCAGAATTACTGTCTCCAGATGATGGGTTGATGCTGGGTATGGGCTCCACTTTTGAGCACATACAGAACTGGAGGAAAGCACAAACTCAAAACAAAGCCCAGCTGTGGGTTCAAAGTCTCCTGTATATGAATAGGGGCTGCACAGGCTTGCACAAACTCAAGGAGAGATATGAGAAGGCTTTAACTGGAATCAGTCAAATGGAAAGGTCCTCCAGGGTAATTACAACTGTAATTAATTTGCATGATGCACAAAGCATCACAAAGGACAGTGCTACACTTTGTCCACATACACCATGCCTTTGCATGACACCCAGAGGTCTTTGGTGGTGGCACAGCCATGGAGCTGTTGGTTTGGGAATGGGGGGGAGGGTGGAAGCACAGCACAAGACCTCCAGTGTGGCATGATTAGAGGCGTTTCTAAGAGGCGTTGCCAAGAGCCCAGGGTCGCACAGAAACCCACGCCTGGCAGCAGTACCGGGAGGGCAGAGGACAAAAGCAGAGGCTCAAAGACCATTAGTTAGGAGCAAGGGGTGGGAGAAACAAGGAACAATCCAAGCTAGGAGAGCAGAGAAGGTTCCTCTGTGAACCAGTTGGTTGCTGGGCCTTTATCGTCATTTCACAGCATCATCAAATATTTATTACATTTACATCCAAAACCGTTTGCTAAGCAACAGATGGTTTAACTGGGAGCTCTGTGATGATTATGTTAATTAACCATTTTAGCACCAGAGTGGAAATCATGCCTCCAGCTCCACACCAAGCACTTGTTACTTTCTTCATCATCCTCCATGAGTTTCACCTTGCCAAAGTAACTATTTTGTTTTAAATAATAAATCCCAATCACTCTTTATTTCCCCTGAGGTGTCCACAGCAACTGGGTGCATCCACCACATGCTTTGGAAGCAGCAAGATCTGGTCCCCAGTCTCAAGGCCCTTCCAGCCTTGTTCAGATTTAGCCAGTGCCTTTCAGATGCCTTTACCTGTTTCCTGCACACTGTAACACTCTGTGACTCAAGGCATTGTGCACCAAGGTGCCTTAGCACATAGAAGCAAAGACTCATATCCCAGCCAGGACCCTCAGCAATGACATGGTAACAGCAGTGGTGTCCTGTAAGGTTTCTGTTGCAATGATATTACCTCTGTGAAGGCTTTCTGATTTGAGGAAAGTGATAAAAATGGAGCTGCAATTCCCTCATATAGTGACTGAGTTTACGGCTTTGTAAGCATGAAGAGGTATCAGTGCTGCTTTGGTTCAGCCACCTCCTATAGGCCAGGGAGTCTGTGCCTCTAAGTGTTAAAACCAAGATAAAATTCTGGTGAACCTTTTTCCAGCCGTTGAGAACTGATGATGTGGCTACAATTGCATCACACCCTGTGCACAGGGCCTATGTGCAGCCAGACCCCAAGAGAATGAATGAGCTAAAATTAGAGAGTCTGAGCTGCGGATAAGCGGGGGCACCTTTCCTGTTCATCAGGAGCGTTTGTGCTTGGGAGGGCTTTGTGCCAACTCAATTGCATCTGGATCCAAACAGACCCAGCAGCTCTGCCAGCCACTTCCAGCCTTCAGCTCCCCCGCAGCAATCTCACAAGATGAATTCTTGCAGTTATCCCACTGCATTTCCTGATCCTCCCAGCCTCCCTATCACCCTGCCAGCATTCAGGTCTCAGAACAGAGCACAACCCAAGAGGAGGTTTCTCAAAGCCACCCTTCTCACCCCTGGACCTAACCATA
This sequence comes from Regulus satrapa, assembly GCA_013396955.1. Lineage (NCBI taxonomy): Eukaryota > Metazoa > Chordata > Aves > Passeriformes > Regulidae > Regulus > Regulus satrapa. The sequence continues at coordinate 193,492 of VWZN01003115.1, forward strand.
GTCTATGGGGGGATTCTTGGGTGTCCTGCATGGGGCCAGGAGTTGGACCTGATGATCCTGATGGGTCCCTTCCAACTCAGCATATTCTAGGATTCTATAAGTGTGGGATGATTCCTCCCATGACAGTAAACAGCCTCTCACTGCTCAGAGATAGGCAGCAGGACCAGAGGGAGTGCAAGAACCAGCACATCACCCCATTGCCACTGTGAGACCAGTTCTCCTCCTCAACAGCCACAGAAATGTTTGGACCACACCATCTGCAATGCAGGCTTAGGATGTTACGGCTGTAACCTCTAAAGGTCTCCAGATTGAAGGATCTTTTTTAATTCCTCATCCTCTTGCCAAGCATCTGATTGCTTGAGTACTAAGAAGGAAAATAACACAAGGTGCTGAGCTTGCATGACTCCCAACTCATCCGTGTAAAGACACAGGGTCACCAGTGCTCCAGTGTCCAGATCCTGGCATTGAAGTGAGCCCAGGGGATCCAAGCTGGCACCCACTAGAACCCATTCCTGCACCACCTGCAGTCCATTACCAGCCTCCCCAAAGTATTCACTGCATAGGGGAGCTGGTGAAACTCCATATTCTGCCCTCATGAGACAGTTACCCCAGCAGTCCAGGGACAAGGCATACACCTTGCCTGTCATCCAGAAGCAGTTATCTACCCTCCCTCCCTCCTCAGAGGCAAGCCAGAAGGACAGAGCTTTGCCTGCAGTAGCTGAGCCACTAATTTATTTAGCAGTACAGTACAGCAGGTAGCTTATGGAAGTGGAAAGTTTTCAGTGACTAATTGCTGAGCTGCTTAGGAATGGCAAGAGGGACTAGAAAAGTCAAAGGAGACAAGGAAATAAGATGACAGGTTAGTCTAAGGAAGTGATGAGAGGCTCCAAATATGGGGGGGGGGAAATATAGATGTATTTTCCTAGAGTGAAAATTCCTCTGTTACATGAAGACAGCAAGAAAAAGGGGTACAAGAAAGCCCCACACAGCAACTTCCAGTGAGAGACCAGAAGCTCCTCTCTACATCTGCTGAGCCCAGGCACATAGTTCCAGCTGTGGGAGGGAGCAGAATTAGAGGAACTGCTGGAAAAAGGAAAAAAAAACCCTCTGAAAAATAAAAAACAAACAAACAAACAAACAAAAAATCAGAGTTTTCCATATCTCCCTTCCTGGAACCATCAGCTAACAGTGGCAATTCTCCTTGACAAGGCCCTGCACAAAGGATTTATGGTCTGAATCCTGAAGGATGTTTTCCCCCAGTGGCTCTGAACCTGAGGGACTCAAAGCCAAGGCACCAGCCCTAACACCCTGCATGTGGAGCCTGTCCCCCTACCCCAGCATTTTCCAATCCTCTTTCTTTGCTCCTGTACCAGCCAGTGCTGGCTGGTGACAGGGCGGATGCACTGACTCAGTGTGACAGGCAGGAACCACTTAGAGCAGTGACAGCACCAGGGTCCCATCCTGCTCCTGCTAAAAGCAGTGCTCAAAGCACTCAGGATATCCTAACACACTGCTCTCTCCCTGCCACATTCACACATGCTGTGTCCTCTCCCAAAAGGCTTTCCCAGAGTAGCACTGTGCTAAATTCTAACCTAATCTCGCTCCAACAGATCTGTGTACTCACACCAAACACTTTCAGGGTTTCCAAAGCTTCTATTTAATCTGCCCAAAAACAGGTATGCGGGCCAAGAATTTAGGAAAATATCTCCAATTCAAAATACCCCAAAGGAAGGAGGCCAGATGTTACACAACTGCTGCTTTTTGCACAGCTGGGAATTTCAAAGGGATTTTATGTTACAGTTTGTTTTTTCCTTTCTTCCGTATGTATTTAACAAACAGTTATAAACCTTCTCCCCAAAAAGTGACAGTTCTAATGGTTTAAACAGACTGTTCCTCTGCAGCTTTCTGGGAAGTCAGTGTAGTCTACCCCATGTGTTGTGCAGCTGCCCTGGCCCTGCTCAGTTAATTGCCTCCTCCCTTAAGAATTCAGACCTTCAAGTGTGTAATATCCAGGTCCAAGCTGGCCTCTTCCAAATATGCAGCTGCAGCACCAGCAGCTGGAGCAAGGACGTAATCATGCCATCTTCCAAGTTTTCTTGGTCCACAAAGAAGTGTTGAGTCCTGGGAAGGCACCTGAGCCGGGCGGTGGTGGCCAAACACCGGTGTCTGCAGGAGGAGGCAGAGCAAGGAGCAGCACAGCACACCCCATGAACATTAGTCTTTGCAGCAGAACTGTGTCAGGGACACTGGTTTGTGTGGGGAGGCCCCAAAAGAAGTATTGCTTTGCATCCTCCCCAGAACCAGTGGTGAATGTAACATCATTTCCACAGTAAATCAAGTATTCTATTACTCCCTTTCCCTGCAAACTGAGACTGGAAGTTTACAGCCCTGTGCTCTTCCTGTGCAGCTGCACAAACAGCACTGATCCCTCTTTTGAGGTCAGGATCTCTTCCCACATGGGCAGCATCTGCAGTCTGTGCCAATAACCAGGCACAAGGCAGCTGGGCTGTCAGTTGAGCACCTGGAAGAACAGGGCTTCCTAAACTCCCCAGCGGCAGATGGGAAGGGAGCAGTAGTGGGGCAGCACCCTGCAACATAATACACTTTTCTTCAAAGTCAAGAGAAAGGGTTGCTGGAAGAAGTGGGCAGGTTTTTGGCATTGCTGCAGAGGGTCAGGCTGTTTCTGCATTTAGCTGTAACACGTGGAAGAAAGGTCTCTGTACCAACCTCTAGACATAAGAGGTAGCAGACGGAAGTAACCAACAGGGGCAGTGCTGGCAGGGGTCTTGGGGGCTGTTACAGCTGCAAAGTGACAGTTGTGATGGAATGGTTACTTCCCGAGTGTCCAAATCACTCAGTATCAGTGGTTCCACCTGCCTCCTGCCAGCAAGAGAGGAGCAAGGGCATCTAAATTGGTTGGGAATGGCTCAGAGGAGGGGAATAGGTTGCATGAGCAGGAGTAGGGCAGCAGAACTGACACGGTTGTGGCAGCCCAGTGCTGTAGGCACCATCCTTTGCCACGCGAGCATGGTGACCTGTCCTTTGCAGGGCACCTTTGCTGAGGGCTCTGCACGTGCACAGCACTGTGCTGATCCTCCTTGATGCTCATCCTCCTTGTCCATCTTGGGTCACTTACAACCTCCTGCCCCCAAAACACACAGGGAAGAGGAGTTCTGCCACATGGCAACCATCCACATGCCTGTGTCTTTAGCTTTAAAAGAGTAGAAGCCTTTATTCATGGTTTTCTGCAACCCAACATAATTAATTAGTTGGAGATTTGCTGCCTGAGGGAGGAGTGCAGACAGGAAAGCTCTGGCTGCCTTCCTCCCTCCTCTTTCTTTGCTCCTTTTCTTCAGCAGCCCCACTTGTACATATTTATTTAGGACATTCTGATCCAGGTGCACTATCAGAGCCTTGGAGCCACCAGTCACCAAGCTCTTTCAAACCATTTTAGCCTATAAGGCAAACAGAGGCACTGAGGCTGTTTAGATAAGAGAACAGCAGGAAAATATGCAGATGGGGCCTCAGCCATGGTCTAATAACATCCTCTGTGTTCTCATGCTCTAACAATTTGGCAAAAAGCACAGCAATTGCTGTGGGCACAGCAATGGGACTGCTCAGTGTGTGTCTGTAGGGACACAGCTCATAAGCAGGGGTGAGCATCCTGGGTCTCAAGCATTAATATACAGGGGAGAATTTTGGGTGTGGGATGATAAGAGGGAAGAAAGAAAAGGCATAAATTAAATCAAAAAAGTATGGTGAGCATCTGAGAAGAATAAAGGATAGCTGATGGAGGAAATATTGACTAGAACTGAAAAATATAGATGGCAAGGAAGGGAGCAGCAGGAGCTGAGAGAGCTGGAGGGCTTCGCTGCAGCACAGCACAGCACAGTACAGTGTGTCCTGAGCCTCGTGTCAGGGATTTTCAGTCCTTGGCGGTGCCACTTTTGCCCAGGGGGCTCAAGATAGCATGGAAGGAGCTGTTCTCAGTGCACTGGGCTTGCCTTGACCACCTGCCAAACAACCCTCTGCCACCACCTGAGCCCACTCCCCCACCAGGGACACTTGCACAGCCAAAGGCAGCACAGGATTACACAAGAGAAAGAAAAGGAATTTTAAAAAAAAAAAAAAGGCAGGAAATCCAGAAAATCTCATTAGGGTAACAAAAATGCCAGTGTGACCAACATCAGCTCAGTTCAGCAAGAGCTACAGTTAGAAAGGAGGAGAAGGAAGAGGAGGAGGCAGCTGTGCTGCCAGGGACTTAGACACCCTCTTTGCTCTCACCCAGCCTTAACAGAGGCTTTTCCCCACCTGCTTCATTGGAGCCTTTTTGCAAAGCAAGCCCTGCCTTTGTGGAACACTCCACTACACCAAAATAGCAGATTGTCCCAATAATCACACAGAACACCAAGTGCAAATCTGAACTGAGCAGCAATGTCTGAGTTACACCAGTGCAAAGGCGATGGGGAATCTACATCTCAGCAGTAACACTGGTGACTCTGTAAGCTCTAGCTGGCCTTGGGAAACACTATCTTCTGTGGAACAGGCATGTTAGAAAGGCTTTTGAGATGCTGCCAGATGGCATTTGCTTCCTTGCACCCCAGCAAGTTCCACTGCAATGCCTTATACAGGCCAAGTACAGAGATTGTTTCCATCACCTGCCATGGAGTAGCAGTAAGTGATATACAAAAGCTGATCTTCATTGTAATATACCCAGACAGCACAATTCCTTGCAACTATGAAGGAAAATAAATGAGAAGCAAGTATACCCTACCCCGAGGTAAACCAGCATGGCATCATTCAATTAGACTTTGAAAGGAATAATTGCACCCACCCTTGACTTTAAGTACCCATGTGTAATGGAGCAGACAGCAAATGCCATTAAATTAAATGTCAACAGCATTAAACATCAGTTCTTAATTCTCAGTGTACCCCATCCATCAGCTCACAAGCACCTTGAGCTTCCTACAGAGACCTCCTCAGCCTCTCCCTTACACTTCAGCAGATGCATTCACCATGTGCAGCACAGGACAGGAGGAGCCCTTTCCACAGCCCCACAATTAAGAAGGGGCCACAAGTAATTCCTTTGTATATGCTCATCTGAAAAGAACCTGAAAATCTATAAACCCTTGCTCATCTGGGCCACACAGCAAGACTTCTGTATCCCCTGCAAGCTTCTGGCTTTGCAGGACAGTGACGGGGTTAGTCTACTAAAGGTGAGGAGCCAAGTGCAGTAGCCCCAGTGTTTTCTCTCACAACCTAAACATGAGAATCCCTCGCTGCAAGAGAAATGACATGGGAAAGTCCAAAGCAGCTGCACCAGATGGTGGCTTCCTCCAGAAAGCTGTATTTATGAGGAGCAGCTAAACAGCTACCAGATCATCATCATCATCATCATACAAAGAGCAACCAAAACCTGCCTGGCACCAGGCTTATGCTCTCCTACCATGAGATGCTGGAGGGAAGAAACCCCTGCAGATGGCTGTGGCTTGGGCTCTGCTCAAACAGATACAGGCCAGCACTGGGAATTCAGAAACAGCTCCAAATCCTCTTTGAGCCTCATTGCAAGGCTGGGGAAGCACCCAGCTCTGCCACAGCCCCATGCAGGGAACATCGACCTGTGCCAGCACTGCCACAGGATGCTGCCATGAGGGAATACCCTGCCGTTTGTCCCTCAGCCTCTTTCCATCAAAGGCAACCTGCTACAGCTTTTGGATCAGGATGGGGTTTTTTCAAGTTTCCTCAGTGGCACAGAGGTAGCAGAATTATTCCTGGGCTGCTGCTGCTGATCTCTGCACCTCCAGGACAATGCCTCCTTGATGTTCTGCCCAGTTCTGCTCCCCTATACCAAGCACTGCTTGGATTCAGCTCCTGCTCCCTTTCCACCATATGGTCTCTCTTCTCATCCCCACTCTCCTTGCTCAGAGGCCTTTCCCATGTAAGCTTTCAGAGAAATGCAGCCTCCATCCCTCCCTTCCCTGCTCCAGAAGCACAGCCCTTTGTCTGGGAACACAGCGTGTCTCCTTGGCTGGTGTTAATTAGAAGGGTCACATCAGTGCTTGTAGTCCAGGGAGCCAGAGGGTGCCAGGCTGGTGCTGCCCGGGACAGTTTGCATCCATAGTTCTCTCCTGATAGGATTTGGCAGCATCAACACCCCATTTTTGAAACTGAACATTGGCCATTTCACAGTGGTGCCTTCAGCACAGGCAGGATGTGGAGGGATGGGTACATCAAGTGGACACACAGCACTTTATTTCTCCTCCTGCATCCAGAGGGGAGGAGGAAGAGAGGTATCAGCATATCTGCTAAATTAGGGCAAGTTCTTCCGCACTGGCTGGCTGATCTGACAGTGGAGAAGCAAAGAGGAATACAAAAAAATGTGAGAAAACCATAGTAATATATAGAAAGGATTCCTGAATTCCTAAACAGTTCTTTTTCTGCCACAAATAACTTCGTGAAATTTCACATTCAGCCTCGGGTTTCTAAGGTCTCTGTGGAGTGGAGCTATGTGCTCCCTCAGCCCATGCAGAGCCACAATTAGCACAAAGATCAAGAGGGATCTGGTCTAAAGATGACATTAAAGCACTTCCACAGCATCCCCTCCCTCCCCCCATCCCCAGAAGCTGTGGGACCAACAGGTGAGGAAGAGAACTCCGGCACAAGGGGGTGGATGAGACAGGATTACCAAGGATGCTTTGGCTGGCCTGCAATGGCTGAGGCAGTTAAAAGACACTGAAAGAACCAATTCCCCCATGTCCTTCAAGCCTGGAGTCTCCCAGGCCCTTATGTTCAAAATGGAAACAAAGACTCAATTTCCTCCTCAGAGCCGAGCCCCATTCTTTCCTCTTTCCCACTGATCCCCAAACGCTGCCCATTTCCCCCATTAAATTATTGCTGACAGAGCCCTTTAAATTACAATGCAGGATCTTGCACTGCCTAATCCACTTAACTCAACCCCAGCTGATTAAATTGGATGCCATATGGTGGGAGAGCACTGGTGTAATCCCCAGGGACAGAGACACACTTGACTCATTACCTGAAGCACAGCACAAGGCCCTCTCACTACACACCTCCACACGGGGGCCCTGCTTGTGCCAGGGATGTGATTTCCAAGGTGCCACTCACCAGCAATAACACTGGCTCTGGCAAGGTGGTGCTGACATTAAACACAGCCCCAAGCAGCTTAAAGGTACAAATTATCCCTCATCTTTGCTGGCATCTGGCTGTTCCCCCAGCTCCAGCTGGTGTAGCAAACACTCAGGTCTCCCAAGGGCACTTTATAAACTAGGGAAATTTGGTGCTTGGAAAAAACCAAATAGGTGGAGGAGGTCTGTCCATGGGGAAACATGCCAATAACTTGATTGCAGGGAGAGCTGCAACTGCAGGCCTCAGACTGGGTCACTGTGCAATGAAGAGGATTATAATTAAAAAGGTCACAGCCCTTTTAATAATAACACCCTGCAATGCAGGGCACAGCTGGAGAGCACATTCCCATGGAAAGGGGAGATTTGAGGGCATACCAAGTAGCTGCTGGCAGCACCACATTTGGGGAGCCAGCAGAAAGAAACACGGGCAACACACAAACTAGTGACATATCAGCACATCCCACAGCACAGCATTATCCATCAGCAAAGCCCTGTCCCAGGCACTGACAGCACTGCAGCTCACCCCCGGGCAAGCACTCATGTCCAAGGTCAGCGTGAGCCTCATTTTGTGCTGTGTGAGAGGTCAGGGCTTTCCCAGGCTCAGAATACACCCCAGAAGTCCTGGTTCCCCTTCTTATTGTCTTAGTGACCAAGTATCCCTGTTTTCCAATCAGCTGCATGACCAAATGAACCACTGGAGAAAATTATAGCTACTCTCAGCCCTGGAAAAGCCTTTGCAAAACACATTAGATGCAGACTAGAGGGGAGCATTACAACAGGCTAAGAAAATGCCAGGGCAGGAGACCTGGGTCTCCTCACACCCTGCAGGATTGTCACTCCTTAATTACCTACAGCTGCATGATAACCAGACCAAAGAAATAAAGAACAAGAACATACACCAGGTCCTGTTTCCTTATCTTTTGGAAGGACTAAGGTCAGATTTTCACTCTACTATCCTCAGAGCTATTACCTCTAGAGACACCAAGAAAAATAAAACCCACCTACTCATAGTCAGGTTTTAAGAAGACAGCAGAAGACAGCCAATTCCTGTGAAAGCAAAGCAGTTTTCTCAGAGCCAACTGTGCCATCCCAGCCTCACAAACAGCATCACCTATGTGCTCAAGGTCCAGCCAGCACAGGATTCACAGGGCCTGGTGGCTTTTTCTTTTCCCAGCAGCAAAAACAGCATTTTAAACTGACCACACCATCAACATCTACTTTTCCCTGCATTTCTCCTGAAGTCCAACTATTTCAGTAGCCTCCTAAGGGCATTTAGAGGTGGCAGAGAGTGAACATAAAGTGGTTTGTCCTTTCCCTGGAGCTGCCCCAAGGAAAGAGCCTTGGATTTGGCTGCTGCAGTGCTACCAGGGCAGCACATCTGGGAGGTGCCTCCAGCCCCCTCGGGCCACGGGGTTTTATTACTCCTGTCAGTCTATTAACGGGTGATGGATGGAGGCTGACAGGGAAGGCAAGGCACTCCCTTGGTTAGAGATAATAATGTAATTTAAAGAGCATCCCCAAGGCCCTGCAGGGTTTTACCAGCCCTTTGCCCCATTCTGACGGGTGCTGAGCCCTTCTCAGTGACAGGGGATGGAGGTACTGAGCACCTGCCACAGCCCAGATCCTGGGCTGATCCTGGTTACAGGGTGCAGAGAGTGCAAAAGGCTTTTGCAGTCGTCAAAGCACCCAATCATCATTGCATGGAGGAGCTTCAGAGTCCTGAGCTTGGCTTCCCCTTGCTCCTGCAGCCCAGCAAGACAAGGGGTCAGACCCTGTATGTTCTGTGAGCAAGCATCCAGGTCAAAATGTGCCAGTTAATCCAGTGCCATGAAAAGATGTGCTGCTGTGCTTGCTGTGGGGTCATTTTTGGGGGCCCGGGGAGATCCCACCACACCCAGCCATGGAGGCTGTGGGAACTGCAGCAGCTTTGTCCCTCTGCTTTTCAGACTTGCACTTGGCTGCAGAGCTGGGGAAGACACTGCTGGAGCGAAACAAGGAGCTGGAGGACTCCCTGCAGCAGATGTATGCCACCAACGAGGAACAAGTGCAGGAGATTGAGGTAAGGACACAGTCGGGAGAGGGGTGGGGACAGGGGCTGTTTGGCCACTGCTGTCACCTAAGGGCGAAAGTGGGAAAGGGGCACTTCCACCAGTGCCAGCAGCTCAGATGCCAGCAGAGAGGCAGGGATGTCCTGTGGGGCATAGAAGTTGAAGTATCTTCTGTAAGTGCCTGAAGCAGGACAGATTAAAGTCTGTTTCAGTTTTGAAGTCTGTTGGTGGATTAAAGCTCATCCCAGCCCTGGGGAGGGTCTTGTTCCCCCATTAACTGTCATTTTCCCTTTACTCACATCCTCACTCCCTGCCCAGATGTGCACACCAGATTTTGGCACCAGACTTTGGCACCAGGCTGCATCTGGGTCACATTTGGCCTTCCCCTGCACATCCATCAGCCTTCACACTCATTTCTCTCTGCTCTGTTGCAGCTTTCCTTTGATCCCAGGGATTCAGAATCACGTTTGTTCCCAGCTGGACCCTTGGCACCCCCATAACACAGCCCCCTTTGTTAGAGACATAAAATAGCTCTTGCTCCAAGAGCTGCAATCTAGACCCCCATTTCAAGCATCCTGCGGGGTCAAGGCAGTATTTCTAAGAGCTCATAGAACTGATCTTAGAGGCTTAAGCCTGCTGTGCCTGGAGGGTTTTCATCCACTGGAAACCTTCTAGGGATCTGTGAGTTAAAAAAGATTGGACACCCCCTGATTTAAAAGGACAATGGCCAGAGGAGGGATGCCAGTTCACAAGAGTAGCACATGATGCTGCAGGGATCAGACAGCTGATGGTTGAGAGAAGTAGTGGATGGCTTCAGCCATCCCCCCTCCAGCAGCCCGTCAGAAGCACATCCACCATAGGATCTGGAATCTGGCCCCAGCTGAGAGTGAGCACCTGAGTAGATGCCTCTCTCCTAGTCTTCTGAGGATAAGATTTTGCAATGGCAGACTTACAGAACAGGGTCTGCAAATCCACAGAAACCACAGGTCTCCTCATATTTCACAGACTCAGAGTTTTAGCCTGAATTCCCAAGGAAACACAGCTTCTGCAATCGATCTGTCAGACGATCCAATAACTACCTGGCCAATTTCAGTCAACTTTCAGTCCCAGGGATATCAACTTTCTTTGGTACTGGGAATAAAAAACCAGCTGAATAGAGAGAGATAGAAGTTAGTGTCCTTCACAGAGGGCAGGGGAAGTTCAGTCATATTTTATACACAAAAATATTCACAGTGGTCAGGGGGATTAATATTTCATCTGTGGAAGAGGCTTCAACCAGGCAGAGCCACAGAACACATTGTCAGAGGAAGCAAAGTCTTAGGAATATCTGCTTGTGGAAAAAAACCTGGCTTTTGGACATGGAGCACTCATGCTTCACTTTTCCTTGCAGTACCTGACCAAGCAGCTGGAGATGCTGAGGCAGATGAACGAACAACACGCAAAAGTCTATGAGCAGCTGGACCTGACAGCACGGGATCTGGAGCTAGCCAACCAGAAGCTTGTGCTGGAAAGCAAGAATTCCCAACAGAAGATCCAGTGGTATGGCATCCCCTGGATCTTCAAGATCCAAGAGCCTTCAGCTCACCTTTCCCCTGCCCCAAAGTGCAGCCTGTCATTTGAGCCATTCTCTTTTGTATCAGCCCACTTTTCCAGCTGTTTAGAACACTAGTGTGTTGCAGTAATACTGTTTAGCAGGGGTCAGCTACACAACAGACATCCCTGGGATGAATGAGTGTCTGAGGCTAACTGGAGAGAGGCACAGCAGCCTTTCCACAGATGTGTTTCCTTCAAGAAGAGGCACATAATCCTGTCAGGGAGATCCCCAACACACAGCCCTGAAGAAACATCAAGCACAGATCCAGCAACTCATGAAAACCTTGCTTGTCCATACTGAAAAACAGCTGAAACAGTTTATCAATAATATGTCTTTCCTAAAACAAGCCCATGATCAAGGTCATCCCTAGAAACAACAGCCTAAGCCATGTCCTTGTAATGCAGCATCATTTGCAAACAACTTTGAAGAGAAGGAATTTCTGAGCAGAGTGTTTTACAAATTATCTGCAGACAGAATGAAGCAAAATCTCTGTTCAGTCTCTGTGTTTCTCTACAAGATAAACAAAATTAATAGATGCTTGTTTTAAGTGCAGAGAGATGTTCCAGGATAGTGCTTATGTCACAGAGGTGACTCTTTCAAACAACTGATTTGAGGATAGGACTCAAATCAGTCCCCCTATCCCTTTTTTATAACCAACCCCACTAAAGAGTGACCACACAGAGAAGGACCAACAAAAAATAAGTGCTGTACTAATCCCAGGGCACACACTAGAAACTGGAAGCACCTTCCCTAGACTAGATTTCTCTATAGGAAAAAAACACCTTTTAGGAACCTGCGGCACCTGACTCTTCACCTGTGCTCCCTCCTCTCTCTGCAGCTTGACAGAAACAATCGAGGGACTGCAGAACCAGGTGGAGGAGCTGCAAAAGCAGGTGGAGGAAATGCGGAGCTTGGAGCAGCTCCGCATCCGGAGGGAGAAGAGGGAGCGGCGCCGAACCATCCACACCTTCCCCTGCCTTAAGGAGCTGTGTTCCAGCCCCAGGTACGGAGCCTTGGCTCTGGTAACCCCTCCAAACTGCTCCCCACAAACAGGGGAGGCAGTGGGTGAGCCCCTCAGGGGGTGCACAGAAACCCTCAGACACAGAGGCTGGGTATCAGAGCCTGAAACCCACAGCTGGAGCTAAATAGGGGATGTTCCTCTCACCAACCCCCACCTGTCTAAGGTGGTGTTGGCAAAGCAGAACCTTCATGACCCCAGCACAGTGGTACTTCCCTTCCCAATCCAGCACAGCCCATTTTCCCTTTCCATCTGCCTTTCAGCACAGCACCAGCACATCTGGCTCACCAAAATCAGTTGAGATGGTGCATTTTGTGCTGCATGACTCCAGCACTCCACAGGAACACCAGTCACACACCCGGATACATCATGTGCTGCCAAGTGCTGTACACACATCTCCAGCACTACTGCAGCCTTAATCCTCCTCAAAACCTGGCCACTGTTAATTCACTGATCTCAGGAGGGCATTTCTTGTTCAGCTTTGTCCACAAAAGAGAGTTCTTTAAATAGATAAGCAATCAATAAACTTTGTTACTGAAAGCATCCTCTGCCAGAGGATATGAACCAAAGACATTTTCACTGCAGCAGAAATGAAGTTGTTAATCAGGCCATAATCTGACCTCCAGCAAAATCCACTTAATGTCTCTGTGGTTCTTTTCCCCCCAGTCCCACTCTCCCCCCCTGCCAGAGGGCCCTTGGGTCCCCTTGCAGCTCCACAGTTGGCTCTGAAGGTCAGGCTGCCCTTCAGTGCCTTGAAATCTGTTCAATACCCCTCCACCATAGCCATGTCTCCCAGGGGAAGCCATGGAGCTTGCACTTTTCCAATCTGTTCCAAACAAACAGCTTGCCATGGGTGCTTCACTGAGGAGGAAAACCCAAATTCCTGAAGGGAAGGGGGAAGTGCATTCTATCACTTCCTAGGCAATGAAGAAGGGGCACTGCTGTCAAAAATCTCTGTCGGCCTTGCCGCACAAATCTTCCCTCACTCCCTTCAGAGCACCTCCAGACTCAGGGCTGCACAGGCTGCAGCACATGTGCTTCATGGTTTTGGCTGGGTGTTGCCATATGTGGTATGAGCTGGTGAACTCCATGGTGCAGACAGCAGCTGATGGACTATAGCAGGAAAAACCCAAAGCCACCTACTTTCAGCTCAGACAGGTAGCACTTGAACACTCATTCTTGTTTCACTGCAATGCTGGTGGCTCCTCTGTTAAACAGACATGTTTACCTAAAAGGTAAAAACCTTTTAGGATCTCATTTCCTTCCTGTCTTTTATTATTGCTGTCTAATAAAACTGCAAGATCCGTGGGACAGAGATTTATTTGTCTGTGTGCCCAGAAGAGCCACACCTTGCGGTCTCCTGGCACACGGAGAAGGCACACCTCACTCCATGAGCTCATGTCCTTTTTGGACATCAGTGGAACTACTTACATAACAACAAAACACAAATCTCTTATGGCAGTATTGCTTAGTCAGACTCTCTCAAGCATCTTTCTCTTTCAGGTATGAGGACACATTCCAGGTCCACAGCTCTTCCACAGAATTCAACCAGAAGCCACTGGAGAGGGAGAACGAACGTCTCCAAGCAATGGTGAACTCGCTGAGATCCCAGGTGAACCAGGAGAAGCAGCGGAAGGAGAGGGTGGAGCGCGAGTACACTTCGGTTATCCAGGAGTACTCGGACCTGGAGCAGCGGGTGTGCGAGATGGAGAACTGCAAACTGCGCATCAAGGAGCTGGAGGCAGAGCTCCTGGAGCTGCAGCAGATGAAACAAGTCAAGAAGTACCTGCTCAGCAGAGAGGACAACCTGTCTGAAGCCCTCCTTGAGCCGCTGAACAATGCCCCGGAAGCAGATTACATCGACCTGTCCGAGGAGGAGGGAGGGAAAAGCCACGGGACATCCATGACCCCTTCCCCAAACCACCCCGTGCGGAAAAGCTGCAGTGACACGGCCCTGAACGCCATCGTGACCAAGGACGCCGTGAGCCGGCACGAGGGCAATTACACCCTGCACGCCAACAACGTGCGCAAGCGTGGCATGTCCATCCTGCGCGAGGTGGACGAGCAGTACCACGCCCTGCTGGAGAAGTACGAGGAGCTCCTCAGCAAGTGCCGGCAGCACAAGGACAGCGTGCGCCACACGGGGGTCCAGACCTCCCGGCCCATCTCCCGCGACAGCTCCTTCAGGGACTTCCGAGGAGAGGGGCATGAGCCGGAAGAGAGGAAAACCATGGAAAAGACCATCAGCAAACACGTGGAGGCCGTGGACAAGCGGCTGGAACAGAGCCAGCCTGAGTACAAGGCTCTTTTTAAGGAGATCTTCTCCCGCATCCAGAAAACAAAAGCGGACATCAACGCCACAAAGGTAAAAAACAAGAGCAGCAAATGAGTCCTGGCTCTCCACAGCTCCCACGTGCAATTGCAACGGCCACGTCTTCTCTTGAGCCCCAGGAAACGCCACGTGGCCCCTCTGCTTTGAAGGTTCGAGAGGTCTGCAAGCAAGAGAATGTCACAGGGACCCAACTCACTTTCTTAAGCTTAGGCTCTGGACAAGCCGTTGGGACAATTGTACATTGTAGTTAGAGGATTTCAGAAACCACATGACGGATCTCTGCATGAGTTACTGCCGCTGCCAGATATCACAACAGCAATGTAAACACCACCATGAAAGAAAAGAAACCAATCTCCCCCTCCACTCTTTTTTCAGCTTGTCCTACAGCCCAATCATCTGCAAGCAAAAGCCTGGACGTCCTCCAGTGCCCTGCTACAGTTCGAGTACGATGTCTCAAAGTACAACAAAAAGCCATCAGAACTTTAGGGGCTGCCCCAGCACAGCAGCCCAATCCTCCAGTTAGGTTTTATGGCTGAGAACCCATGCTTGAACCCAAGAGACTTCTATCTCTGCCTTCCTCAAAGGGTGGTATGGTCTTGCTATTTAAGCCATTCTCTAGTCAGTCAGGTTTTTCAGCTCTTTACAATGCAAGCTCATTGCAACTGGAAAAACTTGAAGAGAAACATAAAACTGATTGTTCCATCTCCATCAGCATCGCTCAGTGTTTCAGTCCACACTCTGCAGACCTTGCAGGCATATGGGATTTACTCGCTTTAAGTCTGCCCTGGTATTTCAACCCAGGTGAAGCACTTTGCCTGGTAGGAACTCAGTGCCCAGGGCTTTCCCATAGCAAGACAAGTGCTATTACAATCTCAGAGACACTTTCATCTCACGGTCTGGGTACCAGCTCTCTGTGCTATGCTCTTCAAGAGGTCATTGTCTCATCGTAGCAAATTCCTTAAAAACTGCTTGCATGGGCTCACAAAACTGACTCCCGGGCACACAAGCCAGGGGATGCAGCATCTCCCAGGTCAGGAGTCTGGCCCTGGCAGTAGCATGGATCACACATCACCCCTCACTCCTGCTCCAAACATTTCTCCAGTCACGAGGACAGATTTCAGCTTCCTGCTGAAAATAATCTTTCTTGGCTGAGACACTGTCATCTCTCATGTTCCAGTTCCCTTTCCAGCACTGAAATCTCCTCACTTTGGTTTCCACAGACATGCAAACACACAGCCAAAAGGCCACTGCAGTCTCAGGAATCACCAGTTTCCACTAGATGATGACCTTGTACAGTCAGAAGTGTTTTAGGCAGAGAAGCAGCATCTCGTTACAGCTTAGGCAACACCCTGAGCATTGAGCCACAAAACCCAGCAGTTCAGTGTAAGCAACCTACTCTGTACCTGCCTGGAGCAACCATCAGCTACATCTGGATTCTCATTTCACCAACTTACATCCCAAAATCTTGGGTCAACAGCTAGAACCTTTGCAACATTGAGAGAAAGGAATGGGAATGTGGCTTTGGAAGGGGAAAACTGTTAAAATTGAATTATCCCCCATGTCCAGGGTTTTGATGCTACAAGGAGTGACCTTTCTTTCTCTCCCCATGGAATTAATGCAGAAACCCCCACAAAATGCCCTGTTTTGTTAACCTGAGTACCACAGAGGTAAGTTGGCAGGAGTGTGATGCACAGACCACCCCTGCTTCAGAGGTCTCCTCCTCAAAACTACCACTGCTCCTCTCTTCCACACTGCATTTCCAGGTGCCCCATGGCCCCAGGCACATCGGGAGCCACACGCACAGCTGTGGCTACCAGCTCTGTAACAGTATGGAGAACCTTCATGCCTTATTTATTTATAATGGAAAGCAGTTGTCTAATAAAATAAAATAAATAAAAATGAACAACAACAGCAAGAGAAGCATTGTTGATTTCCTGGGAGCGTTCACCACCGTTGACTTGGCACTTGCAGCAATGTTGGTTTAAGCCAGGGAGTGTTTGCCCTGCAGTCAGTTGATACTGCAAAGGTGTGGGAAGGGAATCACACTCACTTTCTGGTATAAACAATCCCATGTTTAATCACAGTTAAGTGCACAACACATTAAATATATTTTTAAATGCTCTATTCTCCTCTCAAATACAAAGGAACACAAATTTTCTCACAGCTCTTACAGTTCTTTTTAAGAACAGCACAAGAGTTAATTCTTTGATTTTCATGTACAATTTGGGTCAAGAAAGTGCTTCAGGCACCCTTGAAGAAAGGAAAGAATATGCTGAACTATTTTGCTGCATTATTTATATAACACACATTTTTGTGCACTTGGACTGCCAACACTGCCACACAATAAAACCCCTCTTTTGTCAGCTACAGAAGTCTCTGTAAAACCACACAATTTCTAAGCTCCCAATTCAAAACCTATTTTTCTTTTAGCCTTTTTTGCAAACTACAAAGCCAAAAATGACTGATGTAAGTAACATGATATTAGTACTTGGCTTGACAAAGGCACAGCTGCCATGTATCAGCAGTGTGTTCAGCAAAGTGCTGAGGGCAATTTTTTCTACATCCAAAAATATTACTGGCCATATATACATGTCCTGATTGACTGTATGAGTCAGAGTCACTTGCTTGCTGCCTTAAGTGAGGCTTTCAGTCATCAGAGGAGGAGAAAATAAGCATCTTCTGGCCTTTTGTGCCACCTTTGATCTAAACTTTCCAGTTGCTTCTGGAACACCAAGGAAACCTACACAACTCCACTGAAAGGGAAGAAGACAGTGCTGAGCAACCACTCTGCCAGGGAAACTGGTATTACAGAGAGCAGCAGCTACGTAACAGCACACCCCCATGGTTCTCGACAGAAAGGAAAATTGCTGCATGCAATTAAAATGGACGAGGAAAAGTATGATGTCACAGGAAATAATACTTAATTTCAGAATTTGGCATAATCAGTGACCCCATTCAGCTCACAGCATGAAGATCAATAAGAGCACAGCTTGTCAGCTGTCTGGTTTCATGCTGAATTTGAAGGCTGGCATTTAGACACGTGCAGTTCCATCAGATCTGGCCTGGCTTCTCACTGTACCACCAGCTGGAAGAACCCTTCTATCAGGAAAATTAATCCACGACCGTCAGAGGTTTATGTCCAAAAAGGAGACAGAGGAGTCCCTTTTACTTTATTCGAATAAAGGGAGAGGCCATGGGACATTCCCCTGGGATCTCTCAAAGTTCCGGAGGACGCAGCCTCCCTTTTATCCTAATTTCCCCGGCCGCATTTCCCTTATCTCTTTCCCCATCAGCTGAGGTACTTGAGATGCACAGACTTCCCGGAACGCATTCCCCTTATCTCTTTCTTCATCGGCTGAGGTACTTGAGATGCACAAACTTCCTTGAGATGCACAGACTTCCCGGAATGCCTGATTCCTAAAAATTCCCCTTTAACGTATAACCCTCCCTTTTAATTCTTAACTCTTATGGAATTTATGTTTTCTTCCTCATTGTTTCTTTCATCTTTCAATATTCAGTTTTATTCATCAGCAAACCTACAGTTTGTTTGTAAAAGTAAATGTCTTATACCCATTCATCAATCAGGGGAATCCTACCATTGTTTCTCCTATCTCTTGGTGCTAATCCTGTCTATCACTAGACCCATAGTTTGTTTGTAAAGACACAACCATCATTCCTCTCACTTCAGAAGGGCACCTGTTGTTATAAACAGGGAGGGGCCACTTGAAGCACAAATTCAAGGTATTTACAGAGCTTGAGCTCCCATAGGAAGGATTCAACATTTTCCATCTCTTACAACTGAGCAACTGAGACATTCTGGAAGGTCCCTCAAAGCCCTGAGGGACTTTGCTCCTGTATTAACAGCCTGTACCTCCACTCCCACAAGGAGTGACCGGATCCTTGGACACCTCAGCCTTTCCCTCAGGTTTCTGGGATGGCTCTGGACAGCTTTTCCTCACCAGTGACCACCAAGGGGCCGAGGTGGCTTCCTCAGCCAGGACCAGTGACAGTTAATTTCTCCAGCTGGAATGCCGAAGGTTTGGCTCTCTTGGTTCACACCAAAGTCAGAGTTTGCCATCCCAAGCCCTGCCTGACTGGGAGAACAGTTTCCAACCATCCAAGCAGAGATCATCCAGCTTTTCACTGAGGCTCTGCAGACCAACACAGCGTGGGAATGAAGCAAAACCAGACAAGTGCCCTTTTAGACTGGTCTGGCTTCACCTGTGTGACCTTCCAGCTCCTTTCCCAGCCGCTCTGTGGCACTGTCCTTGGAGGGTGTTCCTGCACGACAAGCACCAGACACGTTTGACAACAGCTGGTAAATGAGTCATCCTGCCTTGAATATTTTACCCATCCCTCTGGCTACAAATCACAAATATTTACCTGTTCCCTGTTAGAAATTAAGGTCACCAGATGGCATGGTTTGCCTCTGACAGCTCTGGGATTTTTCCTTAAAGCATTTTGTTTTCATCTGAGTTTGTACAAGGGCAGCGGAGCAGAACTCCCGGACTCAGAAGTTTGAGGAGCCTTCTGTGGTCCTGAGCTGCTCAGCTGCAGCCAGGGTAGAAAAACATCTATGTTCAGGACTTGCTCCCTCCTGAGGGCTGAGCTCCCTGACTTTAAATTGATTATCTGGGTGGGACTCAGCTCAGATCAGTACATATACAGACTGTATCACACAGTCTGTATTGGCTTCTTAACACCCATTTTGGCTTCATCCACAGTTTTAAATAAGAGATTGTCAGCTCCTGTCAAAACACCAGAGCAAATGACAGCACATCCCTGCCTGTGCATTTGCCTGCTGCCAGGAATAGCAATCCCTGCCCCTCTGGAACGCACACCCTTCTTGTCAAGCCGGCCTGACAGCTCCAAGAGTAAGAGCTGAAGGATTTCTACAGCTGCCTCACTGCCCTGCGTCCTACATCCACCACTGATATATCAGCATTCAAAGAAATAATTGTGTATATATACGTGTGTGTTTGTACGTAACTCTTTAGAGCTCTTGAGAGGACAAAAACGTGAAAACCGAAGCACTCCAGGTGCAAAAACTACACAATGCATTAAAAAAGCTAGATGGATTTTCATTTTCACCACGCAGGTCTGGGGCGCACAGACACCATAACCCCATCCTGGCCTCCACATCCCCCTCTCCTGGCACCCCTCGTACAGTTCCGTCAGTGATGCAAACACCTCCCCGCCCCACAAACCGCCAGCACGGACACCTCACGCTCCAGGACCCATCCCCACAGCCCCAAAGGAGCCCCTTTATCGCCCTCAACGCCCCCTTGCGGCCTCCGCCCCGCCCCGGAACGCGGCGCGCCGCCGCCGTTTCCGCGGGGACGCCTGGCGGGGAACAACATGGCGGCGCACACGCTGCGGGGCCTGTGCTGGCCGCGGCCGGGGCTGGCGCTGCTGTGTGCCCGGTTCTCGGAGCGGGCCGCCGCCGGCACCGAATACCGGAGCTCCCACAGCCTGGACAAGCTGTACC